>JAJJWW010014184.1:0-88028 GCA_023531295.1 Papaver armeniacum | reverse complement strand
AATAGATAGGCAAGTTAAACTCGGCTCGAAATAACAAATGTGTATAATGAAAGTCTATACGTCTAAACGACTTTTATCTCAAGAGTAGCAGATAGAGTAAATATACTTTTGAGTGACAGATAAGTTCAAGTCTCCACATACCTTTTATTCGATGAAGTTCCACCGGTTCCTCGAGTAGTCCTTCGTCTTGTATGATGATTTCCATGGAGTTCTTGAGCTCAACTATACTTTCTATCCTAGTCCGAGACCTTTAGCTATATAGGCTAGAAATCAAGACTTATAGTTTTCATCACTAACATTGACAAACATGCTTGAGATAGCAACGCATGCGAGTTCGACCAAGCAATGCTCCCCTTTGTCAATTTTAGTGGCAAAACTATTAATACATTTGGAATACAAAAAATAAGTAAATTAACTTTTGTAGCTCCTATTCCACATGTCTAATCTTCAAAATTACTCGAAATCTTCGTCACTTCCAAGTACTCCAATGATCCCAAAGGTTGTAAGTTTAGAATCATCGTTGTTGAAAATCCGTAGCTATAACAATAAGAAAACAAGAGTTCTCAATCATTGTTATACAATGTCATAGTATCATTACACAGCGTCAAAGTTCAATTGTATCACAACTTCAACAACAATACTATGGTGATATGTATCACTCCCCTCGATCAATACTCCATCTCACATGGAAACCACTCCCCCTTACATAATGATCCGAAAACCATATGTATTTGTAGTGTGAACTACATATTAATTCTCCCCCTTTTTGTCAATAAAATTGGCAAAGGTACAAGAACGAGATCCTAATGAAATTTCCGAAAGAGACATCTCATGATCAAAAGAAAGAAAAACACATCATCTTATTTAGATGCAATCATAAAGTCGAAGCTAAATGCATTCATGAAGGAGTTTAAAGATACAAGATAACCCCTATAATATTCCACAGCCGCACCCCCCACAAAGATATGGAAATTAAGCGCAAGTTCAAAAAGAACTTTCCCCCATAATATGTCATTCCCGAAAGAACAACAAGAGCGACCTTAATTTCAAAGGAAAATAAGGATTTCTTTGGACATAACAAATCACATACAAGTATGAATTTGAATCCAAAATACTAAATTAAATTAACCACACGAGAACCCATGATTAATTTAATCGAAATACACAATCAAACTAATCACAAAGAGTAATCAATTTAATTAGCCATACTTACATAAGAGAATCTATGGAGCAATGACTAAGTTAATCATGAAAATAATCAACCCAATCAAAAGTGCTCAAACAAAAACAAAAACAAAAAAAAAAAAACTTATGGAGTCATAACTAAATAACCAAACAAGATGATTAATTTAGTCCAATATGCTCGACATAAAGTACCTTATGGAACAACAATAAAGCTAACCATGAAAATAATCAACTTTGATTGTTTTAGTGCTCAACATAAGACACATTACGGAGCCTCACAGTAATACACAAAAGATATGGATCAGGGAAGATCAATTACTGCGGAATACACAAGGATTCATTCTATTTTCCATCACAATTTGCACCATGACATACAATAGACATAATCCTTGAAAAACAAAAGATTTTATCCTATCTTCCATCAATAATTGACCATATAGGCTTAACTTTTGTATTTGTCAAAAGTCCATTCATTCCTTTATCAATATAAGAATATCGACTTACGAAAGACTTTACTTTTGACAAGATATGGGACAATCATAGTTCACGGACGCAAACACACATATCCCATAAATAATTGCAATATATAAAACCATAAAGATTAAAACTGCAAAAATCATCTTCCAAACAAGTTTAGAATTTAAACCAATAAATCTAAAAACATGAAGATGAAAACGTTAGACATAGCTATGTGTAATCACAATAATGGCTATTCCAAACTCTAGTTATTCTTCTAACAAAAACAGAAAAATAGAAGATTTACTATACAACCACAATTTACTCATCTTCTTCATCCTCATCGGAGAGACACCAAGATGCTTGAATTGTGTTCAATTCTTTCTTGAGCTCGGGAAACTTCGTTGCAACCAAAGACAATTGTTCTTGGACACACTTCACCCTTGAATCAACTTTACAAACACCTTTGTGAATTTTTTGAAGAAGACTCAAAGTGGTAGGGTCACAATTGTTGAGTGAAGCATCTCTTTGTCTTTTGCACACATTCTCCCTTATGCGTCTAAAGGTACACGGACGAACCGGTTTGGGGACCCCGAGAGAGTTTCCAATCGAATCAAGACCACGATCACGGCAAATTTTTCCGATCAAGCAAGGGTAACCTAACATCTTGATGGGTGAAGTCATCGAAGTCATTTGATAAATGATGAAGCCACAAATATTGAGACTTTGAACACCCGATTCAAGGAAATAGACTAGTTCCGCAAACTCATGACTCCACCAAGAATTCTCAATTGTGGAGGGACAAAGATTAGGGATACCAAGTTTCCCAAAAGCCAACAATGGGATACTAAGATCATTAGTAGGAAAATTTCCTCGATTCCAAACTACCTTCTTGCCACACAGCCCAAGAGAGATTTCATCACATGATGGACGTTCATCACTTGGTCTAGGGAGACACATGTTCCCCAACGGAATGTTGGTAATCTTTGAAATTAACTCTCTATCAACAAGAAATATTTCTCTATTTATCATGGATTTGAATTCCATCTTATTAAGATCAACATCATGAATGTTGGCATTGAAAATTCTTGTGAGAGAATCAAACCCTTGACCATGACCATCAAAGATATTTCCAAGCTTGAATTTTTTAAAGCAATATTAAATCCTCTTCATGCCCACTAGAAAGCTCCAATTTCTTTTCAAGGATGAAACCTTTAGATGAAATATTTTCAATAATTCTAGCACAAGAATCATCTACAAACCTAATCCTAAGAGAATTTTGGTCACAAGGAAGATCCATGCTAGAGGTATTTGAGCTTTTGGAGCTTCTTTTTGAGCCCTTAGAATTCATCATGAGATCCAGGAAATTGAAAGGAACAAGAGGAATTTACTTACTTGGAGTGAACCTTGAACACCCTTTCTTTCAATTTCTCCAAGCAGGCTTCAATGGAGGAAATACACAAAACCCTAGAGGTTCACGTACGCGGACGGGTGATGAAGAAGAGAGTGTGCGAACTTATTCTTTATAAGGCCAAAAATGGGCTTGGACCCGTTTGTGAACCGCGACCCACACAAGAAAAAGTGGGATTTTTCTTAACTGTTCGTTCATCAAAGGTTATGCATCCCGTGATAATACACTTTTTTCAGAGACAATGGATGCAGAAGAAAGCTTTAATTGGTATTCTAAAGAGAATAACAAAACTGTACATGTTCAAACCATCTCTTGCCCCATTCCAAGATATATACAAATGGGGTAGTGCCAAGCTTGTTACCAAGAGGCATAATGCGCAGAGGAATTCTCATGCAATATTTCTGGCTGATATGTGTGAACTGTCCCCGTTGAGTAATCAAAATAATGATGATAATCAGGGCAGTCAAAGCTTTATCTCCTTTGTTGAACCTGGTTAGAAGGAAGATTCTTCCGAATCTTTGGTTGCACGGTATTATTTGGTTTAACATGTACAGAACCTTTTTCGGAATGATTCTTAGACTTAAGTTTTTCTAAGAATTTAAAAACGCCTTCGAATGCTCTGAATAGATCTTTATCAATTGATCCATTACGGTAGTACTCCTCAAAGAGATCAAGAGTTAATCTATTGAGAGTCCATATCCTGGAGCGTGACAAACGTTTTCTTAATCTTTCCTTCCTTTTATTTTTTCCTTTAGATTGATTCTTATCATCGAAATCTTCCTCTTTAGATGAAGAGAGACTATCATGAGAAACCAGAGGTTTTGACCATAATAATCTTTGAGCAATCCTTAAGGAATTCTCAAAT
The DNA here is from genome assembly GCA_023531295.1 of Papaver armeniacum. NCBI lineage: Eukaryota > Viridiplantae > Streptophyta > Magnoliopsida > Ranunculales > Papaveraceae > Papaver > Papaver armeniacum. The sequence continues at coordinate 84,111 of JAJJWW010014184.1, read as the reverse complement.
GCGTTACGGATGCCAAGAGCAAGTTTTCCAAAGAAATTTCCCATGGGATAATTTTTAAGGAACGAACAAACACAAACTTGTTAGGTTTAAGGTGTTTGCCTGCTCTGATACCAATTGAAAAAGCGTGGGTCTAACAACCACACCCAACAATTCGATTAGCAATCCGTATGGACAAACTCCAATATACTTTCTAGAGAATCAACTAGACAGACAGACTCAATCTAGATAAAAAGTATATCAAAGAGTTTATATCTCAATCTCTCGATTTGATCTTTACTCAGGCAAATAAAAACCTGCGAGTCTTTATCAAAGAGAGATAACTTGGATGGTACCAAAGACCAATATCCAAGTGTCAATCAATTTAAATAAACGACCCAAAAGGTCGGATATTCTAATTGATTGAACAACGCATAACTTGTGATATTTCAATTATATAAACAAATATAATGAGGAATAGAAATAACACAGACACCAGAATTTTGTTAACGAGGAAACCGCAAATGCAGAAAAACTCGGGGACCTAGTCCAGATTGAACACATACTGTATTAAGCCGCTACAGACTCTAGCCTACTCCAAATTAACTTCGGTCAATCAATCTCACACTGATCCAAGGTACAGTTATGCTCCTACGCCTCTGATCCCAGCAGGATGCTACGTACTTGATTCCCTTAGCTGATCTCACCCACAACTAAGAGTTGTTACGACCCAAAGTCGAAGACTTTAATAAACAAATCTGTATCACACAGAAAAGTCTACAGAATAGACAAATCCGTCTCCCACGAATAAACCTATGATTTTTGTTCCGTCTTTTGATAAATCAAGGTGAACAGGAACCAATCAATAACACGGTCTTATATTCCCGAAGAACATCGTATTATTATTGATCACCTCACAATAATCTTAATCGACGCAGCGAAAAAAGATATTGCGGAATCACAAACGATGAGACGAAGTGTTTGTGATTTCTTTTCTATCTTGCCTATCGGAGATATAAATCTCAAGCCAATTATTTCAATTGTACTCGTACGATAGAAACAAGAAGATCAGATCACACAACTACAAGAAAAGTAGTATCGACCGCTTCACAATCCCAATGAAGTCTTTAAGTCGTTAACCTGGTTTTAGAAGAAGAAAACCAAAGGTTAAAGGAGAATCGACTCTAGCTTAGCAAACTAGTATCACACGTAAAGTGTGGGGATTAGGTTTCCCAGTTGCTAGAGTTCTCCGTTATATAGTCTTTCAAATCAGGGTTTGCAATCAATGTTAGCTTGGTAATAAAGCATTCAATATTCACCGTTAGATGAAAACCTGATTAGATTCAAGCTAATATTTATCAACCGTTGGATCGAAAACTTAGCTTGTTACACACAAATGAAATGTTCAATTTTGGGTTTACGAACCGTACCCAAACCTTAACATTTGTTGTTTCAACAATAGTCAACCAAATGGTTATCCATATGATCACTCTCATATCAACCATATTCTTCTTCACCATAACTAGTTCACATGACTCAAATGAACTAGTTAGAGAGTTTTTCAATTGCTTAGATCTTATGTAACTACAAAAGACACAATCGAAGCAAAAACGGTTTGATTCACTCGAATTGGTTCATGAACTTTATAGCCACGGTTTTCAAAAGCATTCCTTAGTTTAAATAAACATTAGTTCAAGAACAACCGGTTTTAGATATAACTTACTCAAGTTCGCGGACTGGGTTCGCGGACTTAAGCTCATGGAAGGAGTACACAAACTCCAGCAGAAATTCTCGGGTGAGAACTTCCGCCAGTTCGCGGGCTGAGTTTGCACCACTTCCATTTCTCTTGATCAACAAAGTTCGCAAACTTTGGTTCAAGGAATAAGGACTTATACATATATGTGTTTCCACAACAATGCTTATATCCTACCAATGGTTATGTAATCTAAACTCTCATTTCAATCATTAAAACATTCTCAGAGAACGTTATATAGCCGTTATTCACAGACCATTTTTCGTCAGAGCAATTTTCAAAGCGATTGAAACATAACATGACTTTCGTCACTAGGTAAAGATGAATTTGGTTAAAGCGAAAGCTTACCAACACATATTTCGAGAAATAGATAGGCGAGTTAAACTCGGCTCGAAATAACAAATGTGTATAATGAAAGTCTATACGTCTAAACGACTTTTATCTCAAGAGTAGGAGATAGAGTAAATATACTTTTGAGTGACAGATAAGTTCAAGTCTCCTCCACATACCTTTTAGTCGATAAAGTTCCACCGGTTCCTCGAGTAGTCCTTCTTCTTGTATGATGATTGCCATGGAGTTCTTGAGCTCAACTACACTTTCTATCCTAGTCCGAGACCTTTAGCTACATAGGCTAGAAATCAAGACTTATAGTTTTGATCACTAACATTGACAAACATGCTTGAGATAGCAACGCATGCGAGTTCGACCGAGCAATGCTCTAACAGGGGAGTCATGGGCCTTAAACTTGACATGTCTAAGGCCTTTGACAGGATGGAATGGTCTTTTCTAATTGATGTTCTTAAGTCATATGGCTTTTCTAAGGACTGGTGCAGTTTAATTTTCCAATGTGTTAGTACTACTAGTATATCTATTTTGCTTAATGGTTTACCATGTAAGGCATATAGACCTACTAGGGGTTTGAGACAAGGTGACCCCTTGTCTCCTTACCTTTTTATTTTATGTATGGAAGCTTTCTCTAGGTACCTGATCCATGCAGAAAATTCTCAACTTATTCATGGATTAAAAGCTACAAAAGAGGCTCCTAGCATCAGTCATCTGCTTTTTGCGGATGACTGCCTCATTTTGTCAAAGCTTCTCATAATGAAGCTGACACTCTCATGAGCCTTATTCGAGATTTTAGTCTTTGTTCCGGTCAGGTCATAAATTTCCAAACGTCTGGTTGTTTCTTTAGCAAAAACGTTCATTATGATTTGGATGTTTCCTTAATTAGATCCCTAAATGTTAAGAAAATTGGCCTAAATGTTACTTGAACGTCTATTATTTGTTCGATCATGTTCTTATAAACTGAAGCGTTAGACATTAGCGTGAGATAGGAATTCGGTTTTTCCTTTTTCTTTCCGATTTGTTTATTGGTCGGGTTATGTTTGCAGGTGATTTTTATCAATTCGAACCAGGTGTAAGTTTTCTCTCTGACAGTATCCTCCAGTAAATGGAGAGAACCCAAAGGGATTTCTGGTGGGGTAAAACACAACCCGGTGGTTGTTATCCTACTAATTGGAACAAGGGTTGCTCACATAAATTGCAAGGTGGTCTTGGTTTTAAAAATCTTAAGCATGTGAATTTGTCTCTTTTGAGTAAAACTGCATGGAAACTTCTCCATTCCCCTAGAGATTTGTGCATTGTTATTTTTAGATGCAAATATTTTAGACATGGTCGTGCTTTTCTGTATAATAAAAAACAAGACTCTTCTTGGGCCTGGAAGAGTATATGCTCTGGTCTTGATTTTATTGCTAAAAACTGCTTTTGGGAAGTGAGAAATGGTCATGATATACTTGCTTTCAGGGATAATAGTTGAACCTTTGTATGTGTCTGCTCCTAATCCTAATTATTGTGTGTCGGAATGCATTGATCAAGATACTAAGAGCTGGAAACATGATCTAGTCAATGCATATTTTACACCACTTAATGCTCAATCTATCCTTAATACTAGAATTCCTCTTATAGGACAGGATAGGCTTATCTAGCCTTACACTAAGAATGCTCGAGTTCTCGGTGAAATCATCTTATAGGGTCATTTCAGGTCAATTTCAGTATATTCAAAACCCTAGTTTAGTTAATCCCACATATAAATCCCTTTGGAAACTAAAAATTCTCCCAAAGGTTCAACTATTCATTTGGAAGTGTCATGAGGGTATTGATGGTTATTTTCAATAATGTTGTAGTAATAGGTAGGGGTTGTCGTTCACTCGGACTTGATGGGATTGATTTTAAGTTTTAATAAAAGAAAATAAAAGAAAAATATATACAAATATTGTCACAGGATGAAGAGAGTTACTGGGACTAGGATTTCGTCGAATTCATAACATAGGGTTCAATTTATTTATTCTCAACAATTAAAGCTCAATAAATAAAATTAACATGGACTCTGATTTTGCCAAGGTAGATTCTTAAAAGATTGGTTGTAAATCCTAAGCATGATGTATCAAAACATTTAAGCTAAGCATACCTCATCAAATTAAATGACAACCAATTAATTCAAATCATATTTCAATTAAAATTAATGCAAAAGTCTTAAAAAGAATTAAACAATTTTACCCATGTATGAAATTCGTCTTCCTCCGTCGTCCCAGTGTTGGGGTTTAGCTCATCTTGTTGGAAACGCGCTCAAAAGTCGATTTCATTGCTCAAAAATGGTTTACAAATGATGCACAAAAGGAGAAATGATGAAAATCGGGTTTGCAACAGTTATAGTTGTTGCAAACGCTGTTACAAACTACGATAGTGATAAAGTGCTTCTGTTACGGTAGCTGCGACCCACGTCTGGTAGTCGTGTTTCACTGTTGAAAACGATCATCATTGATAGTCCTGCATTCTTCGCGTTCTTCGGGATGCGCAGCGAGAAAAATGGTAATTCTGCAACACGATTTTCTGAGCTCTTGTAGCGTTCCAAAACTCCCCAAACTCTCCGTCCACATTATAATGATCCTCTACAACTTATATAGCCTCTCATGCAAGAGAATCCTCCCTCATAACTCCGAGTATTCTCAAAAATCTTCTCATGCAGTCGCGGGAGATAATTCCCAAAATTAACACCTTCACGCGTCTGCCAGCAATCTAACCCCTCCAAACACGCTTCCAACTCATCAAATATTGGTTCAACACGCTCAGGCCACGATGAATCTTCCCAGAATAACAAGAAATCCCGAGAATAACTTCACCGTATATATGGTTCCCTGTTTTCTTCTCGTGGGAATTCCAGCGAATTTGGATCGAAACCAGCACCTATACCAGCCCTGTTAGGCCCAAAGGAAGATACCCAATCAATTCCAACCCCTTTAGTCTCACGGAAGAACTCCAAATTCGCAACCCTAATTCGCCTGAAACCAAGCTTTTCCCGCCAATTTCGAATTTTGAAATGGAGAAGATGAAGTGCCCCGATCCAAAACATGGGCGCCTTTATCATCTTGGGTGCCAGGGTGCCCTTATCCAAATTGAGGGTGCCTTTATCACTTTTCTCCCGGGGTCCAAATAACACTTTTTGAGCAACTTTTTCCGCACAAGTGTATTTCTCCAAAAACACCTATACACACATAAAAACACCAAAATTAGTACGAGAAATCGAGACCAACAATAGAGACAATGAGGACAATTCGGACACAAAAATGTGTCTATCAAATACCCCAAACTTATTATTTGCTAGTCCTCGAGCAAATTTATTCTAGAAATAAAAATCATTTGAACCCCTAGGTGGCCCTAGTCTTGGGAGTGTTGTCTCCTGAGGGTTTACCGAGGTGTACCCACAAAACCTTTACTCCATACCCTAGCTATCTACGCAAAACCTTGGAAGGCACTAAAGAATCTCCTTGGTTGGCATACTTATTGACTACGGGAGGAAGTACCACGATGCGAAATTCCAATTGATGTACACGAGTTTGCACTCAAGCATACTAAAATTCATATAAAGTGACAGAGCTCTACTCAGATAGTCGCACTATGGACATCAATACCCGGAGTCAAAACTAATCACATGGATAGATCAAGAAGATGGATATAGAGAAAAAACATAGATGGTTTCGATGTTTACTAAGTGAATGGTGTTTCCCATATCTCATTACGAAGGCCTCCGCCAAAATGAACCTATCCTAATGGACCGAGATACTAGTCGACTAATATCAACACCTTTGGCATATACAAGGGAACCACAGTGGTCGATAATCCTAACTCTAGGTCAACACAACTGGTATATACAAGGGTTCCAGTGGTCGACTTTATTGAATTTATTCCGGTTGGTCTGATGGTCTGGTCTCAATTTTTTTTTTTTTTTTTCAACTTTTTTTTTTCAACTTTTTTTTTTTTTTTTTTTTTTTGGTATCTCAATCACTCTAATTCACCCTAGCATTGGTAACAACTTGATTCGTGGGCCCCACCTAATCACTTAGAGAAACATAGTTTAAAAAGAACAAAATAAAATAAAACAGAAGTGAAAAGGACTCAACGAGATATGGTGAAACTATCATGTTATTTCTAACACCTGAGCTCTCCATGCTTTTATGAATAGACTCTTTAGATGTTGCCATCTAATCAGATTGGTTCCTCAACTCCTACAACCAAAATGCTTCCATCCACTTAGATTAGTTAGTGCCGACCTTAATAAACATAAATTTCTAGGCTCTGGAGTTTTTTTATTACAACTAAAAAGTTTCTCCCATACCCCCAAACTTAAATCTAACATTGTCCTCAATGTTCTAAAGATGAAATTAAAAACATGAACAAGGAGAAACTGTTACCATTTGAAGCAAAAGAGTTAAGGAAAGATATTACCGTGTTGCAAGAGCATGGGTTACCTCCCAAGAAGTGCTAAGTTTAAAGTCTTCAGCCAGACATTGGAAAGGATTAGTCACCTCGAAGAATCATATAGCAACAGTCGGAATAACTGCGGGTCATCTAGATCAAAAAGTGCTAACCACAAGAAGAGGAAACTGCCACAGAGCAGGAAGATATCCAACACACCCTTATATATTTTTAAGACCACTACATCTAACTGTGGTTCGGGTTCAGGCTTTATAAAAGGGTCTAGATAACATATTTTCATGGGTTGCGTTTCCTCATGAGTTAGATCCGAATGTTCAGGTTCTAAAGTCTGAAAATACTCAAATAAAAACTTAGAAGCACGTAATAATAACTGAATAATTGAGGATCCTCTAAGTCAATCGGTTTTGACTTACACAGTGACCACAATAAGATTGGTGGTCTTCCTTAAGCAAATGTGTCGACCCTAATATCCTAAAGTAATTAGGTTTAGTCTCAAAACTTAATAATTGACACATCTGAAACTTATAAGTTCCCACAATTGGAAGGAAGGTTTTTGGTGGGAAAACAAAGTCAATCGTGGTATCATAGCCTCAGGTTAACCACATCAACCGGAGGATGGGTTTCTAACAACCGAACTTCCCTATGGACACAACTAGGTTCGGGAAAAAGTGTATGAAGATAGTCTTGTAAAATGGTTGAGGCATGGATGTCCGAGTCCTAAGTGAGGGGACTTTCGAGAGTTAAAGGTAATGCACTAGGAGAGTGATAATCACCCCCAAACTTAGAGTTTTCGGTGTCTCTAGATAGACTAGTCACAATTTCCCTAATTTCTAGAACATCGAGAATCCCGAAAATGGTCAATTGATTCTAAGTTATTATCGGGTAATGCATCCTTACTCATCTCTACGAGTTTATCGTCTTCTAAGACTAGTGTTTCTAAATCACTAGACTCTAAAACAAAGATTCTCGGGGTAAACTCTTTCCTCTAAACCATCATCACAATCATATAAAGGATTATCAAATAAAGTTTCTAGTAAAGGCCCGTTAACTAAGGTGTTAATCATAATTACTTCCTCTCGATTCACTTATAGGCACATCAAATAATGGATTATCCAAAGATATTGCGGCTAAAGGATCATGAACTACATCGTCTAAAACGGTGGCATCTCTAGTCAAATCCTCGTCCTTTCGAATAGGTGAATAATTATTAAAATTATTGGGATTTGAGCCGAGAAATAGTACTATCATTATAAAGTTCAATCGGAGTAACAAATTCCTTGATCACTATGCCTATTTATTTCGAATTCTTCATCAACACTATCCTCATCATAATCATTATTATAAAAACATGAAAATGGTTGAACCTCATCTAAACAAGTAGTGTTACCAATTCTAACCTCATCATCTTGATTATGTGAATAATTATCTTCATTCTCAAAGGTATTATTGGATACACTATATTGGAAATTCAAGTTATTTCGAGCAATACTTTCATTCGTCTCTAACTCAAGTCTACGTGTCGACTCAGCTAACCTCTCAAGGGTCTCCTCCAAAGAAAGTTCCCTTAGTGTTGGATCTAAGTTTTGAGTTAATCTATTGAGGATATCTTCTAAAGATTCGATCGTTGTTGCGAGTCCTTTCGTCCATAACTACGTTATTTACCTCGGCTAACTTACATGTTGATTCGGCTAAATTTTGTGTCGACTCGGCTAAACCCACGAGGGACTCTTCTAGAGAAGGAAGAGGAACAGAAGGATCATAATAGGGACTACTTTTCAAAAGTTTGATTGTATCCTCTAGAGACGAAGAACTATTACTATAATCTTCTTGCTCGAATGACCGATGCACATGTGGATAGTAATTGGGCTCACCATGGTATGACCCATAACCTTCCAAAGGTTGGCGTTCCCAACCACTATTCACACTATGGTCATAAAAAGAGTGATGTCCATAAGGTTCAATTGGATATTCATATTCATTGTGATGGCTATTATAATACCAGTTTGACATCCCTAACTGCAAGGGAATTCTACACAAACACAAACAAGGTGACTCCACCACAACAAACCTGCGATTTCTAGCAAACAAAAAGCATGATGGCTCCACTTAGATTGTTTCTAGACCCGGCTTCTAATCCTTCGAAAAGGAATTCGTTACAATCTGAGCAAACCCCTCTAGAATCAATCCGAGTTTAAGTAAGTTAAATAGAGGCGAGGGAAGCTGCGTGGAGCTTTGATACCCAAGGCCTCACCGCATTACAAGGCGGCGCAGTCACGCATTCAACTCACAGAAACCATCATGAACTTCAAGTATGCTTAAAGAGTAACCAATATTTTTCGAATGACTTTTCCTATTAAGCTCGTTACCCTATCGGTCTCGTTCTAGTCAGTATTTTAAGCTTAGGTTCGCGTTTGGTTTTGTTTTCCTAAGGCGGGCAAGAAGAGAACGGTGATGAAATCCGAACTCTTATCTTGTATGGCCATCCTTGCCCTTTACTAGGAAATTAAAGCGGCGGATTCAGTTCCTCGACATATATTCACACGAAATCATCCAGTAAACCCGCTGACAGGGGATTCGCGGGTGTTTAGAATTCTTACCTCCCGTTCCAGACGAGGGATGAACTGTTGAAGTCGACTCGGGCCACGACTCCTATGTCATGTACGAACCCGAGGGGCCGAGACGATATCGTAATCGTCGTCCTTCCCTGTGCAGTTTATATTTAAATAACCCTTCCTTAGGGTTTTAAAAAAAAAATGTCCAACAATCCAAAAATAAAGTCCAAAATTAAGAAGTCCAAAAAATTACAAAGATAATTACCTAATTACAGTTTCTAAAAATAAATAAAAAAAAATTAATTCCACTATATACAAAATTTTCCTCTTCACTCCTTTGGATTTTCTCTCTTCTTTCTTTCTTTGGCTTCACTTTACTTTTCAACACTTTCTCTTGTATAAGCTCCGCACCAAGTCTGAAAGCAAATAGAAAAAACCAAAACGCGTAAAAAGGAACAAATAATAATAAAAATAAAAAATAAAATAATAAAACCTAAAAACAAATCTATACACAAGTCCGCGTCAAAATTTAAAAAATTGATGGTTATTTTCAATAATGTTGTAGTAATAGGTAGGGGTTGTCGTTCACTCGGACTTGATGGGATTGATTTTAAGTTTTAATAAAAGAAAATAAAAAAAAATATATACAAATATTGTCACAGGATGAAGAGAGTTCTTGGGACTAGGATTTCGTCGAATTCATAACGAGAGGGTTCAATTTATTTATTCTCAACAATTAAAGCTCAATAAATAAAATTAACATGGACTCTGATTTTGCCAAGGTAGATTCTTAAAAGATTGGTTGTAAATCCTAAGCATGATGTATCAAAACATTTAAGCTAAGCATACCTCATCAAATTAAATGACAACCAATTAATTCAAATCATATTTCAATTAAAATTAATGCAAAAGTCTTAAAAAGAATTAAACAATTTTACCCATGTATGAAATTCGTCTTCCTCCGTCGTCCCAGTGTTGGGGTTTAGCTCATCTTGTTGGAAACGCGCTCAAAAGTCGATTTCATTGCTCAAAAATGGTTTACAAATGATGCACAAAAGGAGAAATGATGAAAATCGGGTTTGCAACAGTTATAGTTGTTGCAAACGCTGTTACAAACTACGATAGTGATAAAGTGCTTACATTACTTGTAGCTTGCGACCCACGTCCCGTAGTCGTGTTTCAACATTGAAAAACGACCGTCATTGATAGTACATTCTTCGCGTTCTTCGGGGATGCGGCGGCGAAAAATGGTAATTACAACGCAACACGATTTTACGAGCTCTTGTAGCGTTCCAAAACTCCCCAAACTCTCCGTCCACATTATAATGATCCTCTACAACTTATATAGCCTCTCATGCAAGAGAATCCTCCCTCATAACTCCGAGTATTCTCAAAAATCTTCTCATGCAGTCGCGGGAGATAATTCCCAAAATTAACACCTTCACGCGTCTTCCAAAGAATCTAACCCCTCCAAACACGCTTCCAACTCATCAAATATTGGTTCAACACGCTCGGGCCACGATGAATCTTCCTAATAACAAGAAATCCCGAGAATAACTTCACCGTATATATGGTTCCTGTTTTCTTCTCGTGGGAATTCCAGCGAATTTGGATCGAAACCAGCACCTATACCAGCCCTGTTAGGCCCAAAGGAAGATACCCAATCAATTCCAGCCTTTTAGTCTCACGGGAAGAACTCCAAATTCGCAACCCTAATTACGCCCCGTGAAACCAAGCTTTTCCCGCCAATTTCTGAATTTTGAAATGGAGAAGATGAAGTGCCCCGATCCAAAACATGGGCGCCTTTATCATCTTGGGTGCCTGGGGTGCCCTTATCCAAATTGAGGGTGCCTTTATCACTTTTCTCCCGGGGTCCAAATAACACTTTTTGAGCAACTTTTTCCGCACAAGTGTATTTCTCCAAAAACACCTATACACACATAAAAACACCAAAATTAGTACAGAAATCGAGACCAACAATAGAGACAATGAGGACAATTCAGACACAAAAATGTGTCTATCGGGTATCTTACCTTCTAAGTCCAATGTTTTTAAGTTCAGTTATGGTCATGATAAAAACTATAGTATGTGTGATTCTGACACTCTTGAGACTGCTGAACACATTATCTTACACTATCCATTTGCTAGGGAAGTATGGTCTCTTACTCCCTATAAAGACTAGATTGCTCACAATGTTAATTTGAATATATCTATGACTGAATGGGTTTCCAATTGGCTTTCTGATTCATCGCTGAAAGATATAGTTGTGGATGTATTTACCATTGCATGGTGTATTTGGAGAGATAGATGTTCTTTCATTTTTCAGGATAAATCTCTTAATCATCATACTACTGCTAGGACAGGGCTAAAATTAGTGAATGACACTGCACAATACCTCAATAGTGTTGTTACTTTAACTGATTCTTCACCTGTGTAACCTGATGGTGTGGACTATAGTGCTGTCACTAGTAACTTACCTGAGGATGGTACAATTGTATATTGTGATGCTTCTTTTGATAAACACTAATCATTCTGGTATTGGATTGATAATGAATGATGTTACATGGAACTTCCTTGGGTGCAAGACCATCTCAGGCGTAGCGAGAAACGCCGAAGAAGCTGAAAGCGTTGCTGTCTTAGAAGCTATACTCTGGGAAAAGGCGCAAGGAAAGATCGATGTTTGCCTTATCATTGATGCGAAATTAGTTTTAGATTGCTTAAATTTGAATAATAACCAATTATGTTGGTTTAAAAACTCTATTTTAGATGATTGTAAGTCCCTTATGGATTCTTTTAGTTCTATTAGATTTGAATTCTAACATAGATTTTACACACTTGGCTGATGTTGCTGCCAAACATTGTAGAATTTCCAGGATCAATGGGGAATGGTTTGGAATCAAGCCGAATTTCCTCTCTTGAAACAAATGTAATTCAATTCTGATTTAATGAAATTTCTTTCCTAGCAAAAAAAAAATAATCATGAGGAGTTAAACCCAATAACTGGCCGACGGAGGAAGCTATTTTGCCAATGAAAAAGTGGTATTTTCTAATTATTTAATTTGTACAATTTTATTTATGATTAATTGCCTAGATTGAAAATAGATTTTATGATTTTGGTTAAGCAATTGTGTTTTCTATTGATGGAACATGCTTAGCCTAGGGTTTTGGAGTCTCATGCTTTGGATTAACAATTGTTATTTCTAAAAAATCTACTTTTACAATAATTTAGAATCAACTGAAACGTGTGAATTGCATGATTATAATTAGTAAATTTAAATAGTGGAATCCTTGCCCCAGTTTCTCTATAATTTTCACCCAACTTTGTTTAATTTTTCTTTATTTTAATATTTAAAATTCTTTATAAGTTTGAGCAACGAAACTGTAAAAAGCCACATCAGATAACAGCCACATTTGCTCATATCTAACCATGTCTCTCACTTACCCATACCTAACTCTTTCCCTGCTTATGAGGCTATTTTGCACGTTCGTTTTTTCTTTTTGATCGGTAAACTTTTTTATTTTTTTTTATCGGTAAATAAATTTATTAAGAAAAGAGAAAAAATGTTCACAGAGCATAAACACAAGATATAAACTATCTCCGACCAAAAGGAAAGACAGTGATCCACCCAAAAGCAAAAACATAACAAGCACAACACTCAGAGGTTCCTCGCACCTAGACCAAACCGAACTAAAATAAAAGATCGGGGAGGTTCGAACACGATATCTTTCCACTTTAACATGAATTGTTTCAGCGACACCCCTTTGAAAGCAGGTTGAAGGTACAACCAATAATTATAATTACGATTTATTTGATGACCTTATTAGTCCACGAAACCATATGACTACATGATTCGTCAGAAAATGGCATGATAGCTACCTTTTTTATATGAATCATTAATATTCCTTTCATGGGGATTTTCCATTATTCATATGGTTCCTAAAATATGGAATCATAAAAATGATTTAAGCGCGATAACTGCACCAAGTACTATTTTTACCCAAGGATTTGCTACTTCAGGTCTTTTGAATGAAATGCATCAATCCACAATATTAGTACCTGCCCTCCAATCTCAGTGGTTCATGATGCACGTAAGTATGATGATATTGAGCTATGCAGCTCTTTTATGTGGATCATTATTATCAGTATCTCTTCTAGTCATTACATTTCGAAAAAGCCTAGGGGTCTTTGGTAAAAACAATCATTCATTAATTGGGCTGTTTTCATTTGATTTTGATGAGATTCAATATGTAAATGAAAGAAGCAATGTTATACTAACCAATTCTTTACTTTCATTTAGAAATTATCACAGGTATCAATTGATTCAGCAATTGGATCGTTGGAGTTATCGTGTTATTAGTCTAGGATTTATCTTTTTAACGGTTGGTATTCTTTCAGGAGCAGTGTGGGCTAATGAGGCGTGGGGGTCATATTGGAATTGGGACCCCAAAGAAACTTGGGCATTTATTACTTGGACTATATTTGCTATTTATTTACATATTAGAACCAACCAAAATTTTCAAGGCACAAATTCCGCAATTGTAGCTTCTATGGGATTTCTTATAATTTGGGTATGCTATTTTGGGGTCAATCTATTAGGAATAGGCCTACATAGTTATGGTTCATTCACATTAGCATCTTAATCGAAGACGTGACCTAATACATAGAAATAGCATATGTAATGAAAGTTTGTGTGAGTTTTAGAGAACCGGTTCAATTACTACTTGATTGAACCGGTTCTCTAAAACTCCAAGCGTATCTGATTACAATTCACTTCTTTTTTTTACTTAAGATTAAGTAAGGAAAAATAAGACTTCTTTTTCTTTTATTGTCCACCGCATTTTTTTATCGCAGCTTTTTCTTTTATGTCTTATTCATGCAAACTATCGAGAAAAGTAATTAGATAAAATAGCTTCTACCTTGTCAACTGATAGTGAGAGAACGAAATCTGGATAAATACCAATGCCTATTACTGGCAGAAAGATACAGATTGAAACAAAAAGTTCTCGTGGTCCAGAATCAAAAAAATAAGAATTTTTGGCATTAAATTGCTTGTATCCATAAAACATCTGGCGTGACATAGATAATGAATAAATAGGAGTTAATATCATTCCAATTGCCATTACAAAAGTAATGAGTATTTTTGGCATTAAAAGATATTTGGGGCTGGTAATTATGCCAAAAAAGATTACCAATTCGGCAACAAAACCACTCATTCCCGGCAATGCAAGAGAAGCCATCGAGAAACTACTGAACATTGTAAATATTTTTGGCATTGGGATAGCAATTCCTCCCATTTCGTCGAGATAAACGAGACGTATTCTATCATAACTCGTTCCTGCCAAGAAAAAAAGCGCCGCACCAATAAATCCATGAGAAATTATTTGCAAAATGGCCCCGTTGAGTCCCATATCGGTTACGGAGGCTATTCCTATAATTGTAAAACCCATATGAGATACGGAAGAGTAGGCTATTCTCTTTTTTAAATTGCGTTGCCCAGGAGATGTTAAAGCTGCATAGATTATTTGCCCTGTGCCTACAATAATCAACCAGGGAGAAAAAATGGAATGAGCATGGGGTAATAATTCCATATTGATCCGAACCAACCCATACGCTCCCATTTTTAATAAGATTCCGGCTAGAAGCATACATGTACTGTAATGTGCTTCTCCGTGGGTATCTGGTAACCATGTATGTAGAGGTATAATCGGTGATTTGACAGCATAAACAATAAGAAAATCAAAATAGAATATTATTTCTAATGTCACAGGATATGATTGATTCGCTAATGTTTCTAAATTCAATGTTGGTTCGTTAGAAGCATATAAACCCATACCAAAAACTCCCATTAAGAGAAAAATAGAACCCCCTGCAGTGTACAAAATAAACTTTGTAGCTAAGTACAAACGCTTCTTCCCCCCACATGGATAAAAGTAGGTAAACAGGAATTTCTAACTCCCACATGATAAAAAAAAAGTAAAAGATCTCGAGAATAAAAAGGTCATATTTGACCGATGTACATTGCTAACATTAAGAAATGGAACAGTCGTGAATCCCGAGTAACTGGCCGGGCCGCTAAAGTAGCTAAAATTGTGGTGAATCCCGTCAATAAAATGGGTCCTATGGAAATTCCATCGATTCCGAGTCTCCAGTGAAAATCAAAAAAATTAATCCATTTAAAATCCTGTTCTAATGGAATTAATGGATCGTCCAATTGGAAATGATAACAGAATGCATAGGTCGTTAGAAGTAGTTCCAATAGGCATATAGATATAGTATACCATCGGATGACCTTATTTCCTCTATGAGGGAGAAAGAAAATGGAAAACCCCGCGAATATCGGCAAAACAACAATTATTGTTAACCAATGAAAAAAATTTGTAGTAAAGACAAGATAAGATACACTTTGACCAGAAAACCCCGTACTCGAGAAAATAGCCTATTTCGAGCACGTGGTTTTATCGGTAAAGATAAAAAAATGGATTCAAGTTAAGCTTTCTGGAACGTATCAATAAGCTAGACCCATGCTGCGAGTTGTCTCATGCCATAAATAAACTCGGACACTCAAGAAATCTGTTGGACAAGCGGATTCACATCTCTTACAACCCACACAGTCTTCTGTTCTTGGAGCAGAAGTTATTTGCTTAGCTTTACATCCGTCCCAAGGTATCATTTCTAATACATCTGTGGGTCAGGCTCGTACACATTAGGTGCACCCTATGCATGTATCATAAATCTTTACTGAATGTGACACTGGATCTATACACTTTTTGAACATCATAAATTTTCGATCTAGTAAAAAAACGGAATCATATATTGTAGACACCAAACGAATCAATAATTAACCAAAATTGTTTTCTAAAAGATTAACTTATATATTTGGTCATGAGAGAGTGCCAAGATACTTTGATTTATTACTCTTTAGCAAACATAGTCGCTTCTGTCGTATATAATATTAATTTGCATTGATAAATATTTTATTCGTTATTTGTATGATTAACACATTAATCTAATTACCATTATTTATTCAACAAATTCGATTGATTGATACGAATTGGTAGTAGCGGGATTTCCCACACTACACCCCTTACTCGATTTTGCTTAATTAATCCATTGAAAGATGTAAGATCAAGAATATTTATTGATTGAATTCATGAAATGTTTACATAGGAAAATAGAATTACACTTAGAAATTAAAGCATGCTTAAACTTTCTCTCTCCTAATGACTTGCCCAACAATTCCAAAGAGATCTCTCCCTTTACAGACTCATTTAGCCCTTTATATAGGGTAATACATAGTGGATGACAGCTAAGCTACCCTTTATTTTCGGGAATGTCTCGCGAAGTGTCGCAGATGCACAAACATTCACTCTCGCGACACTTCTTAACCCTCGCCGGGTCTCACATCTTCTTTATGTTTTGCACTGTCGTTATTCATTGCGTCGTTTATTTTAGCTCCTGCGACTCCTTCGCGATCTTTGTCGTTTATTAATCTCGCGAACCTTGTTTGTTGCGATATTACGACCCTACATCTTGCCTCTTTTTCCTTGAATATTGCTTGACAAGCGATCTTTAAGGAAAAATCTATTAATGGTAGCGATCTTTGATTTTTGTTGATGAAGGAACGAGCAAAAGAATACTTTCCTTGAAAAGTACGTACTTGCCTCTATTCTTTTGCAAAGTTCCGAAGCATCTTTGAGATATATACGAAGTATCGTCTCCTATCTCTCCTCATATTTCTCCTGCGAGGGGAAGAGTATCATGAGATTTTTACAATATTGTTTCCGCGATTTGCTTATCTTTATCTTTTGATTTTGTACTTTTACACGGTTTTGATTATTAATGTCTTTTCTTGACACGTCTCTTTCAACCGCTTATTCTTGACCATTCATGTCTCTTCGCATTAAATGACCTCGTTTTTCTCGAGGATCTTTTTCCCTATATATAGTTTTCTTTTCCCCTCCTTTTCATCCTTTAGTTTCTCTCTGCAACTTTTCTTTGACTCTCTCCTTCCGCAATTTGCGCTCCTGCTACTGTAAATCTTTTCTTCATCCTTTCTAGCGCTGATCCTAACCTTTAACCTCCCATCCATTCCCATACTGATAATGGCTTCCATTAGTCGTGCATACAAAGCTTCTTTTGATGAAGTTCAACAGAAGTTGCTCGAGAAGGGTTTCACTCTATCAACCATTCTGATCAAGAATCTTCATCTATTCTTTCTGCAAAGTTATTTTATGATCATCAATGTGATGATCAAAAGATTATAGTCTCGCTAGGTCGACTTCTCGCGGGACTTCCCATTCCCTTGTACAATCTGAGATGCCTTTATTTTATGAAATCTTGGCCCATGAAAAATTCTCTCGGGCTGTTTATCAATTGAGTGGCGATTGCATTCGCCTAATGCTTGAGTTCGCGAATCGTGGTGCTGGCAAAGGATCTTTATACCCTACTACTGTTAGACACCCCGATTTCGCAGACTTGGAAATAGGCTTCTTTGAGAAGTACACCGTAGAGAGCTTTTTGAAAACTATTCGGTGATAAAGATGATTAATGCGAAATCTCGGGGGCATTCGCACGAAAAAGAAGGATAATGTCCCCGAGGATAAATTGCTCATGCGGGATATTGATTGGCACCGGGCAATAATACTACTCCTCGCCACTCCAAAGATGAGAAGTGGTGGGTTGTACCCTTGATTTTAAATGGCCCTTATATCGCGGGCTCGCACGTTCTTCCTGCGAATCTCGCAGGGTATCATCCTTGGGAATTCAAATGGCCCGATAAGGCAAATGAGGTATGTTTCCCATTTTAAATCTTGCCTTTGCAACTTTCTTTTTATATATGTTGAGTTTGTAAAATTTCTCAGATCGCCAAATTGAGAAGAAAGTACAAGGATAATCCGTTGGAGAGTACTCTGACCATACTTCGATCGCTTACGGGTGAAGTAAGAAACATTTCCTTTGTCATTTGAAACAATATTGTTGCCTCTGTTTCTTATTTTTAACCGTATGCGAAGGTTGGAGCTGAAGATGCTGTAGCCGCGAAGATCAAAAGTAAGGGCAAAACCGTCGTTCGCAAGAATAAATCTTCTGCTCCATTAACTAAGAAGCGAAAGATTCAATCTTCTTCTCGCCTTAACTCAAGCTCTGAATCTTCTGATGAAGATGACCATGATTCGAATCTCTCTCTCGCTAAAGAGATTCCATTGGCCGGTTCTCCTATGGATCGGTTATCTAGCATCTTCTCAGACTCTTTCCAAGGAATGGGAGATGCTCCCCTAGCTTCTCTTTGCGGGACTCTCGCGAATGTGTGCAATGCTACTTTACTAGAAGGCAATGATTCTTTCAATGGGGCTTCTAGAATCGTGTCTCCTGACTTCTTGAATGCACTTGGATCTTTGGTACGCATGCGGTCATATTTCCCTTTTAAATTTTTAAATATATGTATATTAATGATTTTTCTATCTTCTTTTATAGGTTGGAAGAACTTCTTTTGTAGTTGCCTCAGATCTCGAGAGAAGACGCAACAATCTTGAAAAGAAGAATTTGCAATTGAGCAAGAAGATTCAAGAATTAGAGGCGAAGGCTGCGTCATCTCGCGATAAAGACGAGAGAATTCAAAAGTTAAATACCGAACTTGACTCTCAAAGGGATAGGGTGTCCACTCTTCAGAACGCTAATCAGCAACTTTATGGTATAAGATTTTTCCTTCTTTTATTATTTCTATCTTATTGGTCGCATATTGCTACCTAACTTATTACCTTCGCAGATGTATATAATCTCTCCGATGAGGCTATTCTTCTCCATACATTTCCTGAACCTATGGATAATGACCTTCTTCTCGCTCACCTTAATCAATCTCTAAGTAGTTCCTCAAATAAAACTAACCTCCTTTCATTAAAGGATCTTCAATCCAAATATCATCTCTTAGAGATCGAACACGAGATCTAGTTTGAATTTAACCAATCGCTTTAAACGAATGTACCTTGATTCCGAGAAGAAAATCAAGATTTTAAGGAAGAAAATTAGTGATCTCATAGATGAGAACGATCGCATTACTAACGAGAGGTGCACGGGCGTTAGCGAGAATTCCACAAATCTCTTCTCGGTGTGCAAGTTGAACGAGATGAACTCCTTCATCGAATACCATGCTTAAGCAGCGAGAAGAGCAAGTTCGTTCTCTTCTTGTTATTAATAGTGATGATGAATTCGCACTGGGCTGCGAAAGTTTTAGATAATGCCGGGAATAACCTAGGTGTTGATGTTAGTCTTCACGCCGAGCATACTTCCTTGATTAAAGATATGATATCTGATAGAGAAGGTTACTTATTATACCTTACTGCTTCTTACTTCTGTAGTATTGCTTGTAAATTATTAACTTGTTGTTACTTATTTGCAGAATCTGAGAAGAGGCTTCAGGTTAGAATTAGAGAGCTTGAATCTGAAAAAGAACAACTCGCCAGGAATTTTCCAGCGAGAATTGAAGAACTCGAAATTGAAAAACAACAGCTCGCCAAGAGTCTCTCCCTTCGTAATAACAAGTATTCCAAGTTGAAGAAACAATTTGAAACGACAGTGGCGAATTTTAATAATGATGCAGTTCGTTATCGCAATGGAGCCATGGAGTATGTTTGTAAAGACCACAATATCCCTCTACATTCATATCCCTGGCTCCTCGAAAAGGTTCTGAGAATCTGCCTGTCTCAGATGTTTCTGATAGTGAGGCTAGTGAAGAAGAAAATTACGCGATGAAAATAATAGAACGAAGAATCGGATGAAGGAGAAGAATCACCAAAGAGATAACTCTTTTTGTTTTCTTTCTCTTTTCTTGTAATATCTCAGTATATTTACGTATCTTTATTATAGTGTACTTCTTGGATTTTTCCCCCACAATTCAATCTTCACCCCCCCTTTTTTGGTAGTTCTTCCTTGTAATATAATTGGCTAACCTTATTGATGTATAACTCTTTCATCAGAAGATGAATAACAATATTCCATCTTTTCCATTCCCATACTTGCCTCTGTTATTTATCTTCAGATGGAAGATTTTAGTTGTCATCATGTATGTGGTTGAATAATAATTTTATTGTTATTGAAATGTATTGTTGCGACGAGGTCGCAGGTATCTTCATAAATCAAGAATTCTACTTGCCTTGCCTCATCTTCATAAATGTATTTTATCTCTTCTCATTGCGACAAGGTCATAAGCCGCCTACATTTTCAAGTAAGGGCCCATTGACCCTGCCTTATCATTTTTGTGTGGTCTTCCGAGTTAGACCTCCTAATTAGAGGTCTTCCCCTGCACCTTTTATTGCGACAAAATCGCGGGACGTCTTTACACTTGCATGTAAAGACCCATTGATCTTGCCTTATCATTTTCCAAGTATTTTTGCCTCTGCGGGATGTTTTAGTTGCGACAATATGACGGGCCTATATATCCTTGCGAAAACATAAAGCCCCATGACATTGCCGTCGTGCGACGAAATCGCAGGGACGTCCGTACACTTTCGTGTAAAGACCCATTGATCTCGCCTTACCCTCGCGTTAGTATTATTGCCTCTGCAGGATCATTGCACAAATATGACGAGCCTAAATTCTCTTGCGAAAACATAGCCTTATGACATTTGCGTCTGTTTTGACACTCCCCCTAATGGAGAGCGTCGCCCTTATCATCTCCCCGGTTGCCCCTTCAAGGAGGCGAAACATCGGCCATACAAGACTAGCTCCTCCCATCCGGTCTTAACAACAACCGATTGTTTTCGCGAGCCTCTTATCCCTTATACCTATATGGTTTATGGTTACGAGACTGCACCCTAAGTGGAGTTTTCTTCGGGCGAGTGCAACATATGCCAAGACTTGCCAAGAATGGCCAGGGTAGGTTCATCCATCCCGGGCACTCTGGCTCAACCGTGTACCTCGGCGCCTTGAGCATACACTGACTCCTTGGAAGAGACCCTCGGTCGCCCAACCAGGGTATAACCTTATATAGTTGGGAATCCAAGGTATCTCTCCCGGATAGGCTTTCATGGGCCCCAAATTTTCATGACTCAGGCTTCAGGAGCGGTGTAACCTTCCCCCTGAGCCATGTTGAGAGATACCCCCTTATATGACGCACTTTAGGTCTTACATTTGCCTCTTACGAAATGTTATTCGCGAACTAGGGTGTACGCCATAAAGGTTCGTCCCATTCTTTTACTCATTCATATTTGTTAAATCATTCAATCATTCATGTTTCATTATTTGCTGATACTTGTTTACGAAGTATTCGCACAATTCTGTATTTTCATTTTTCTTTCTTAACTGAATTCCCATATACTCTTGGCTGCGAGATTCTCGCACATCATTACTTCAATTGCTACTTTTTCTCCTGTTTTTGTTGATTATTCACTTCTTATGCCTTTTGTTCCTCATATCCTTTGCTTCTTTATTACCATAATATTCGTTGTCTCCAGGAATTCACCCCGCGAGGTATGTTCAGTCCTTACTTCTATAGCATCCACCATCAATTTTTCTTTTCTCTGCTCATCTCTCACATGTTGCTTCCAACCTTTTCTTTTGGTATTCCTTTCTTCGCAGCTTTCTACATCGACTTCATGACATTGTTGCGACTCCTTCCAATCTCCCTGTATGATACCAATGCCATTTGGATGTGGAAATTTTATACATTGATGATATGTTGATGCGACTCCCAAGATTTCATGAAGCCATGGCCTCCCAATCAGCGCATTATATGGAGATTCCACGTCAACCACACAGAATAAAATATCAGTTGATAATCCTTGTAGAGGTATTCTCATGCGAACCTCTCCCTTTGGTTTGTTTGCAGTGCCATTAAAGCCATATATCTTGTATGTGGAGGGGATCAAATCCTCATCTTTTCCTCCCATCGTCTTGTAAGTATGGTAGAAGAGAATATTCACCGAACTTCCGGTGTCGATTAAGATTCGGTTGATCGCCCAGCAAGCTTCTGCCTCATCATCTTCTCCATCAACTGGTTTCGGGTTAATCTCTAGTTTCACAACCAACGGGCTATCATGTGTTTCTCTTCCTTTTGGCACTTCATCTGCAGAGAAAGAAATGGTCTTCAGCTGCCACTTTTCTAACTGCGTCGTTCTCGCCAGGCTCATTATTTCTTTATCATTAGCATCTCTCGCAAAGACTCTACTGAGCACGTTGTCATGAAAATCTTCGATTGTGCGATAGGAGTGGACGATAGAGTTGCAATTCAAATTTTTAGCTTTTGTTCCAACTTCTATAACAAATGTTTCCTTTCCTTTCGCCGACAACTTTTGTTCTATGCATCTCTGGTGGTGGTGGTAATGTCTGGCTGTTTCTTCTCCCTTTAGAAAGTGATTTAGCTTCCCCGATCAATCATCCTAAGAATAATTCTCTTTATGTTTCTACAATCATTTGTTTGATGCCCATGGAAACGATGGTAAGAACAAAATTCATGACTTCTATCGCTTTGGCGGTGGTTCCATTCCCACGTTCCAAGGTCTTTGGTACATTTTCCATCACAAGTATAGCTTCCCGGATCTTTTCCACACTAGCATTCGGTGGAGGCATCTTAATCTCTTCCCATACTATTCTGCGACTTCTCTGTCCTCCACGGTTATTTTGCCTTCGTCCACCATATGTTTCTTGCACATGATCTAGCCTCTAATCTTATTATTGCCGTTACGGTTTGTAATAGTTCCTTTCTTGTTCAAATTCCTCTTGATCGTGGCTTCCCATGGCTACCATCTTCTGCTGTCCCTCATCGGCTTTCCTTGCTTGTTGTCCTTGCGAAGTACTCGCCACTTGTATTTATGAATTGAGGCAACAAACTTGCGTTCGCAGCATTCGAGCTTGTGTTCGCGATTTGGATAAGAATTCATTTCATTCTGTCTTTCTTCTAAGGCAATATATTCTTCCTGTAACTCTCATGATTCTGCCATCGTGATTGTATTTTTGATTCTAAAAATTTGAATGTACAACAAGTTAGTCGCAAAGAGAGCATTCACAAATGAGAGGATGAGATATCTTTCCTCAACCCGTCCTGCCATTTCGCTACACATGGTTCTCCATCTTATTGTCAACTGCCTTAAGCTCTCGCCAACCCTTTGTTTCAACCCGAATACATCTTCAATACCTGGTCGCGAAGAGTTGTTACTTATGTATGCTCCCAGGAATGTGGCTTGTAAATGGTTAAATGATGTGATTGTGTTCCTTGGCAGACCTTCAAACCATTTTAGTGCTTCTCCTATTAGGCTTGATGCGAAATATTTGCATAGTATAGCATCATGATTCTCCCACTGTAACATACATCTCATATAAGCCTTGATATGTTGTACCGCACAGGTTGTTCCATCAAAGATGTTGGTTAACGCAGGTAGATTGCACTTAGGAGGTATTCCTCCCATCTGTACTTCTAGCGTGAAGGGATTCTTCGCGGCGTCTGCGATGGCTTCGTCTAACTGTCTCCTTCCTCCTTCCCTTCTACTATTCAGTAATCCTCTCATTTCAGCCAGTTCTCTTAAGATTTGTTCATTTGCCTCAGAGTTTGATTCTACTGGTCTTTTTAACTCTGCTTCTCTCCTTCTTCGCTCGTGCCTATTTTGACCTTCCTGCTCGTTATTTTCTCCTCTTCTTTCCCTGCGACGCTCTTCTTCGTTTCTTTCATCAATTCGCACACCGTTATATCGGTTGTTCTCTCTTCTTGGCTGTCTCTCAGCTCTCATCTGCACCCTCTCATATTCTTCATTAATATTTCTATTGGTACGATTTTGTTCCCTTCTTCTTTCGCGGTTGTCATGGTTATTCTGCCGGATTGCCTCTTCCATCTCTTGATTTTCCATTTCTTCTCTTATCCTTTCTCTCTCGCGAGCTAGCCGCGCTTGTTCAATGTAGTGTCTCTCAATGTCATCCTCAATCTCTGGTTTCTTCTCGGTTCTTCTCTCCCATGCAAGATTATTCTCCCTTGGCCTTTGGGTCATTCGGTTCTTGGAGTTGCATGTTTCCTTGATTTTCCCTATTCCGCTCATTTTGAAGATTTTCGGGTTGAGGAATATAACGATCTTCTATTTCCCCTCTTCTCTCGCCATGCTCTGTACTCGGATTTTGTGTTTCTTCCTCGGTACTTTATGTTGGTAAAACTCTCCTTCTTTCTTCCCTATTCGATCTTGAACTTGATCTCACGCTACTTCTAGATCTCCTATTTTGCAACCTCATATTTTCCATCCTCAATTCATGATTTTGTCTTGTCAAGTTTGCTCGTTCCTCTGCCTCTAGCCGTCTCTCTTCGTGTATTGTTTGTCTCAATCTTTCTAACGCTGCCATTTCTTCGTTTCCTGGATTCATTTCTCCATTTATCCCTTGCTCGTCTCCTTCTTGTCCATTGTTCACCAGATTCTTGCTCCTCTTCCCTCTCATCTTCGAATCGAGACCTCCAAGTATGCACACTTACTCTATCATAATCCACAGCCCGCGTTTGCTCTTTGGGAGACCGGTGGTTGATTTTGATCTTCTCCATCATTTCTCATATTCATCCTTGACGATTCTCCAGCTTCATTCCTCCTTTCTCCAGCAATTCTCCCACTTCTTCTTACAATCGTTGGTTGCTCTTGTACATTTCTTCTTCTAGCCATTTTTCTTTTTCAATGAATTCTTGAGTATCTTTTCCAAATCTTTTCTCTGTTAATCCAAATTCTTTCCAATTTCTACGTCAATCTTTGCTCGCTCCCTGTTTCTAGCGCATATGTAGTAGCAGGATTTCCCACACTACACCCCTTACTCGATTTTGCTTAATTAATCCATTGAAAGATGTAAGATCAAGAATATTTATTGATTGAATTCATGAAATGTTTACATAGGAAAATAGAATTACACTTAGAAATTAAAGCATGCTTAAACTTTCTCTCTCTAATGACTTGCCCAACAATTCCAAAGAGATCTCTCCCTTTGAGACTCATTTAGCCCTTTATATAGGGTAATACATAGTGGATGACACTAAGCTACCCTTTATTTTCGGGAATATCTCGCGAAGTGTCGCAGATGCACAAACATTCACTCTCGCGACACTTCTTAACCCTCGCCAGGTCTCACGTCTTCTTTATGTTTTGCCCGTCGTTATTCATTGCGTCGTTTATTTTAGCTCCTGCGACTCCTTCGCGATGCTGTCGTTTATTAATCTCGCGAACCTTGTTTGTTGCGATATTACGACCCTACAGTTACGAAATTCATATTAACTGCATTCAATATAAGCTCAGGACACATAAGTGCTCTAACCATATTTCGACTTGTGATCAATCCATAAATACCAATAGAAAATAAATAGGCACTCAAAACAAATTCATGTTCAAACAGCATTAACCAAACCCTCCTCAATCTAAATTTCTTTAATTTCAATATGAACAACAATTCAACCTTAACGAATTTGGTTGACTCGAATCTAACAAGTACAGAACTAAGGAAGATATTGGTAGTAGATTGAACTAAAAGAAAAAATTTACATTTTATACCTGAAAAAATCTGACCATGGAATTGAAGGAAAATGGATAGGCTAAGCCAGAACAAAATAATTCTTTTTACTCGGTATTTATTACTGACGAGCCATAGCAATTGCACCTATCAAAGAAACTAAAAGAATTATAGAAATAAGCTCAAAAGGAGGAAAAAAAATCAGTTGATAAATGAATCCCGATTTGTTGACCTTTATTTATCAAATCTTACTCCAAAATCTGGTTTGATCTTGTAGTCCAAATAACCCCGTACCATGATGTATCTGGAATAGTAGTTATTAGTGAAACAAAAATACTTGTACAAACCAGTGAAGTTACCCCATCCCCAACAGTCCAAAGACTGAAATCATTGTAATATTCTGAGTCGTTCATGAACATAACAACGAATATAATTAAGACATTTATGGCTCCCACATAAATAAGGAGTTGTGCAACAGCTACAAAATGGGAATTCGATGGAATATGAAATAAGGATATACAAACAAGAACCAATCCCAATGAAAAGACAGAAAAAATAGGATTAGTAAGTAATACCACTCCTAGACCTCCTACTATAAGACTCAATCCCAAAAAAACTAAAAACAAATCATGTATTGGTCCAGTTAAATCCATTATATGTAAAATAAGAGATAAATAAGTCGAAATGTTTCATAATCTTATTGACTAGACCAGAAAAAGAAAGTTACCCTATTTTTATGATAAGTTACTTATTTATTTTAATCCTATACGGGCTGTGGGTTGATGTAGATATATTAATTCATTCCATTTCTCTATCCGATTGCTTATATATAGAAATTCTCGCGAATAGTAAGCCGTGATTCTCGCAAATCACCAATCAATAAGAGCGCGTTTTTTTTTTTAGTTATTAACCGAGGAAAATAAAAGAAGCTCCGCTCCTTTAGATTAAAACGGAATCTTAGTAATCGGTAATAGTTCTTGATTCAAGGAGTTTAGCCGTGGCTTTTGTTATTTGAGTAGAATTCATAATGGTTCGAATCGTGTAATCTCCAATTAATGTCATTGGTAACCGACCCAAAGCAATTTGACTATAATTCAATTCGTGACGATCATATGTAGAATGTTCATATTCTTCAGTCATTGATAAACAATGGTGAATCTGATATTTTCGATGAGCTTAGGAATCGTCCGCGACTTGTTTTTTAATACTCGGTTGTTTCTTTCTTTCCACACAGTCCAAATGATTGCATCTAGAAGAGCTTTTCTTGACTTGCTGTTAGGTATGGGCCAAGAGTTTAGAGCAATGTGGATCGAAGGGGGAAACATCCATATGATCTTAAACTCAGCTTTGAAAAAGTTCCATATATGACTGGCTATGTCGCACTGGAGGAGAAAATGCGTCGAGGTTTCTTCATCATTGATGCACATATAACAATGATTAGCCTACGGTCTCCACTTTCTCTTACGTAACTTGTCTCGAGTAAGGACCTTGTCTTTAGAGGCCACCCAGAGAAAGAAGCTTACTTTAAAGGGCCACAACTTTGACCAAACTCTCTTGGGGTGGACAATAGTTGCATCTTCAGGAGGTGGATTGCTCTTGGAAACCAACTAGTTATAGCACCTCTTGACTGAAAAAGGACCCTCCGAGTTGTTGCTCATCCATTGCCTACAGCCGGCACCATTGTTGTTATTGGGATAAACATTGTTGGTCTCCAGCAAGAATAATAATCCCGCGAGGTCTCTAATGACATGATCTTGCACTCTCCTTGATATACCCAAGTCCCAGTAGTTATTTTGGTTATTGTAAACTTGAGCAATTGAGCTTGACTTTGTAGTTGAGGCCTCAAAAGCGTTTGGAAATTAATCTGCCAGTGGCGTTTTGCCCACCCAAATATCTGTCCAAAAACTGACCCTAATGTTGTTGCCCAACACAAATTTGCAATTAGAAATTAGAATTAAAGTTCGTAGTGAGATTATAAATACCTCTCCAAATGTTGCACCCGTAAGCTTGTTTAGGAGGCTTAGAATTCCACTAGAACTTAGCCAAACCATACTTTTCTTCCACAAAGGGTTATCTTCTTCACCAAATTTCCAAAGCCACTTCATTAAGAGAGCCAAGTTCATCAGATGAAGATTTTTGAGCCAAGTTCATCAGTAATTTTTTTGATGTTGATGAGTTTTGAACCCATATCACTGGTATTATCACCCAGTGACTTTACCACTGTACTACAGTGATACCGGCTATTTTGCATGTTGTTAACAGTTAACTCTCGACTTCCTTGTTATTAGTACACTAGAGTTTATGTGAACTTCCAAAATATGGATAAATTACATTCACATACTCCTACGTTCCACTATGGACTAGGATTTTGAGTTTTTATCATATTCCACGACAGACAAAGGTTTTTATATTTTCTCCAATTTTTTTCTAGATTAACCCCGCTTTGAAATCATACACAAATACTAAAAATTATATAGGCTCAACATTCTGAATGGTTTCATTTCAAACTCCGTGAAAATTCTAAAACCCTGATCCATAATAGAACGGAGAGAATATAATGAATTTAGCTCAATATGCTTTTCTGGTGACGATTAGGTGGTTTATGGTGAATGCATCTATATGTTTCTAATCTTCTAGTGTGATGAGGAGGAATCAATTTCTGGCCACTTTTGACTCGGACAAATTTTCCATGATGTTAAGTCATTCAAAGACCCTGATCCATAATAGAACGGAGTATGATTGTATCAGTACGTGCATATGCTTTTCTGGTGACGATTAGGGTGGTTTATGGTGTCACTCTAACAAAGACCAAACAAACTCCTTAAATGCATCTATATGTACTTTAGCAAAAGGTGAAAAATAGGGAAAGGAAAAAGAAGATCTAATCTTCTAGTGTGATGAGGAGGAATCTACGCATTTCTGGCCACTTTTGACTCGGACAAATTTTCCATGATGTTAACATGTGAGGAGTCATATACGTTTATGTTTCATACAGTGGAAGATAGATAATGCTATTCTAAGGTTGTGGCGTTGTTAGCCTCGTTATAAAGAAAAGGGTTTGTGTTTTGCAAACCACATATCCAAATTCCAAACCCCACCAAGCATATTTTGTGTTTTGCTTTGGCTGCATTTGGACTGACGCAATTTCTTTTAGAGTTGTTATTGAAAGAACGTACAATGACACAAGACAAGACCAATGACATTCGGCACTGTTCATTTAAATTAGCTGATAATCTTTCCCTTTAGGAAGTTTAAGCATTATATTTTGCATTTTACCATTGGCATGCCCAGTTGGCCAGGGATTGGGCTCCTAACCTATAGGTTGCGGGTTCAATTCCGATCGTATCAAAAAAAAAAAAATCAATTCCGAACGTATCAAAAAAAAAAAAATTTTGTTTAAGCAAGTCCTGTGATATGCAGTGACGGGTGGCTAAGGGGTTCTCCTGCCATCCCCAAATATCTAAAAACCACCCAAAAATCGTTGATAATTTTTTGAAAATAAAATAAAACAGCCCATAGTGTTATTTTAGCTCACCTAAAATTGCAACATTTTTAGCCACTTTTGAATTTTATGCGGTTATGCCGGTTAACAAGAATCATTGTCTGTTATATTTGAAGTATGCGTATAATTTTGAGAAATTGGTTCAATTGCCCAAATATTTTTAAAACATGGTTCTAATGGACGAGTAAAAACTTAGTATGGGTGAAATGGACACCAAAAAAAATAGCAAGAATGAATCTGGATTCATCCTGGCTTAAACTTAAAAAATAGCGAGGGTGAAACTGGATGTATCCTGATGTAAATTACAAAATAAGAAAAAATATTTAAAAATGGGTATGATGAAACTGTTTACATCCTGGCTGTTTTTACATTCTCGTCCATTTAAACAGTATCAAATTTTACATATCTTTTTCACCCAGAAATTGTCGTTATTGGGTTAATTAACCAATTTTGTGTATAATTTTTTACTACGCGTTGGAATCTTTACTTGCTTAGGTAGCGAGGCACTATAGGATTTCGCAGCATTCTCATATTGTTCACTTTTTTGAGGGGGACAGAAAGAAAAGAAAGAAAAGGTTTAATTAACATTCTTTCTTGCTATTGGAATATAATTTTCAGAAATCTGAGTTAAGCTTTTCATTTTTCTAATTTTCTTAATCCATTTATTCACAACTTTACACAACACTTCATTTTCATGGATAATATAGCTTTATTTTTCTTAATCCATTTATTCACAACTTTACACAACACTTCATTTTCATGGATAATATAGCTTTATTCCTCCTCCTAATGGATGAGATCATGAAAGAAAAAGGAGTAGTAGCTAAAGTAATTGACCCACTACCTAAAAACATCATCCACCATGTTTTTCCTCCTTTAAATACAATTCATCTCCATAGATAGACTCCTTCCTTCCTTCCTCATTACAATATCTATCCATTTCTCTCCTCTCTATAATTCATTTCTATCGTCAACAAAATGAGTTTTGCTTCTAGTTTGATACTAACACATCTGACATGCAAAGCAGCAATTATTCTGGCCGTGACCCGAATAGTGTTTTACTGGGTCCCAAGGCTCCGACACATAGGTCGCGGTCTTGACTGCATTATCAGATATTGCAGCAGTTCTGATGAATATTCAACCACCATTTCTCCTAGTACCACCACTGCATCGCAATTGTTGACGACTTATTCAAGACTCCATGATGATGATGTGACGACTTATGAAGAGATGGTTGCTGATGGAAAATTAGAAACCTGCAAATCATGTGCAGTGTGTTTGAATGAATTGACGGGAAATGATAAGGTGAGAGAGCTTAGGAATTGCTGTCATGTTTTTCATAGTGAATGCATAGACAGATGGTTCAATCACAACGATCAGAAGACTTGCCCTCTTTGTAGGACTTCATTGTTATTGCCCATTATGTCAGTGCCATTAACGACCTGTGCCACCGCAGGTAAATCCGAGCCCAGCTGGGCTGTTGAGCGAATTCTCTATCTCTTCGGGGACGATTTACTTTGAACATATATTTTTCTTTTCTTTTTTCTTTTACCCCTAGCTAGGATTTATACAAATGGGGATCTGGGAAATGCCAGTTGATTCTCGAGGTCAATGTGTAAGTTTATGAATGCTCTTGCTTTTAAAACACATTTACGCATGTATATATGAAAAATCAAGGATGAGAAAATCAAGTATAATATTTCCAATCTGGATCACCTTATCCAGTTATGATTTTGTTGCCAAACCTTTTTATTCCATAGTTATGTATATTTGATATTGAACTGTGGTTGAGGAGTTGATTTCAGGAAGTTTGGAGTTCTAGGGCCTGCTGTTTTTATTATCATATATATGAACGGTGCAATATCATCCCCCGATTGTAAGTTCTCGACGTTAGAAATGAGAATGGAAGTTGCAGCCTAACAAAAACTCGAATTTAGGATCAGCTAGCCATAACTTCTATATGAGAGCAGTCCTCTCTTCTATAAAAGATTGAGACGTTTATAATTAATTGATAGAGTGAGTGCAAACAAAATTACAAAATCTTTTTTGAGAAAATGAAGAAATTAGAGAATATCGCAGGATGTTTTCTCATGAAAACTATTCATATATTTTTGTACATAAGATATAGCTTATATTCACATCTCTAAAACTCAACTAGGAACCACCGCCACCACCATTGCCGGAGCCGCCAACATCGTAAGTGGCAGGTCCGCCTACCTTAATAACCGCATCTCCGCTGATATGACTGTTTGGATGAATATTTTCCCTTCTTTCCTCCTTTATTTTCAATATGTCACCAAATTTGTTAGTATTAACACAACGACCAACCATCATCAACCCGAAAGGAACGAAGATGCAACCAAAAACTATGAAGAATATAATTATTGGTTCCATTAGCAACTCTCCGTTGTTCTTGACACCCAATACGCGAATATATACAGATACAGCACGTCTTGTGTTTTTTAAATTAGCAGTATAAGTTTATCTTATCTTCTAACATAATTTGCAACTAGTAATTTTTAATCTATTTATAAACTTGGCGATTCACATACATTGAATGGCAACCAAGACGGTATGTTTTGACCAAGCTGAGATATATAGATAAGAGCCACTTTGAATAGATTTGGTCAAGTATTTTGGAAAATTATATCCGAACCCCCACCCCCAAAAAAAAAGCTCCATTTATCCCAAAGAACCTATGGGCCCTCGGAGGCAAACAGCTTAACGGAGGAGGGCAACAGGAACTTTCGTGTGATTTAGGTATCAGTGAGAAACTCATGTTAGTGACGATCATCTTCTTTGGTTGCTATGTCCCTCCCAAAAAGGTACATCTTTGTGAGAGAAACAGCATATAACTCATTTCCCCGTTCATCTTATGTTTTATATCACTTCATTTTGGTTATACAGTAAAATTTCGATAAATTAATAGTTTTGGGACCGCCAAGTTCTATCAATTTGGCGACATATTAATTTATCGATAAATTAATAATTTATTAAAATATCGAGACACTCTAGTTTAAGTTCAAAAGAAAAAATGTCTTTGAGAGAATTGATATTGCAGCTTCATCATGGACAACATATATTCAAAAAAGATCAATTACAAATCGTTTCCAACATTATAAACTTTGGCGACAAAAAAATAGAGATGTACAAGTCGTTGTAGATGAAGACATTAATGAATTTGGATTGGCAGTTAAGGAGTTGAATCACAATATTCAGATGATTGTCGACATTTTACTAGACTATCCAGGTGAATATGATACCAGAAATTCTGACAGAAAAATAGATTACTGAGAGTGTTTTATGAAATCACCATAAGAGGATGATAATTATGTTGCGGAACATGTTATTCGTAAAGAAGCAATGTTGTAGGAAAACTAAATTATTTTATACTACGTCTTATTATATTGTATGAAAGTGAACAAGAAATAAACGGTTTTGGAGTTCTATTCTAACAAGGCACCATAATGTAGTGCTATTTATAATGATTATTATAATTTATATGTTAGTTGGCCATTATTGGCGATTTAAAATTTTTATTACCTTATAAATTTAGGGGTTATTAATTTAGCACACTATCCCAAGTCGGGATTGGAGGAAAATATAATTTTAGCGAAGTTATTAATTAATCACAGATTAATTTATTGAAGTTCTATTGTACCCTCGTTATTCACATTTTCTACTCCCTATGTCCCAAATTAATTGAGCTAATTGGTTTTAAATTTTATCCCACAAATAAATGGGCACTATCTCACTAATCAAGTGGATATTTCTAAACTACCCTTTTAATTGATTTTTTTTTTTTTTTTGATCGGTAAAGAAGTATATTGATCAAAAAAGGAGAGGGTACAAAAAGGCTTGTACCACCCTCAAATGTTACAAAGAAAAAGAAAAAACAAAGAGAAACAGAGAAAGTAAGCACTACTTCCTGGTGAAGGGAATCAAAATACAAATTAGGCCAGTTCAACATAGCATCTCTATATGTTGGATTCTCTAAATTCTTAAAAACCAAACACCAAGTAAAGAGAGTGTATTTGATTTTGTGCTGCACTCCAACTTCTTTACACTCCTTATCTGCCATGGTTCTTGAATTTCTTTCCAACCAAAAGCACCAAATGATCGCAACTGAAATCATACTCCAAATCTGAGACTCTTGAGAAGAATTGAGAGACAAATTCCAAGAGTAAATCATAGTGAATAAGTCATCAGGCATAACAAATTCCCAGTTCAGTTTCTTTTGAAAATGAGACCAAATTTTCCTAGCAAACTGACAATGAAGAAAGGGATGATTGATTGTTTCATTTTCATCACAAAAACTGCAGACTTGAGATACTGTCATGCCTCTTCTTGTGAGCATATCCTTTGTTGGAAAACTGTTATGAGCCAGAGTCAAAAGAAAGAAACCAATTTTAGGAGGTACTTTTTGTCTCCAGATATAATTAAATAAATACCTTTGATTTTGGTCTTCAACTTCATGATTGAGCTTATCATAGGCAGTTCTGACTGAAAAGTTTCCTTTGCTATTTAGAGTCCATTTGATTTCATCTGCGGTATCCTTGTTGAAAGTGAAATTTTCTAGATTTCTTTGAATATCTTCAAAATATCTTCTAGCTACTGCATTCATTCTTCTTGGAACTGCCAGATTCCAGCTGTTAGAATCTTCCATAAACATTTCAGCTACAGTTTTATCTTTGTGTCTGGAAACTGCAAACAGATTAGGGAATTTTGCTTGCAAAGAAGTATCAAGCAACCAAACATCTTTCCAAAAACTGACATTGTTACCAGAATGAACCTTAAAGTGAATATTACTTTTGAAAGTCTCTTTACATTTCATAATGCCCTTCCATAAAGAAGTACCATAAATTTTTTTTGGAATTTTAGAGAACCAGCCATTCAGCTCAGAACCATACTTTTCTTCTATGATTTCTCTCCAAAGAGCTTCTTTTTCATTTGCATATCTCCACAGCCATTTTTTCAGTAAAGCCTTATTCATCTTCACCAGACATTTAATACTCAAACCTCCATCTCTTCTCTTCTTATATAAAGTTGGCCACTTGACAAGATTAAGTTTTCTCTTATTTTTGTTGTCATTCCAAAGAAACTTTCTCAGAATACTTTCTAATCTGTTGCAGCTGAGACAGGCATAACAAATAGTGACATATAGTAAACAGGTAAGCTGGCAAGAACACTCTTAATTAAAGTGATTTTACCTGCTCTACTCAACAAACATTTCTGCCAACCAGCTAATCCTTTTAAGAATTTTTCAATAACCAGATCCCATTTTGCCACTCCACCACTTTTTTCACCCAGAGGTAAGCCAAGATAAGTAGTTGGAAGAGCACCAATGTAACAGCCTAAAACCTCAGAGAATTGAGTCATATCACCAGAATAACTAACTCTAAAAACTTGACTTTTTGCAAAATTAATCTTCAACCCTGTGAGTTGCTCAAAAGAAAGAAGAAGCAATCTGGGATTCTTAATTTGATCAATATCATCATCCATAAATATTAGAGTGTCATCAACAAACTGCAAATGACTTATAAAGGTACCATCTTTTACAACCTGAAACCCAGAGATGAGACCTTGTTGTTGAGCATTTTTGAGCATGAAAGAAAGAGCTTCACCAACAAGAAAAAAAAAAGGGGAATAAGGGGTCCCTTTGTCTAATTCCTTTCTTGTACTTGAAATAACCTGTGGCAGAACCATTGATCAATATAGAAAATCTCAGATATTCTAAACAGCATTTTATCCAGCTTCTCCCCTTGACACCAAAATTCATGAGACCCATAATTTCTTCAATAAAGTTCCATCTAACATGGTCAAAAGCTTTTTCAAAATCTACCTTAACAAGAATACCTGCCTTCCCACTTCTTATTCTTGAGTCTATAAGTTCATTTGCAACAAGAACTCCAATGCTTGAGTGCTTGAACAATAGCATAAAACTCAACATCATAAGTGTTATATGCAAGTCTATCCCCATTCAACTTTTCAGTATAAAAGGCCACCGGTTTCCCTTCTTGACTAAGAACCGCCCCAGTGCATAACTTAGAAGCATCACAATGAAGTTCAAATGCTTTATCAAAATTTGGTAATATTAAAATTGGAGACGTGCTTAACTTTATTTTCATCAATTCAAAGGCGTCATCCGCTTCTTGATTCCATGAATACCTGCCACCCTTCATGCATTCGGTTATTGGAGCCATGATTCCACTAAAATTTGCAATGAATCGTCGATAGAAAGAAGCTAACCCATGAAAACTTCGAATATCAAGCAAAGTTTTTGGCTTGGGCCAATTCCTTATGCATTCCACTTTATCTTCATCTACCGAAATCCCATCCTTACTAACCACATAACCAAGAAACAAAATTTTATCGGTCATGAATGCACACTTCTTCAAGGTAGCATAAAATTGTTGCGCCCGCAAAATTAAGGGAACCTCACGAAGGTGACGTATATGAGATTCCATATCGGTACTATAAACAAGTATGTCATCAAAATAAACAACCACACACTTCCCAATCAACGGTCGAAGTGCTTGATTCATGACTCGCATTAATGTACTTGGAGCATTTGAGAGCCCAAATGGAATAACCATCCATTCATACAAACCATCTCGAGTCTTGAAAGCGGTCTTCCATTCATCCCCCACCTTGATACGAATTTGATAATACCCGTTTTTAAAATCAAGTTTGCTAAAAACACATGCTCCACTTAATTGATCAAGTAAGTCATCCAAACGAGAAATTGGAAATCGGTACTTCAATGTGATTCTATTGATTGCCCTACTATCCACACACATACGCCATGAACCATCTTTCTTTGGTACTAACAAGGCCGGTACCGCACAAGGGCTAAGACTCGGTCTTATAAAACCTTTGGCTATAAGCTCTTCAACTTGGCGCCGTAATTCTTCATGTTCTTTGGGACTTATCCGGTAGTGGGATTTGTTGGGAAGACTTGAACCGGGTACTAGATAAATTTGGTGTTGCACATCTCTTAATGGTGGTAATGCATCCGGTAAGTCGGTAGGAAAAACATCTTGAAATTCTTTGATAATTGGCTTGACTAGCGGTGGCACAAAATCATACGATGTAGATTCTTTAACATGAAGTATATAGAAAACCTCCGAATCATCCAACACTTCTACGAACTTGTGATAAGTAAGTAGATTTTTACCATCACCATTTTGTGGCTTAGGCATAAGCTCACGATTGGGTACAAGAGTCAACTTCTTATTGCTCCACATGAACGAATAGTTGTTTGTTCTCCCATCATGATTCACAAACCGATCATATTGCCAAGGTCGCCCAAGAAGTAAATGACATGCATCCATCAAAACAACATCACACCAAACTTTGTCTACATATTTTTACCAATATAAAAATTAATGAGATAACGTTTATTGACTTTTACCTTGCTTCCTTGGTTAAGCCATGATAAAGAATATAGAGAAGGGTGTTCTTTGGTCTCTAACTTCAACTTGCGAATCACTTCTTCGGAAACGATATTTTCACAACTCCCCGAATCAATCACAAGCTTGCAAACTTTCCCTCCAATAGTGCAAGTGGTTTGAAAAATGTTGTGGCGTAGCCATCGACCACCTTCATCGAGTTTTGGAGTAAAATAGTTATGCAACACAACCAGACATGGTCCTTGGTCACCGGTGAGAAAGTCCTCTTCCACTTCTTCGTCGGGTTGTTTATCAAATATTGGTGGCTCCATAAGATCCAAATATACATCACCTTCATCATCACCATGAACAAGTAAGTTCTTCCCCGGACGATCACTCTTCCTACAATCATATGCTTTATGTCCTTCGTCTCCACACTTGTTACATTTACCTTGAAAGACTTGTTGAGAAGTATTGGCTTTTGATGGAATGGTAGTAGTTGGAGCTCGATTAGTTGGAATTGGAGAAGTAGTACTTTTAACACCTCCTTAAGTGTGAGTGCTTCAATTGGTATGCGAAACTCTCCATGCATATTGCTTCTTCAAAGATAATGCCCTTTTATAAGCTTCCGACACCGAATATATATCAAATAAGTTTAAAGTATCTTGATATTGCAATCTCAAACCTCCTATATACCTTGCTACAAGTTTTTCTTCCGTTTCATTAATATCGTTCCTTGCAATCAATTGATAGAACTCTTTGGTGTAGTCATTAATCGAATTTTGACCCTTGCCTAAGATTTTGAGTTGTTGATAGATAAGTCTTGTATGGGATAGAAATGCAAGTCTCATATGTTTCTTAAGCTTCTCCCAAGATTCAATTTTATCTTGACCTCTTCTCAACCTCATTTGTTTAAGTTGTTGCCACCAAGCGCCGGCTCTTCCTCGAAGTCTTGTTGCAACCAACCCAACTTTCTTATTTTCGGGCACTTCCTTGAAATCGAAGATTTTTTCAACCGTTGCTAACCAATCAACAAATTATTCCGGAGCTAAACCCCCATGGAATTCCGGAATATCAACTTTGAGTCCACCTTCCCATCGATTTGAAGTAGTAACATTGTGGTATCTCGGTCTTTCTTCAAACATTTGTCGTCTCCCTTGTGGATAAACATGACTATCAAAAGAAGTGGTCTCCTCATCCGTCACTTCCTCTTCATAATTATGATGTTGAGTTCTAGATTGATCTTGATGGATATTTAATTTACCAAGTCTTTAAAAAAAATCTTCAAATTTTGCATCCATTCTTTGTTGCATTTCATCAAATACTTCATGCTTAAGGACTTCCAATTCTTCTTTCATAGAAATTTCACCTTGATTAACTCTTTTCCTTGGAGCCATAGTGAAATCACAACAAGGAAAAACCCAATTTGATAATAGCACACACAAAGATTCAAACCCCCAAGCTAATAATTAAAATTTTCTCCACAACTTCCCAAAAAAAAGAAACCAAAGCTCTTGATACCAACTAATGTAAAGTAATACTTATAATTGAAATTGGAATTGGAATGTTAAATTATAACAAAACACCATGAAATAAAAGTAACCAACCTTCAAATGATGCTTCTTATACCTTGGAACAAGGAAGATACAAATATTTGAGGTTCTTCTCTAATAATCTTCAGATTTCTACCCAATTCTAAGATTGGAAACTAGAAGATAATAGATGCATCTCTTACAAATTCAAATTTATACCCAATTACAAATTGGAAATAACAAAGTGTTGGAGGCTCTTCTCATAGGAAGGATTTAGGGTTCTTACACCACTTTTCTAAACAAAACAAATTTTTCAACTAGAAGAGCTAGGGTTTAAACAATAAGTAGTAAACAAAAAGGACAAATATGAGAAATAAGGGAAAGAAGGGGATAAAAGAGTAATTATGAAATAAACGGGTGAAAAAGCGAGGATACAACAACCACACCCAATATTTCGCTTAGCAATATATATGGACAAACTCCAATATACTTTCAAGAGAATCAACTAGCCTCAATCTTAATAAAGTATATCAAAGAGTTATATCTCTCTTTCTTGATTCAATTCTTTCTCAAGCAAATAGAAATCTGCGAGTCTAATTGAATGCAAGAGAAATCACTTGAACGGTACCAAAGACCAATGTTCAAGGATCAATCAATTTCAATCAACAACCAAAGGTCGGATTTCCAATTGACTGATTCAAACTCACAACATGTGATATTTCAATTATATAACAAAATATAATGCGGAATAGAAATAACACAGACACCAGAATTTTGTTAACGAGGAAACCGCAAATGCAGAAAAACCCCGAGACCTAGTCCACATTGAACACCACACTGTATTAAGCCGCTAGAGACACTAGCCTACTACAAACTAACTTTGGTCTAGATTGTAGTTGAACCCCAATAAATCTCACACTGATTCAAGGTACAGTTGCGCTCCTTACGTCTCTGATCCCAGCACGATACTACGCACTTGATTCCCTTAGCTGATCTCACCCACAACTAAGAGTTGCTACGACCCAAAGTCGAAGACTTTAATAAACAAATCTGTATCACACAGAAAAGTCTATAGAATAGATAAATTTGTCTCCCACATAAATACCTACAAGTTTTTGTTCCGTCTTTTGATAAATCAAGGTGAACAGGAACCAATTGATAACTCGGACTTATATTCCCGAAGAACAGCCTAGTATTATCAATCACCTCACAATAATCTTAATCGACGCGGCGAAAGAAGATATTGTGGAATCACAAACGATGAGACAAAGATGTTTGTGACTACTTGCCTATCTGAGATATTAATCTCAAGACAATCGTTACGATTGTACTCAAAACGATAGAATCAGCAAGATCAGATCACACAACTACGAGAAAGTAGTATCGGTATGGCTTCACAATCCCAATGAAGTCTTTAAGTCGTTAACCTGGTTTTTCAAGAAGAAACCTAAGGTTAAAGGAAAATCGACTCTAGCTAATACAACTAGTATCACACGGAAGGTGTGGGGATTAGGTTTCCCAGTTGCTAGAGTTCTCCCTTATATAGTCTTTCAAATCAGGGTTTGCAATCAATGTTAGCTTAGTAACAAAGCATTCAATATTCACCGTTAGATGAAAACCTAATTAGATTCAAGCTAATATCTTTCAACCGTTGGATCGAAAACTTAGCTTGTTACACACAAATGAAATGCACGATTTTAGGTTTGTGTAACCGTACCCAAACATGTACATTTGTTGGTTCAACAATAGTTAACCAAACGGTTAGCCATATGAGCACTTTCATATCAACCATATTCTTCTTCACCATAACTAGTTCAAACGACTCAAATGAACTAGTTAGAGAGTTGTTCAATTGCAAGGAAATCTTATGTAACTATACAAGACACAATCGAATCAAAAATGATTTGGTTCACTCGAATCGGTTCATGAACTTTATAGCCACGATTTGCATTTAGCATTCATTAGTTAATATGAATGAGTTCACAAACAATCATTTTTAAATATAAACAACTTAAGTTCGCAGACTTAGTTCGCGGACTTAAGTTCCCGGAAGGAGTTCTCAAACTCCAGCAGAATTTCTCGGGTCGAGAACTTCCGCCAGTTCGCGGACTGAGTTCACGGCTCTTATTCCGGTTCTCTTGATCAACAACGTTAGAAAACTTCGGTTCAAGGAAAAAGGATTTATACATATATGTGTTACCACACAATGCTTATATCCACCATTGGTTATATAATCTAAACTCTCATTTCAATCATTGAAACATTCTTAGAGGACGTTATATAGTTGTTATTCACAAATAATTTTTCGTCAAAGCAATTTTCAAAGTGATTGAAACATAACATGACTTTCGTCACTAGGTAAAGATGAACTTGGCCAAAGCGAAAGCTTACCAACACATATTTCGAGAAATAGATAGGCAAGATAACCTCGGCTCGAAATAGCAAATGTGTATAATCAAAGTCTATATAGCAAAACGACTTTTGTCTCAAAATAAGAGATAGATTAGATAGACTTTTGAGTGATAGATAAGTTCAAGTTTCCATATACCTTTTAGTCGATGAAGTTCCACCAGTTCCTTGAGTAGTCCTTCGTCTTGTATGATGATTGCCATGGAGTTCTTGAGCTCAACTATACTTTCTATCCTAGTCCGAGACTTAGTTTTAGTAGACTAGAAATCAAGACTTATAGTTTTGATCACTAACATTGACAAACATGCTTGAGATAGCAACGCATGCGAGTTCGACCGTGCAATGCTCTAACAAAAGGCATAAATGGTATGTTTGAAATACCATTATGCATCAGACAATCATTTGATGTAGACTCGGAATGTTTCATATTGATCATTCGATCACTTGAAAATTGCTTTGAAGCTAATAGTTTGTGTGAGACAGGTATTCCCGTCTTCCGATAATGTTTCAATGATTGAATTGGGAGTTTAGATCAAATAACCATGATTGGATATAGGACAGTATGCGTACTTGTATGCTAACTGTTGCAAGTTATTCCAAGTCCGGGAACCATGGTATGCATACTCGTATGCGTACTGATTGGTTTAGTAGAGGTCCGAAAACTAAGTGCGCATACCGATACGCGTACTAGCGTGAGGTTCAAGTTCCGGGACTTAACTGAGTTTGGTGGTATGCGTACACGTTCGCGTACTAGCGAACCCAAACTTAGTCTGGGCTGAAAAGACGAGGGTACCCAAATATACCACAATCTTAAACTTTTCCACCTATAAGTCCTCATACCGAAAGTGATTGTTTATGAAATGAGTCGAGACAATACAACGAATCGGTATTCACACTTTGTGTGATCGTCTATGGATACGAGATCGAGACAATATAACAATCAAAGTGTGATTACTTGATAGTAGGTTCGGACTTAACCAAACTCTATAGGATCACTATCAAGTATACGGAGTTAACGTTTGTGTATTTTACTTTAAATTATGATAACAATAATTATAATTGTGAAAACAAAAGTAAATGACACAGCAAGATTTTGTTAACGAGGAAACCGCAAATGCAAAAAAAAAAACCGGGACCTAGTCCAGAATTGAA
This sequence comes from Papaver armeniacum, assembly GCA_023531295.1. Lineage (NCBI taxonomy): Eukaryota > Viridiplantae > Streptophyta > Magnoliopsida > Ranunculales > Papaveraceae > Papaver > Papaver armeniacum. The sequence goes on along the minus strand of JAJJWW010014184.1, from coordinate 42,618 downwards.
TACTCTCAGAATTAAGCCGCTATACAAAATCAAACAAACTTCGTATAGTTGAGACCAAGCAACTAAACCTATAGTTAACCTAATTTCTTTAGTATCCCTGCGCTTCCGACATTCAATAAGTGCACGACCGAACAATTCCTTTGGATCGTATTCCAAACGGTAAAGGAACAACAAATCTGTTTCAGTAACAACTCTATTCAATCTCGGTGATATGAGTTAGACAAAGGCTCTTCTTTTAATCCAATAAACTCCTTTGTCGGGTTTAGATCAATCTATCCAACAACTACCAAAGTAGCAGAGTTAAGATTATGCAATCAATAATAGGATCTACTAAGATACTAAATACTGATGCCGATCTACGCAACTAATCAATCAAATCTATCAAAGATAAACCGATTATAGTTGGATCCCAGCCGATCAAGTTTTCTGCACACCAAAGATTATGAACCCAAATAAGAAATCTTCTTCGTCTTCAAATCTTCTTAAATCTTCAATAAACACCTGCACACCACAACTTGAATCTCTTGTAATCAATCACGCACAGAACGGAGTCTGTTAACAATGGATTATCACAAGACGTCTTTAGATCTACAAACAGTTCTAAAGATATCGTCGACACTTCGATCTAGTTTGAGTTAATCTTATATCAGAAGAGAAGATTCTCAAGAATAAACAAACTAGGTGCAATCAAAGTTCAACAACCGTTAGTCAATCAAATCAAATCGAAAACTAATAATACTGCAATTATCTAGTTTCCCACCAACGGTACTCGTAGAGCTTCTAGATCGCACAAAAGTCTTTAAACGAGCGGTCGTAAGAGATTTCGCCTAATTAGGGTACTGTCCTCTCCGAATAGACGGCTCCACCAGTAACAACACGACAAGGTAGTTTTGACCAAGGAATTTCCAAAACCGAAAATATTCACAAGATATGCAATATATTTCCACATTCGGTTTTCATAATTCCTAGAAATGCTCTGTCCAATATTAACCGAAATCCTACTAGAAAATCTCCAATTAGTAAATGCACATTACCAATTTTTATTTTCCAAAGATATGCATTTTAATTGCTGGTAATTAAAAGCATATTAAATTAACAACCTTAATTAAAAGATTCTCAACTTATTTCGACCCGGATCTCCTTTAGTTATTAAGGAATATCTTTGAACAATAAAAGATAAGAGTTACTGAACATGTTCAAAGTATGTCGACATCTTATTTCTTTGTAAATCCTTTTTCATATTTACAATCTTGGAACCGATTATAACACACTTACAAACAAGTTTAGAACTGGTTCATCTGATTTCCAAGAACTATGTGATTGATCAAATCAACACACTAATCATGGGTTTACGGTTCTACCAAACACAAGGATCGGTTCTACCTTAATATGGTTACTGGGAACGGTTACATCAGTTACCAAATTAGTTACGTCAATTACCAGGACCGGTTACCATATTCTCATGGTATTACTTGTGATCGGTCACACCAATAACCAGGATCGGTTACACCAATTACCAGGACCGGTTACACCAATTACAAGGATCGATTACACATTATTTTGTGATCGGTCACACCAATTACTAGGATCGGTCATACCAATTACAAATATCGATCATACCATCTTACGTGATTACTTAGGATCAGTTACACTAATAAAAGTCATACCAATACATAAGTCAGGCATTGTGACTAGTTTTACCAAGATACATAACAAGTTATGATCGGTTCTACTAACTCACACATATTGGTAATCCAAAGATATGCAATGAATAACAATACCAATAAGCCTAGCGATTTCCCTTTCGATTCACAAAACAAGTTCATGAATGTACTTCCTTTCAACGAATGTAAACATTGTTTCCTAGGACAAAAATTTCACCCATACCTATACACATAATCATAATAGCATTTATACGATTATGTCGATGTCTTATATACGAAGTTCAAAAGATAAGTGTTATACTTCTGTTGATGGTGGATTTTAGTTCAGGGCTAAAATTGTAAAAGCCAAATTTAATACGCTGACATCCTGCAGAGGATAAAGCTATCTGAGTGATGAATACTTCTTCACTTTACTAATTCACCTAGAATGGAGCATGTGGCAACAATCCCAAATATTCTGTGAATTAAATACACAAAATTCATCCAGGATGGAGCATGTAGCAACAATCACAAATACCACCTTGAATTTTTAGCATTATTTATAATACATGACTAGCCTTGTATTTTAAATGTTTGTTCATGAGAACTCTCATTATTGGTGCGGCATGACGACTGAGTGTTACTCTCATCAGAGTAACACGAATCTCCAAGTGTCAATAATGAGGCATACACGAAGTACCCGTACAGGATACATCTCTCGGTGTGTTATACTAGCCCGATTGAGCAACATCTCTCGGTGTGTTATACTAGCCCGATTGAGTATATTTCCTACGGGAAATCTGGACTGTCCATGTCAGTCTCAGAAACAATCACGACCACGCAAGTTGGCCGCATGATTTAACCAGCCTAGACGATCCTCAACAGGAGCAGGCTACCACCACAATGACCACCAGCGGGCCCGTTTATGCCCTGGTCGGTCGAACACACGCCATGCTCCCAAATAACCACCGAACACTAGCCTGAAGTAGGATGGTTGGGCTGGTGTGGAGCAGCTTGGAAAAGCTCGTGCGCACAAGACTGCCAATGTCGGTCTCAAAAAGATCGCGGCCGTCCAACTTCGCCGGCATGGTTGGACGGCATAGATCGTCCCATGGCCGGTTGGACAAGCGTTGTCCTGCACACCGGCGGGCCCTCTTTCTACTTACCTGACCGACCTTCTCACGACCTAGCCAGGGAGGAGCAAATGCTTGCTCGAAGTTCGGCCGGCGTGATGCTTTAAGGGTCACAGGAAAGTCCACTAGTGTCTTAAATTGATCACGACCATCCAACTTCACCTGCATGTTTGGATGGCTTAGATCAAGCCTATAACCTTGGGACAGGTACACACATGCTCACTACCGGCTCAATGTGGGCCCCACATGGTCGACCTCTCCAAAGGATGAGCATAGATTGCCAAACCATTAGGTTGAAGTCGTGTACACACGACCGATCCAAAACCCTAATTAGAGTTTGCGGCATGTTACATGTGTCGCAAATCGATCAAGAGCGTCCATCTTCGCAAGCTTGGACGGAGGGTGTAGATGTAGACTTAAAAGGTCCCGAGCATATCAACATGATCACTATGGGCCCATCTACACGCATGACCGATCGACCAAGGACAACCATGACATGACATCTCGAAACGCGCGCCCGAAGTAGGCATGTCGCGCGGTTTTCAACTCTTTTGCGGCATGGGATTTCTGTTTCAAATCAATCTCAGCCGCTCCTCTTTGCCTGTCAAATTGAGTGGCTTAGATCACAATTTCATAGGACAGTGAGGTACAGACATGTACACCGGCAAGCCGTCTACACGCATGCCCGGTCGGTCCTGCCTAAAACACCTCCCATGCTTGGTTTCGACCAAGCTGGAGAGTGATGCTTGCGCACCTCTTTAAAACCCTAAAATTCCACCAACGGTCGCAAATGAGTGTCATAAGATCATCTCGTCCGTCCAACTCTACCAGCTTGGTTGGGTAGCCCAACTAGGAGTTAAACAACCAATGAAGCATCCCCACATCCGCCACTCTTCCACATAGAGTGATCGGCCAAAGCAAGGCTCGCCCATGCAGCCTCCAAACGATCACTTGAAGATGGTTGGACGTAATGCTATTTTAAGATGCTTGATCGTGACTTACTCCGTTAAGCCTTAAAATAGCGATGCTTCATACATGCTGAATATATTCGATGCATTACATGCATAGAATACACACGATATTTCATAAATATTGATTTCCCAAATAACTTAGTTATTTAACCTAGCACCGTATGCTACCTTCTGTGGGTCCCACGATCCACACAATCGAGACATCAAGCATGTCACAAATTGGGGGATACATACTAGGGTATTGGTCTGGCGGTTTACAGCGTGCATCGTGCAATGCGCCATCACAAGAACGTGTCAGGAAGACATGGATGATTAGTGATGATGGGAGAAGTGGGCTTATACCTGATCGTGTGACAATAACCAACACGACTCCACTACTCCATCACTCCACTTCCTCCACTTCCCACGAGAGACGAGGGTTAGGCTCAATGACTTGTATAAATAGGTTCTCCTCCCTATTTCCAAGAGACAAGACAGAAATCAAGTGTTGATACAATCGTATTCAAACACCCAGAGATGATTGCTTACATTATTGCAAGCCGGTTCGGTATTCTGATACAAGTCATAAACAACCAACACCTTCACAATCTCAACACCTTCTTCGCTTCCCTCCCTAAGATCAACCCCATCTCCTTCACTTTGTAACCGAAGCAAGTCTGGAACGGCCATTTCTTGGTTTAGGCCAGAATGGTACAGATTGATCTCTCGAATCAAAAGCACTCCCGTGTAGTGCATTTCTTTAGGGTTTAGATTCATTTCTCATCCACACACCTCAAATTACCAAAACCAGCAGAAATAGTTTTTACCCATAAACAACTTCGTATTCTAATTCCTTAACACTATGTCTACTAGAGTATAATCATTCATAGCTTCGCAGTTATGTTTTCAATATAGCACGACTTGACAAAATACGTTGGGAATGAAACAGTTCAAGTTAAAATATTACTAACCTCAAGAGGAAGGATGATGTCGTCGATGTAGCTTGTTACTTTTTCACATTCTTCAAGTCTTCGAGTAATACTTGTATGTCTCATTATCTTAATATTTCTAGCCTAACCTATACGAAGTTGTCTCTAGTACATAATCAAGCGACTCTTTAATTGAGTTTTGATTCACTAAAATATGACAACCAAACTTGACATACCAACGCTTGGTGGGTGCAACCGAGCTATGTTCTAACAATCTCCCCCTTTGTCAATTTTAGTGACAAAACTCTTACAATCATATGGATAAACAAATTACAAAAATTCATTATACATACGCTTGATTCCAAGTTTCAACAGCACAATACCTTGCATATATTCAATCCATAAATGCCGCTGTTGACGACATTTAAATAACAAAGCTAATACTCCCCCTAAAGGTGAGATATGTAGATTTTCAATCCGCATATCTTTGTTATTTCCCTTTGCATTCCAAATAACTACAATCATCATATGATATGTTTTCTCCCCCTTAGTCAATGATTTACTCTTTCGTTAGATATACGTTTAAGCACAATTGTCCTTTCCTAAGTGATTACAAATCACTTGTTTACTCCATATATTTCTCCCCCTTTTTGTCAAAAAATGACAAAGGTCCCAGCAAATACCAAAAACCGAAAGGATCTTACAATCTAAAAGAATTGTACAACTGATAAGAGTTAAGCACGAGGGTTTCACATACCATTTTAGATAACCAATATCAAAACCGAAACTACAAGGAATTTGGTTTTAATATGTTATCAAGGAAACAATTTCCCGAAGAAATTTTCCCTAATAGTTTAACAAATTGACTAAGAAAACTTAGTTCCCTTGCTTAACCGATTGCACAAGTACAATCGTTTATTTCGATAAGACCATAATAAAGATCAGAATTAACTTTATTTTTCTCATCAGGCACTAATTATTCAGACAATAACTTAGACCTTTCACTTTAGACAAGACAAATACTAGGTTAGTTAACTAATATTTCTTGTCAAGGCATTCGATTAGACTTGAATAACCGAATCCCTTACTTTTGATAAGTCCAACTAAGATCAGAATTAACTTAGTTTCTCCTATCCGGAATCGAATTGGACTAAACAAATGATCCCGTATTTTGTTAAGCCATAAACAATACATACAAACCAAATAAATTGACTTGCAAAATTATTATTCTTAATCGGAAGTAATTGAAATAAAAATAGACATTAAAGCACCGCAATTGCACCGAAATTTCGTTAAGTCTTATACAATTGCTACCAAACAATAAAGAAAGATATCAAACCGGTTTTTCTTAACCGTAAAAAATTGAATTACACATACACACATCCATACATACACACTGATAGATGTTGTAAAACACCGTAATATCTATCTATTGTTTATGCTTTCTTTGCGAGTTTTCTTGTAAATTATGTATCTTATGTGTGCTTTTGAGTCATTTAGGTACTTTGGAGTCATTCGGAGCGAAAGAAGGAAAAACCATCCATTAGGAGCGTAAAGGACGAGAAGTCAATTCACAGGGGAGCAGGCTAAGTTCCACAAAAAGGAGGCGAATGTTGAAAAGAAGAGTTAGGCTATCGGTTGTCTGGAACTGACAAGCTAAACAAGTGGAGGTAGCCCTTATCCGAGTTCTGGGTGCTTATGGTACTTGCTATCATTACCACACACTAAATTCAGAGAGAAATCAATTCTCTTTCACTTCACCTGAAACTAAGAGAGGAGAGTTACGGTTGCCGTTCACTGCCACCAAATTGTGATGCCATCAGATCGAGAGAACTCATGGGGAAATCGAGAAGATAAATCTGTTGATTTTCAGTTGAAATGGAAGAGATTATTTTTGTGATTACAAGTTCAGAGAGGATGAATTTGGGGGATTTATTAGGGTTCTCAGGATTTAAGGAAGTTAGGGTTCGATTCAGGTTTTATATGATGAAAGATGGTGATGTTACTGCTATATGTTGCAGTCAATGTTCGAGGAGGGTTTTGTGTAATTGCAGCGGTGGAATTGATTAAGAGCTTTGAGCTCGTAATTGGGTTGAGAAACTAATGAGAAATATGGTTGAGCAGATCGGAGGGATGAGTTGTTGGTGGAGAAGAAGATACATGGAGGAGTTAGAAAATGGGTTTCACTTGGATTTGAGTTCCAGTTGAACAAGGGAAGAATTGGTTCGAATCTGTGTTGGGTTTGAATCGGATTTGTATTTGGCAGAGGAGAGGCTCAAGAATAGGAGGAATCTGAAGAAGAAATCAAGCCTGATGCTGTTGATTGATGGTTTCAGGAGCTGAAGCTGATGCAATGGAGGCCTCAGAGAATTAGTTGCTTCCATCCACTGAGGGTTGAGCCAGAGTTGGAGATGGAGCCACAAAGAATTGCGGATGTGCCAAGCTGCCAGGGATGAACTCAGGGAAGTGGTGGATGTGACTGAGATTGCAGGTGGCACTGATGAGGTCTGTGGTGAAGCAAATGGAGTTGAGCTGGAATTTATGCAATGGCTAGGCATAGTGGAATGGCTGGAGCTGCAGGTTAAAGTGGTAGCTGTTGTTGCAGTTGGTGTTTGATTGCAGGCTATGGCACTGGTAGTTACAAGGAATGTGGAGTTCTTGAGGATGGAAAGTGAATGAAGTTACAGCTGCTGAGACTACAGAAAGAAGCTACAAGTGGTGGCTGAGTCAGGTGGTTCTGAGTATGGGTGTGGCAGTAGAGCTTATGGATTGCAGGTGGCGATATAGATGCATGTATGCAGTGGTAGCTGTTGGTGCATCTGGTGGTTGGGTGGTACTGAGAATGAATGGTTACCAAGTACAAGGAGGACATGGTTCTTGTGTATGGCAGCTGGAATTGAATTACATGGAAAGATTAGGAGCTAGATGTGGTGGTGCTAAGGGTCTGTTGTGAATTTGCAAATGGATTTGAACTGGTAGTGAATTGATGTCACAGTGAATGAGTTGAGCTTACTGGTGTTGAACTAGGAAGAAGATTGAATGGATTACAAGCTACAGGGAGGTGATTGAGGAAATAGCAGGTGTCGCAGCTGAGTCATTGAGGTATGAGGTGCTGAGATTGTTGTTACAGCAGCAAGGAGTCATGGCAGAAGTTTGAACTGAGTTGCTAATGAGCTGCTAATGAGTGATTGTGTTGCTGTTGGAGGTGCAAGAAGCTGCAACGGAATAGAGAATGGAGATGAGAATGCATTGGGGACTAATTACAGCGAGACATGGAGGTTGAACTAATAATGCAGTTGCTGTGCCAGGGAAGAGAGGATACAGCTGCAGTGGTTGTTATTTGCAGTTCAGGTTAAGTTGCCAAAGCTGTACTGAGTTGCGGTACAGGAAATAACGAGATGAATGTATGCTGTTGGAGAGTTAGGTTGTGGTGTTGCAGTGGTGATTGAGCTGAGATTGCAGGCAAGAATGGAATAGGTGGATGTGGATGTGAACTGAAACTGAAATGGACTAATGGTCCCAGAGAATCAAGGTATAAGCTGTGAAGTGTGCAACTGAAGAAATATAGATGCTGCCATGAAAATGGATGGCTTTTGTCTTGATCTATGAGATGGAAGAGCCAAGATGGTCAGAAATTATGCACGACCAAGATGATCGCCAAGGAGCTGTGATGCACAATGATTGTGCTGCATGAGTTCAGGCCGTGCAATGGATTGTTAGTTCATTCAGCTCTGAATCAGGACTGACAAGACCACCTGACTCACATGACTCGGTCTGACTCTAAGTTAACTCGGTCGACTAGGCCTTGACTCGGTTGACCTGACCGAGTTGACTCGTTTGACTGGTGACCGGGTTGACTTTGCCGGTCACCTGAGCTACTTCTCCGACCACTCTTGATCTTAATAATGATCATTTACCTATTCAAACGGATGAGTTCGAGATTAGCAACACTAAATTCAGCGAGGACCAATCTTATGTTGACTATGATAGTGACGGTGATTATGATACATTGCTTGAACCAACTCATGTTGACATCCCCGAGGAGTGTACAATGGATTCTTTTTGCGATCAAGGTGAAAACGAAGAGGAATATGTTGAGAATGAAACCGATATGACCAATATTGTGGAAGACCCAATTGAGCTTGCAAATGATTGTAATGATGATGTTTATGTCGAAACTTTGGTTAAGGTAGAAACGGACGAAGAATGGTTGCAAGGTTTGATAGAGGATCATGATATAAAAGAGGTGAATAATTCACTTGAGTTTTTCAAGGATGAAGAGGATTCCGTAATACAAGATATTGTGCAAGGTTTATCTAACCTGATGCGTGTCGTAACCACAACAAATTAATTAATATTTTTCCACCTAATTAACAAGTAATATAGTGGTAGTTAAGTTCGTTCCCACGAGGAGCAAGAGATTCTAGTTGTAAAAATTGTCACAAAAGGGGGGTGTAAAGCAAAAGAAAGTAAACAAAGCAATTAAAAGATAAAGTTCAAATCAATAAGAGAGACAAGATCAAGGAATCCTTCTTCGTTGCAAAACAATGATTCAAGTTATGTTTTTCATCCACATGTTATTAGTCACAGATTATCACTAACCGTAGGTAAAGCAGCTAGATCAGTGCTAAACCCCTAAATCCCTTGTATCACCGGATACGGAAGTTCTCGACTACCGGATTCTATTTACCAAACCACCTAGTAGTAGATCACTCTAGATGTAATTTAAATAAACGCATTAAGATTTATGAACTTATTAGGTTAATATTAGTAGTTAGACTCTTAGATCAAGGTCTACTTGCTAACGTTGTTTTCACACACAATTGCTCCACGGAATCCCTCCGCAAGGTCTCGTGTTTGCTACTTATGTAAGAGTCAAGAAACGATTACTTATCCCCTAACTTTCACTAGCTTTAGATTAAATTAACAAATCAATTTAGCGTGCACTCTAAACAACCTATTGATAGGATCCGGAGATGCCTATATTATAATAACCGCAATCGCACGGTGTCTAACTAATAGACAGAGGCAAGTACGGGTCGTTCCCACAAGGAGCGGTGGAAATATCAATAATCAGTATCTCTAATCGATTAACCTGCAATGATATTTTTGGATTTTTAGAATTGAAAATGAAATAATAATAAAATTAAAGTAAACAAACAAAGTGAACTCGCAATGAGAGAGCCGGTAACAAGGGTTTATAGTTTCAACTATTGTTTCTAATCAATTACTGAAATGAAACATAACTCATGATTATATGTTTATTGTCCGTTCTATCAACATCACCTATTATATGTAATAGCGCCGCAAATATCACTGGTATACCCTAAGCATAGCACATCAAAAGACAAAACCCAAGCATGCACCATCAAATTGCATCAGCGAGAAAGTTATACGAAACTAATTTAGTTCACAAATATTTTTCGGCTTTTCTAAGCATAACCCATCAAGGAATTAATCGAAGCATAGATTATCAAATAATAAGAAGAAACATATTTGTAAAACTAATTCATTATGCACATAGGTTTGTATTAAAACCGTGAAGCGACAACTAGTTTTCAATAAATCAACAAACAATATTCAAGATTAATTTATTCATATCATAATGGTCTTTTGCTAAATTCATCAATTCAAATAGCCTAATACCCCAAATAGTTTCAACCATAAACCCTAGTTACGATAAAACTAGCAAGCCATGGCTTTCTCAAAAGCCATAAATAAATTGAAAGAAAGCTTGCGAATCACAAACACAAACGAAGATAAGATGGGAGGAAAAACTTCAAACCCTACTCCTCCTCTTGTACGTAGCCGCAGCTTCTCGTTGTCGGAACCCCAAAAGAACTCCAAAAAAAAAAACCCCGGTCCTCTGGCCGGCTTTTCTTAATCACCACATCTGCGGCCCTTCTTGACTGAGAATACAAGTGCAAACTCCATTGATTTGCAGCATCGGCTCTGCCATTATCAACCCAAAAGTACCCATAAACTCTCAGCGTTTCCCTCTAGTCTTCTGCACTCTGTAATTCACGACCAACTTCTAGAGATGAAACGATCCAAAACTGACGGCAACAGCTTCCCTCTTTACGTCCAGGATATACACCTTCCCTCTTTACGTCTGCATACACCTTCCCTCTTTACGACCAGGATCCAAAACTGGTGTCATTGTTTATCGACCAGGATATACACCTTCCCTCTTTACGTCTGCATGGCTTTACTCTTTCGTATTTCTTTGTGAACTTAGGAACATAAGAGATTACAAATGTGGTGGAGGGGCTTCCACGTATCACTTATCTCTTCTCAATTCTTCAGCTCCTCATCTTGCAGAAACACATCCCACTAATTTTCTTATCTCTCCACATGTAGTTCACCTGCTAACAGGTTGACACCAGGCAAATTAAAACATTTCTTTCACTTTCTTAACTTCTGTCCTTGAGTATGGTGTTGGCTCTTTCTTAATTTTGTTGCCTTGAGAGGTAGCATTATTATCGTTTGTTGCAAATGCCTTATAAGCACACAATACAGACTATATATCCTTCGATGGACGGAATTGCCCGTACTTTCTACGAAAAACACTATAATAGTGTTATTAGTCAAAATATCGAGTCCTAGCTAATATAAATATGGGTATAAAATGTAGCACATACGTGCTTATCAACACCCCCACACTTATATTTTGCTAGTCCTCGAGCAAAACAAGGAATTGACCCGCTACACAGCTGGTCATATATGAGAGAGTTAGACCCGCTACACAGCTGGTCATGACAAAAACCATACACAAGACCCGCTACACAGCTGGTCATAGAATTATTATTATTTTTTTTTTTTTAGACCCGCTCAACAGCTGGTCATAATATGATTAGAAAACAAAAGAATAGACCCGCTCAACAGCTGGTCATCATTTTTTTAGACCCGCTCAACAGCTGGTCATCATTTTTTTTAGACCCGCTCAACAGTTGGTCATAAAAAAAAAACTTCTCTTTTTTTTTTTTTTTTAGACCCGCTCAACAGCTGGTCATAAACTGATAAGAAAAAGAACAGACCCGCTCAACAGCTGGTCATAAGTTGCAAGAAAAATCCTGAAAAATAAAAGCAAAAAGTTAACCACTCCCCCACACTTAAACATTACATTGTCCTCAATGTAATTGAGTCATCCAACGTAAAAATTAAGATGGGAAATTCATAATATGCGAAAATAAACAAATAAAAATAAAACAAGAAAATAGAATTACCTACTGGAATATACATAAAGGATTCTCCATATATCAACAACCTAAATATTTGGGGATCAACCCAGAGCACAATATATACAACCGATGGCAACCTCAAATCCTCGTTGAAGCAACGTAAATATATACAAATTATCAAAAGGAAAGAGCTACTCCCAAACCTAATTTTTGCAAAGGATATATCGTCAGTAACAAGAATTACCGACTCAAGTGGTTCATTAGGGATGGGAACTGAGACGATCTGGGAGTCATGCACAGGCAAAGAAAAGTCACGAGATGCAAAATAATCTAGTAATATTGGAGAAGCACGCAGTTCTAATCCAAAATTAGGAATCTTCCGAAAAGTTGTGCTAAAAATTCTAGGTGTATTAACTTCTCCACTAGGTTTGCAAACCTGTACTAAATCATCATCATAAACATCATCAACCTGGGAATCAATAGGAATATCACAATAAAGATGATTAAAAGAAACCTTATAGATAGAGTGTAATGTCTCTAAGTCGTTAGATTTTACGGTCTCTTCGGAATTAACACATTCTTCATAAGCATCATTGTTATAGCACTGATATGTCACACCGTCTAAAAGAATGGTGTCCTCAATCCTAAACTCATCCTTTTGAATAGGCGAGTGATCATTAACACGATCAGGAGTTGGACTAAATACACCACTGTCACTTGGTATGACAATGTCCTTATTCCTATGATCACAACTATCAAGTTCATCATCGTTAATCCATACACATTGATTCATTAGTTAAAGCGGGTTCATCATAAATATCAAGAGTATTAGAAAATTTAGAACTTATATCCTCAGTATGACCACGATATTTTACCGACTGCATTAGTGTAGCAATCGATAAATCAGTTTGTTCAGAAATTTGAGCAATATAAGCTTGGGTTTTACCCAGCTCAGCAAAAAATAACTCATTAACTTTGGTCTGTTCAACAATGTCAATATTGAGGCGTTCTAACACAGATAGTTGTGATGCAGATGGGTCACAGTAAGATTGATTATCTCTCTCATACTGTGACGGAGAAATGTGTGAATAATAATTGGAATCAACATATTGTGGCTCATAATCAGGGTAAGGTTGGTAATGATCATAACCTTCACAAGGTCCGGAATGATCATACCTATGAGAATAATTCCAATCATTATTTACACACTCGGCAGGTTCATGATAATGAGAAGGTGCATATGCATACTCCTCATGTGAAATATCAGATGACTCCTCCGTCTCAGCTCTTTTGGTAAGATTCCAAAAAGCTATAAAAGAAGTCAACTCGCTGGAAACCATTATACAAAGTAATTCTCAATAACTCACCTTGCAAAAGCTTTGCGAGAATATCAAGTACTTACTTTAGGCCTGTTTTTGTCTCCAATCGCCGCTCTTCAGACTAAGGTACCTAAGAAAAATCAAATAAGCTACGTAAAAAGAACTAAAAGAAAATATAAAACTAAAAGCAAAAATAAACTATGTACAAAAAAATAAAATAAATAATAACTATGTACAAAATACCAACTACAATATTCCACAACCGCTCCCCGGCAACGGCGCCAAAAATTGATAGGATCCGGAGATGCCTATATTATAATAACCGCAATCGCACGGTGTCTAACTAATAGACGGAGGCAAGTACGGGTCGTTCCCACAAGGAGCGGTGGAAATATCAATAATCAGTATCTCTAATCGATTAACCTGCAATGATATTTTTGGATTTTTAGAATTGAAAATGAAATAATAATAAAATTAAAGTAAACAAACAAAGTGAACTCGCAATGAGAGAGCCGGTAACAAGGGTTTATAGTTTCAACTATTGTTTCTAATCAATTACTGAAATGAAACATAACTCATGATTATATGTTTATTGTCCGTTCTATCAACATCACCTATTATATGTAATAGCGCCGCAAATATCACTGGTATACCCTAAGCATAGCACATCAAAAGACAAAACCCAAGCATGCACCATCAAATTGCATCAACGAGAAAGTTATACGAAACTAATTTAGTTCACAAATATTTTTCGGCTTTTCTAAGCATAACCCATCAAGGAATTAATCGAAGCATAGATTATAAAATAATAAGAAGAGACATATTTGTAAAACTAATTCATTATGCACATAGGTTTGTATTAAAACCGGCGAAGCGACAACTAGTTTTCAATAAATCAACAAACAATATTCAAGATTAATTTATTCATATCATAATGGTCTTTTGCTAAATTCATCAATTCAAATAGCCTAATACCCCAAATAGTTTCAACCATAAACCCTAGTTATGATAAAACTAGCAAGCCATGGCTTTCTCAAAATCCATAAATAAATTGAAAGAAAGCTTGCGAATCACAAACACAAACGAAGATAAGATGGGAGGAAAAACTTCAAACCCTACTCCTCCTCTTGTACGTAGCCGCAGCTTCTCGTTGTCGGAACCCCAAAAGAACTCCAAAAAAAAAACCCCGGTCCTCTGGCCGGCTTCTCTTAATCACCACATCTGCGGCCCTTCTTGACTGAGAATACAAGTGCAAACTCCATTGATTTGCAGCATCGGCTCGGCCATTATCAACCCAAAAGTACCCATAAACTCTCAACGTTTCCCTCTAGTCTTCTGCACTCTGTAATTCACGACCAACTTCTAGAGATCAAACGATCCAAAACTGACGGCAACAACTTCATTGTTTATCGACCAGGATATACACCTTCCCTCTTTACGTCTGCATGGCTTTACTCTTTCGTATTTCTTTGTGAACTTAGGAACATAAGAGATTACAAATGTGGTGGAGGGGCTTCCACGTATCACTTATCTCTTCTCAATTCTTGACTCCTCATCTTGCGAAACACATCCCACTAATTTTCTTATCTCTCCACATGTAGTTCACACCGCTTAACAGTTGACACCAGGCAAATGAAAACATTTCTTTCACTTTCTTAACTTCTGTCCTTGAGTATGGTGTTGGCTCTTTCTTAATTTTGTTGCCTTGAGAGGTAGCATTATTATCGTTTGTTGCAAATGCCTTATAAGCACACAATACAGCTATATATCCTTCAGTGACTGGAATTGCCCGTACTTTCTACGAAAAACACTATAATAGTGTTATTAGTCAAAATATCGAGTCCTAGCTAATATAAATATGGGTATAAAATGTAGCACATACGTGCTTATCACCTATCAATCAATCATGAATGTATAAACATTCCTATTAGTAAAAACAAACGATAATCATGTGAAAAACTTCAAGATAGAATTGAAACAAAACTCAAATCATATATTAAGAACTAGGAATTCATCCTCAATCAATAAGAAAATTAGCTACTCATGTTTTTGAAATTCACACAAATAATTAAAGGGAGAATTTTTCAAGTTCACACAAATAATTAAAAGAAGAATTTTGAAAAGCAAACAAAAACACAAGTGTTGTGTGTGTAGAGAGGTGTGTAAAAGATCTGTAAAAGTGTGTAGAGAACTTCTCTACTTATAGGCTTCAATGTTCTCCAAATCTTCCAAGGAATAGAATCCTCATTCCATAATAATTCAATTTCCAAATTCAAGTCTTTCTCATCTTCCATCTTCTATTTCCAAATTTGACCCAAATTCTCCATCCAATTCCAAGTCCAAGTCTTCACACCCATGAGTAGAATCCACACAAAATCTGTAATTTTGGCCACCGGAAAGCTGGCATTATGGCCGGAATTTGGCCGGAATCCGGCCTGAAAAGTCACCGCCGGTCACTGGAATCTTCTTCTCTGCTGACGGAATATTCCGTTAGTCCACCGTCAGATATAACAGTCAAGACGATCTTCAGTTAGTCCACTGGGTCAAAGAAGTAGAGTCAGCCACCGAGTCAGCTTGAGTTAGTGTCTTGATAGGCTGACTGGTCTGAGTTGCCGGATTATCTGGATCGTCGTCAGACTCGTACGAGTTAACTCGCTGGAATGGAGAACCGGCCGAGTTTCGTTTGTTTTAGGGCATTTCCAGGCCATATTCCGGCCTCTTTCTGCTTCACTTCCCTGCGACAATTCCTAGCATACATCTAATGTAATTCAAGTATTTATTCACAACCCATTCTTAAGTTAGCAGCAACTCATTTTCCCTGTAATAGAAACAACACTACCACCTTGAATTTTGGCTTCAACAGCAGCAATACCTCCCTGCTTCAAACCCCAAATCTGGCTGCAATATCATCTGTTGTAGCTTCATTGAGCACCAACACCATCAATTCTTCCAAGAGCTCAATTTCTGCATCTTCTTCTTCTTTGAGTCACAATTACAGACACTTCTCATTACCATCTACGGCATCCATTCCATCAGTGTTTCCTTCTTATTCCACCAACAGACTCACCACTGCATCATCTGAACTGGACCCAAACTCAAATTCGAACTGAACCCAATCAACATCATCAACATCTCTTCCCTATTACAGCAGCAATTCTTAAATAACACCACCATTTCAGTCACAGCTACAATCCGTCTCCTAAAACACTGGCAGCACATCACTCTCTTCCCTGGATTTCTTCCTCTTTCATCTGTTGTTTGAACAATAACCAGAACCCATCGAACACACCATTTCTATCACCCTGAGTCTAAATTCTTTATCTCTGAGATCTTAGCTTCTTCAACAGCAAACCCTTAATCATCCACTGAAGTTCATACTACATAATTTTTCTCGATCTCTAACATCTATTTCATGACAACGCCATCTCACAGAATCTTCCATCCTCCATCAAGAATTACTCCAACAAAAACCAATTCATCCACAATCGATCTTCATCAATTTCAGCCACCAGATCCCCTTTTCTCATCATTATAATTTCACAATAAACCCTTATCAGATTCTATTGCAGTAACATCATCGTGTCATCTCAGATTCCACCTCTGAATTTCATCCTCTGTGCTCTTGATTTCTTCTCCCAATTTCTCTATTCCAGACGCATCCGCTGTTTGCTTTGGTTCAGGGGAAAAATGTGAATTATTGGAAACAAGAGAAATGTGATTCTCGATTTAGGGTTATAAACTTGGGGTGGATTTACACACCCAAATGTACGAGAACCACCCAAATGTACCTCCCCCTTAACCTCAGTTAGTCTTTCATTAGTGCTTCTCCAAATAAAGTTGCCCCTTAACCTTGGCTGGGCTCCAGATAGTGTTCGCCATGAAATGACAATTTTGCCCTTTTTCTCAAATTGGGTGATTTCTTCTTCTTTTCCTCCGTGTGACTCCAAAGTAGCTACAAAACTCAAAACAGGCGTAAAATACATAATTTACAAGAAAAATAGCAAAGAAAGCATAAACAATAGATAGTAAATAGGATGTATTCTACACCCTATCAAATTCCCCCACACTTAGACTTTGCTAGTCCTCGAGCAAATCAAACTAAAAACTCACAACTTCAAAGCGTTTCAGCGTCCCAAGCATCCAAAGAGTTATGAGGACATAGAGTTTCTGCATGCTAGTAATAAGAAGTTAGAAATACTAAAGAACATATTCTATTCTTAAATGTTGAGTGAGAAATAACCACACCATAACGAGAGAACGCGTGTTTGAGAAACGATCAATAAGCATTTCGCCTCAACTTCTGCCTCACCAAAAAGGATTTTATGATAGTTGCACTCAAAAAGACGGCTTTTTTATGGTTCTCACATGTGTGCAGGTAGGAATGGAGAGAGAAATCCTACACACTTTGAATGGTGGGAAGGACAACTTCCGAAATATTTTTTTAAAAACCCACATCTTTTAACATTTTGAAAAACCGTTTTTCTAACGATCTCTAAGAAAGGAAATCAACCACTATTATCGAGGATGAGATTACTTACTCACCTTCACATCCGATCGCCAATTATGATAACACCACTCTCACGGCATCCAATAGAAACGTCTTCCGCTCCTTGTCTTTAACTTCTTGGTCTTCGTCTTCGGTTTCAACTATTGATGATAAACTCTCGAATTTCATAAATCCTTAACAATTTGTAACCTTTACCTTAATAATCCTTATCGCTTGAAACTTCCTTATATATTTTCCTTCCCCACGGCTTATTAACAAAACAAATATTTCTATTTTTTTTTTTTTTTTTTTTTTTAAAGGGAGAAAACTAGAGAAATATAACAAAGTGAAAACAAACCGTGGCCGTGGGAGAAGTATTTTACCGTTTGATTCTTCACAACTTGTATCATCTCGAAATCATAAACTTCAACAATTCTCACCTTTTTATTTTCTTCGCTCTTATAAATAAGTCTTCATACTTGGATATAAAATTACCTCATTGTATTGTAAGTCCTCAACATATATGTAAAAATCTGCCCTTTGTATGTTGCTTTACTTGAATTTGAAATTTGCTCTTTTCTCGTTTTGTTGCTTGTAAACCTTGAACTTTTTCAACTTTCCTTGTAGATTTTAATGTCGCTCCTTGTTGATGATGATGGTGTTTCTATGGATCCGTTGTTGTCGAGAGAGAGAATGGTGCTAACTGCAAATCGAACTATAAGAAGGAGGCTTTCATCTATAGACGTCACCCTCATGATTGACAAAATTAGCACTCAAGAGATTAAAGAGTAGTGCTTATATTGGTGGGAGGTTGGGTAGCTCACCATTCTACCCGGAATTAACGTACGGTGACACACACTCAAAAGAAAGCACTTTAGTATATGGAAAAATTTCTGGTCGGTGCCTCACATGATATGAATATGGGTAGTCTCCACTAATGATTGATCATCAACTCTAATAATGCATTTCTCCCTGCACCAAATTTGCATCACCGGCATGATTAAATCCATTATTTAACACTCTAACAAGCAAGAAATCCGAATGTAGTTCTCTAACATTTCCAAGTTCAATTATGTCGGTCAGAATCTCTAGTAAACATACCTAGAAGTATGCTAGTGACTCTAAAATCTCTAAAAGTTGGAGGTTTTATGTAAAACTTTTTTTTTTAATTTTTTTTTAATTTTTGTAAATTTTTTTTTTAAATACATGCTTAACCACTACCCCACACTTAAACCTTACATTGTCCTCAATGTAATTGAATCGTCCTAGTAAAGTCAAGGTAGGAAATTTTAACATGATATGGAACAAGAAAAAGAAATAACAAAAAGCAAAAGGATAAGAAATACAAAACCTATGGGTTGCCTCCCATGAAGCGCTTGTTTTAAAGTCGACGGCCCGACTTAGCTCTTGCTGCACATTACTCCTCCAGAGGGAGTGAATCTCCAAATGGAAGTTCATCCAAAGTCACATAAGCGATGTTCTCATAGTATGGCTTCAATCTATGGCCGTTGACCTTGGAAACCGAATTGTCTCTAAGACTAGTAATTTCAACTGCACCATGAGGAAAAACATTGGTAACAACATATGGTCCAATCCAACGAGACCTTAACTTTCCAGGAAATACTTTAAGGCGAGAATGATATAAAAGGACTTTTTGTCCCACGATGAAGCTTTTACGAGAAATCATCTTGTCATGAAAAAGCTTGGTCTTTTCCTTGTAAATACGGGCATTCTCGTAAGCATCATTACGTATCTCCTCTAGCTCATTTAGTTGTAACTTCCTTTGTTTTCCCGCTTCATCATACTCCATGTTGAATTTCTTTATCGCCCAATAAGCCTTATGTTCAAGTTCAACCGGAAGATGACAAGCCTTACCATAAACCAACCGATATGGAGACATACCAAACGGTGTCTTATAAGCCGTTCTATACGCCCAAAGTGCATCATTGAGCTTAAAGCTCCAATCTTTCCTTGTGGTATTCACCATTTTCTCAAGAATGGACTTGATCTCACGATTTGAAATTTCCGCTTGTCCACTAGTTTGTGGATGGTAAGGCGTACCAATTTTGTGTGTTATGTTGTACTTCTTGAGGAGAGCGTGGAAAGCCTTCTTGAAATGTGAGCCTCCATCGCTTATCACCACTCTTGGTGTACCATGCCTTGTGAATATGTTTTCTCTTACAAAATCACAAACAACTTGAGAGTCATTAGTTTTGGTGGCTCTAGCTTCCACCCATTTCGAAACATAATCTACGGCAAGAAGTATATAAAAGTTTCCATTCGAATTGACAAAAGGGCCCATAAAATCAATACCCCACACATCAAAAATCTCAACGGCGAGAATTGGTGTGAGTGGCATTTGATTTCGAGCACCTAGATTGCCCGTTCGTTGACATCTATCACACGATTTACAAAAAACATATGAATCTTCAAACAAGGTGGGCCAATAAAATCCACTCTCGAGAACTTTGAGAGCGGTACGTTTAGAACCAAAGTGGCCACCACAAGCAAAAGTGTGGCAAAAGGAGAGAATGGATTGAAATTCGGAGTTAGGTACGCACCTTCGCATTATTTGATCAACGCCATATTTCCATAAGTATGGTTCATCCCACACATATTGCTTAGCTACCTTCTTAAGTTTCATCTTTTGGAAGTTAGACATTGTACTAGGTACTTTCCTTGTCACCAAGTAATTCACTATATCCGCATACCAAGGTGTTGATTCTTCCATGGAGAAAAGTTGTTCATCCGGAAAGCGGTCTTGTAATGGAAGTTCTTCTTGAGACATAACAAGTCTACTAAGATGATCCGCCACGGTATTCTCCACACCTCTCTTGTCCCGAATTTCTATGTCGAACTCTTGTAACAATAGGATCCACCGGATTAATCTTGGCTTAGCTTCTTTCTTCTTTATTAAGTGTCTTAGTGCGGCATGATCGGAATACACAATAACCTTTGTACCCACCAAGTATGATCGAAATTTTTCCAATGCAAAAACTATAGCCAATAACTCCTTTTCCATGGTAGAATAATTGATTTGTGCATCATTAAGGGTCCTAGATGCATAATATATAACATGGGACAACTTGTCCACTCTTTGACCCAAAACGGCTCAAACCGCATAATCACTAGCATCACACATTAATTCAAATGGAAGATTCCAATCCGGTGACTTGATAATTGGCGCACTTGTTAACATTTCCTTCAATTTGTCAAAAGCATCCTTGCATTCCTTGTTGAAGTAAAAAGGTACCTCCTTTTGTAATAACTTGCACATCGGCATGGAGATTTTGGAGAAATCCTTGATAAACCGCCTATAGAAACCTGCATGGCCAAGAAAAGAACGGATTTCCCTCACCGAAGTGGGATATTGTAAGTTTCTTATTAAATCTATCTCTGACTTGTCCACTTCGAGCCCTCGAGAGGACACAATGTGACCAAGTACTATGCCGTGGTTTACCATAAAGTGACATTTCTCCCAATTAAGGACAAGGTTTGTGTCTATGCATCGTTTAAGAACTAGTTCAAGGTTGTTTAAACAAACATCAAAAGAATTGCCATAAACACTAAAGTCATCCATAAATACCTCGATGATGCGCTCCACATAATCCGAGAATATACTTACCATGCATCTTTGAAAAGTAGCCGGCGCATTGCAAAGGCCAAACGGCATCCGTCTATATGCAAACGTTCCAAACGGACAAGTGAAAGTGGTCTTCTCTTGGTCCTCCGGTGCAATAACAATTTGATTGTATCCCGAATAACCATCCAAGAAACAATAATAAGAATGTCCCGCTAACCGCTCCAACATTTGATCAATGAAAGGCAAAGGAAAGTGATCCTTTCGGGTTGCGGAATTAAGCTTTCTATAGTCAATGCACACTCTCCAACCGGTTTGAACTCTTGTAGGAACAAGTTCATCGTCTTGATTTCGAACAACCGTGACTCCGGACTTCTTTGGTACCACTTGAACCGGACTAACCCACTTGCTATCGAAAATTGGGTAGATTACCCCCACACTTAGCAATTTGAGTATCTCTTTCTTCACAACCTCCATCATGGGAGGATTAAGCCTACGTTGAGCATCACGTACCGGCTTCATGTTCTCTTCCATTAGAATCCTATGCATGCACATGGATGGACTAATGCCTTTGATGTCCGCAATTGTCCACCCAATAGCCGTTTTGTGCTCTCTCAAGACTCTAAGCAAACGGTCTTCTTGTACCGGTGTGAGGTTCTTTGCAATAATCACCGGAAGCTCATCTCCATCTCCCAAGAAAGCATACTTCAAATGGTCCGGAAGTGGCTTCAACTCTAGTTTGGGCGCCTTCACAATAGATGGTACAAGTATTTCATCATTCACGGGTAGAGAAATATATGAAACATTACCCTTTTTAGCTTCTTGCAATGTCGCCAAAGCACCACACATCTCCACCAATTCCTTGGAGATTTCAACATCCAAGTTAGACAAGCCGTGGACACCCAATTCAATGCTCTTTTGCAACACCACATCAAGTTCATCCTCGTGATTCAATTCCACCATTTGTTGCGCTAATGAATCAACCACATCAATGGAGTAAACGGAATGCACATCACTTGGGTAGCGCATGGCTTCAAATATATTAAAGTGTATTATCTCCTTGTCGAATTCCATAGTGAGTGTACCCTTATCAACATCAATCTTCGTCTTTGCGGTCTTCATAAATGGCCTCCCAAGAAGTAAAGAAGTAGATGATCGGTTCTCATTGTTATCCATATCCACCACGAAGAAATCGACCGGAAAAATAAGCTCATTTACTTGCACTAGCACGTCTTCTACAAGTCCCTTTGGATATATGTTAGACTTGTTCGCTAATTGGATAATAACTCTCGTCTCTTTCAAAGGTCCAAGATTCAAGGAGTCATATATTTCGGCCGACATCACACTAATGGAAGCTCCCAAATCAAGTAAAGCATGTGCAAACCTTTTCTTACCAATAGTAATTGGCACCGTGAAACCACCGGGATCCGTGCACTTTGTAGGCATCTTCTTTAATAGCATAG
This sequence comes from Papaver armeniacum, assembly GCA_023531295.1. Taxonomy (NCBI): domain Eukaryota; kingdom Viridiplantae; phylum Streptophyta; class Magnoliopsida; order Ranunculales; family Papaveraceae; genus Papaver; species Papaver armeniacum. The sequence continues at coordinate 19,934 of JAJJWW010014184.1, read as the reverse complement.
CCGACGCACTCTCGCCAACTTTAGTAATTTCATTATCAAGCAACCTATCCTTCTTGATGCATAATTCCTTCATGAACTTAGCATACCTTGGTATTGTCTTGATGGCCTCAATGAATGGGATGTTGATTTCAATCTTCTTGAAAATATCCATGAGTGCCTTGTCTTGAGCTTTTTTCTTGGATTTAGCAAAACGACTAGGAAAAGGAGGTGGAGTAGTGAAAGTAGGAACCGGTTCCTTGGATTGGTCAATTGATGTTGAATTCTCCTTTGGTGCGGCTTCCTCCTTGTCTTTGACTACCTCTTCACTAACTTCTTCATGATGACTTGGACCCTCCACTTGTCTTCCACTTCGTAAGGTAACCGCATTAACATTCTCTCTTGGATTCACAAATGGTTGTGAAGGAAGTTTTGTGGATGCTTGAGATTTTAATAGGTTCACATCGGTCGCCAATTGTCCCATTTGAGTTTGTAAATCCTTGATGGCCGAATCGGTCTTTTGTTGGCTTTGTTGGAACATAGAAGTAAGACCTTGCATACCTTGCATTAACGCATTGAGCTTGTCATCATTCAAAGAATCACGCTCCTTGACTTGTTGTGGTTGGAATTGTTGAGGTTGGAAGCGTGATTGTTGAAAACCACCTTGTTGCGCATATGGATTAGGAGCCGCCGCTTGCTTGTTTGCATAACTAAAGTTAGGATGATCCTTCCAACCGGGATTATAGGTATTGGAGTATGGATCGTACCTTGGCCTTTGATTTGGATATAAAGCATTTACTTGTTCGGTCTCACCATCCGGAATAATTACCGCGTCCATCCTTTGAATCATTATCTCCATGTTACCCATCCTTTGATCAAGATGTGATGATGAATCACTAACTTCATGCACTCGCCTAACCATGGGTTCATCTCTTGTGTAGAATTGTTGCGAGTTCGCAGCCATACTTTCAATCAACTCGGTATCTTGGGTCACCGTCTTGTTCACTAGTGCACCACCACCCGCGGCGTCAAGAAGAGACCTATCACTTGGGTGGAGAGCTTTGTAGAAGTATTGGAGTATCATAACGTCGTTGAATTGATGGTGTGGACAGCTTGCCACCAACCTCTTGTATCGCTCCCAACATTCATACAATGACTCTCCCACATGTTGTTTCAATCCACAAATCTCCTTGCGAATTTGAGTAGCTTTGGATGCGGGAAAATATCTCTCGAGGAAAAGTTTCTTCATCCCATTCCATGTTGTGATACTTCCGGAAGGTAAATAATATAACCATTCCTTAGCATTGCCCGCTAAAGAAAACGGGAAACCTTTCAACATTGCTCCATCCACATTAGTCTCCGGTGGAAGCATAGCCATAACTATGGTATAGAAGTCCATAAGATGTTTGTTTGGGTCTTCATTCACCATGCCATGGAACTTTGGTAACTCTCTAATCAACCCCGGCTTGATCTCGAAGGTTGAGTTAGTTTGGATACACCATTGTTGTGTATCAAGCTTGTGAGAAGCTAGGTCCTTGAGTGTACGTTCAGCCATTGTTTCTTCCTCTTTGTCCGAATCTGCGAATTCACTTGATGAAGAAGGAGGAAGTGGAGTGTTAACCGCGCGAATGAAATCCTTTAGTTGAGTGCCGGATCGAAGACGTATTGGACTCGGTCTGCCCTTTTTAAGCATTCACCAAAGGTATAACACCTGAAACAAGATTCTCGAAAACTAAGTTAGATACGGTATAGAATCTAACAAAGCAAGAATATAGCAAAAAGAAAAATAAAAACAACTAAAATCGTCCGCTGCTCCCCGGCATCGGCGCCAAAATTTGATGCGTGTCGTAACCATAACAAATTAATTAATATTTTTCCACCTAATTAACAAGTAATATAGTGGTAGTTAAGTTCGTTCCCACGAGGAGCAAGAGATTCTAGTTGTAAAAATTGTCACAAAAGGGGGGTGTAAAGCAAAAGAAAGTAAACAAAGAAATTAAAAGATAAAGTTGAAATCAATAAGAGAGACAAGATCAAGGAATCCTTCTTCGTTGCAAAACAATGATTCAAGTTATGTTTTTCATCCACATGTTATTAGTCACAGATTATCACTAACCGTAGGTAAAGCAGCTAGATCAGTGCTAAACCCCTAAATCCCTTGTATCACCGGATACGGAAGTTCTCGACTACCGGATTCTATTTACCAAACCACCTAGTAGTAGATCATTCTAGATGTAATTTAAATAAACGCATTAAGATTTATGAACTTATTAGGTTAATATTAGTAGTTAGACTCTTAGATCAAGGTCTACTTGCTAACGTTGTTTTCACACACAATTGCTCCACGGAATCCCTCCGCAAGGTCTCGTGTTTGCTACTTATGTAAGAGTCAAGAAACGATTACGTATCCCCTAACTTTCACTAGCTTTAGATTAAATTAACAAATCAATTTAGCGTGCACTCTAAACAACCTATCAATCAATCATGAATGTATAAACATTCCTATTAGTAAAAACAAACGATAATCATGTGAAAAACTTCAAGATGGAATTGAAACAAAACTCAAATCATATATTAAGAACTAGGAATTCATCCTCAATCAATAAGAAAATTAGCTACTCATGTTTTTGAAATTCACACAAATAATTAAAGGGAGAATTTTTCAAGTTCACACAAATAATTAAAACAAGAATTTTGAAAAGCAAACAAAAACATAAGTGTTGTGTGTGTAGAGAGGTGTGTAAAAGATCTGTAAAAGTGTGTAGAGAACTTCTCTACTTATAGGCTTCAATGTTCTCCAAATCTTCCAAGGAATAGAATCCTCATTCCATAATAATTCAATTTCCAAATTCAAGTCTTTCTCATCTTCCATCTTCTCTTTCCAAATTTGACCCAAATTCTCCATCCAATTCCAAGTCCAAGTCTTCACACCCATGAGTAGAATCCACACAAAAATCTGTAATTTTGGTCGCCGGAAAGCTGGTATTATGGCCAGAATTTGGCCGGAATCCGGCCTGAAAAGTCACCGCCGGTCACTGGAATCTTCTTCTCTGCTGACGGAATATTCCGTTAGTCCACCGTCAGATATAACAGTCAAGACGGTCTTCAGTTAGTCCACTGGGTCAAAGAAGTAGAGTCAGCCACCGAGTCAGCTTGAGTTAGTGTCTTGATAGGCTGACTGGTCCGAGTTGCCGGATTATCTGGATCGTCGTCAGACTCGTACGAGTTAACTCGCTGGAATGGAGAACCGTAGAGTTTCGTTTGTTTCAGGGCATTTCCGGCCACATTCCGCCTCTTTCTCGCTTCACTTCCTGCGACAATTCCTAGCATACATCTAATGTAATTCAAGTATTTATTCACAGCCCATTCTTAAGTTAGCAGCAACTCATTTTCCCTGTAATAGAAACAGCATTACCACCTTGAATTTTGGCTTCAACAGTAGCAATACCTCCCTGCTTCAAACCCCAAATCTGGCTGCAATATCATCTGTTGTAGCTTCATTGAGCACTAACACCATCAATTCTTCCAGGAGCTCAATTTCTGCGTCTTCTTCTTCTCTGAGTCACAATTACAGAGATGCAAGACTTCTCATTACCATCTACGGCATCCATTCCATCGGTGTTTCCTTCTTATTCCACCAACGGACTCACCACCGCATCATCCGAACTGGACCCAAACTCAAATTCGAACCAACCCAATCAACATCATCAACATCTCTTCCCTATTACAAGAAGAATTCTTAAATAACACCACCATTTCAGTCACAGCTACAATCCGTCTCTAAAATACTGGCAGCACATCACTTCTCTTCCCTGGATTTCTTCCTCTTTCATCTGTTGTTTGAACAATAACCAGAACCTATCGAACACACCATTTCTATCACCCTGAGTCTAAATTCTTTATCTCTGAGATCTTAGCTTCTTCAACAGCAAACCCTTAATCATCCACTTGAAGTTCATACTACATAATTTTTCTCGATCTCTAACATCTATTTCATGACAGGCGCCATCTCACGAATCTTCCATCCTCCATCAAGAATTACTCCAACAAAAACCAATTCATCCACAATCGATCTTCATCAATTTCACCACCGGATCCCCTTTTCTCATCATTATAATTTCACAATAAACCCTTATCAGATTCTATTGCAGTAACATCATCGTCTCATCTCGCATTCCACCTCTGAATTTCATCCTCTCGTGCTCTTGATTTCTTCTCCCAATTTCTCTATTCCAGACGCATCCGTTGTTTGCTTTGGTTCAGGGGAAAAATGTGAATTATTGGAAACAAGAGAAATGTGATTCTCGATTTAGGGTTATAAACTTGGGGTGGATTTACACACCCAAATGTACGAGAACCACCCAAATGTACCTCCCCTTAACCTCGGTTAGTCTTTCATTAGTGCTTCTCCAAATAGAGTTGCCCCTTAACCTTGGTCAGGCTCCAGATAGTGTTCGCCATGAAATGACAATTTTGCCCTTTTTCTCAAATTGGGTGATTTCTTCTTCTTTTCCTCCGTGTGACTCCAAAGTAGCTACAAAACTCAAAACATGCGTAAAATACTGTTGATGGTGGGTTTTCATTTGAGGTTAAAATTGTAAAAACCGGAAAAAATTATGCGCTGACATCTTGTAAAAGATAAAGCCATTTATAAGTGTTGGATACTCCCTCACTTAATTCACCAAGAATGGAGCATGTGGCAACAATCCCATTCTCGTGAATACATGAAATTCCTCCAGGTTGGAGCATGTGGCAACAATCCCTTCTGTGAATTTCATATCGGCCTTGTATTTCCAAAAGTACTCATTATCGGTGTGGCATGACGACTGAGTGTTACTCTTACAGAGTAACACGAACCTCCAAGCACTATAATGAAACCATGTACGAAATACCCGTACAAGGCCGACTCTCGGTGTGTTATACTAGCCCGATTGAGCCCCTCTCGGTGTGTTATACTAGCCCGATTGAGCATCCGGACCGACCCTATCGGTCCGGATATGATCGATCGCGATGATCCCAACTCCATAAGCATGATTGGATGACCCCCGGATCAATTCCATCACCCCCAAGCGGTATGGAATACCCACGGCCGACCCCGCATGGTCGGTCATTGGCCTAGCTTGCCAAGAAACCGTTCATACCAAGCATTATGGACGAAAAACCCTAAATTAGGGTTTGCGTCATATTACATGTGTTGCAAAGCAGTCTCAACCATCCATCTTCGCAGGTATAGATGGAGGGTATAGATGTAGATTCAAAGGGCCCAGAGCATGTCAACACGAGCACCGTGGGACCGCCTACATACTTGACCAATCGGTCAAAACCAACCATGTTTGGTCGTGACAAAATTGTCACCCAAACAAGAGATGGCGAACGGCTTTGAAAGCCAAAATTAGGGTTTCAAGCCATCACGCGCGTCCATCTTCTCCGGCACGAATGGAGGGTCACAGATTAGATTAAACAGGTCCGGTCATACCAGCATGACCACCGTGGACACATCTACCTCCTCATGTGTTCGGCCAAGGCATACCATGCCTGGTTAATCCAAAACGTGCGCCCAAACTAGCATGGCCACGCCTCCCAAACCACAAACTGATCTCGACCACTCAACTTCGCCGGACGATTTAGATGGCTCGGATCACGTTTTAATGGGATATCCAGGTATATGCGTGAACACCAGCCTACCACCTTCACGCCAGGCCAACCGACCAAGTCCGACTAAGATTGGTCGTCTTGCAACGCGCGCCTGAAGAGGGCGTGATGAGCGGCCCTTGCGGCATTGGTTTTCTATCGCAAATTGATCCCGACCACTCGATTTCACCGGATGAATTGAGTGACCCGGATCATACTTTCGCGAGGAATGGAGTACGGCGCCTACACCGTCATGCCGTCTACACGCATGTATGGTCGGCCTGGCCAAAATTGTATCCCATGCTTGGTTTCGACCAAGGTCAAAGAGTGTTGCTGCGCACCTCTTCAAAACCATAATTTCATTAACGGTCGCGAGATGAGTGTCTCAAAGATCATCTCATCCGTCCAACTTCACCCGACTTGGTTATACAACCACAGTCGGGGAGTTAATTGGTTAGTGAGGCGTCATTACCCATCACTTTACCACACCATGATGCGATACTCGCATAAAATACACACGGTACTTCACAAGTATCGACTTCACGAATAACGCGGTTATTCAATTCAAGCATTACATGCTATCTTTCTTTCGTGGATCCATGATCCACACATTCCGAACATCAATCATGTCACAAACCTGGGGATACATACTAGGGTATTGGTCTGGCGGTTTACAGCGTGCAGCGTGCAACGCGCCATCACAAGAACGTGTCAGGAAGTCATGGACGGTTAGAGATGAACAGGAGAAGTGGGCAAGATTGGTCGTGTGGCACCGACGCACAACTCCACTACTCCATCACCCCACTTCCTCCACTTCCCACGAGAGACGTGAATAAGGCTCAATGACTTGTATAAATAGGTTCTCCGCCCTATTTCAAACAACAACACAAGTCCAGACGAGACAGAAAGCCAAGTGTTAATACAAAACGTATTCCAACACCCAGAGCTTGCTTGCATCAATCACAAGCCTGCTCACCTTTACATTACAAGTCATAAGCAAGTCTACACCTTCACATTCTCAACACCTTCTTCGCTTCCCTCCCTAAGATCAACCCCATCTCCTTCACTTTGTGACCGAAACAAGTCCTGGAACGGCCATTTCTTGGTTTAGGCCGGACTTGCACAGTTGATCTCTCGAATCTACAAGCACTCACCGCGCAAAGGCATTTGTTTAAGGTTTAAATTCATTCCTCATCCACACCCCAAATTACCAAATTCTGCAGGAGTAGTTTTCACCCATAAACAATTGGCGACCACAGTGGGAGGTTAATCTCTCGGTTGTAAAGTCAATTTCTTCCAAATCCGATTCAATTTTATCAATTTCAAAAGGGTAGATCTTAGAATCAATTCAATCAACAATTCATTTCAAGATGGTGGAATTAAGGTCTGGATCAAAGAATCAATTCTGATGGGGCTAGTGTGGGTAACAATCCTGGTGTCGAAGTACCTGTCAGTGGAGCTACCGTAGCCAACACATCTCGAGGAGCCGTTACCTCTATCACCAACACTAGCGGAGCAGGAGACACCCCCGTAGGTGTAACGCCTCCAATCACCAGAGCCAGAGCAGCCGCAAATCCCGGCATCTCCTCAAGTGTAACACCTCCAGTGGTCACCAGAGCAACAACTTTCACTCCCCCATCAGGACGAGGAGCCGGAGGCACAAGAGGAGGACCACCGTCTATTACCGTTGCGGACTTGATGGAGAAACAGGAAGTTCTTGCTAAGACTCAAACAGAGATATGGCCGCAACTCAGAAGGAGGTACTCACTTTCCTCAAGACCTTGACTGAACGATTGCCGCAAGATTCACGTCAATCTTTGGAGCCAACAAGAAGTGCCTTCAATTCACCCGGAGCAGGCGTTTCCACTCGGACCCACATGGGTGAAGAAGCTCGTGTTGCTCCTGAATGTCCAAGAGAAAGGGACCAGACACCCAACTTCATCACACGTGAGGATCTAGAACGACTCCTTCAAAGACGATGCAAAGGAAATCCGACGGATGCACATCAACACCAACCTCCATACCCTCAAGATATACAACGAATCCCTCTTCCAAGAGGTTACACCTCTCCCCAGTTCTCCCTCTACGACCAGTGATCGGTAATGCTCGTGAACATGTCTCCCGATTCTTGGAATCCTTGGGGAACATGAATACAATCATGTTCTGCGCCCGAAAGAATTCTCGAAATCACTTACGGGAGGGAGTACACTGTACAACAACATCGCACCTAACAAAGATATCCAACTGGAGCGGATGGTCAGGTGCTTTCTGAAAAGTATTTCTTCGTGTCCGAACAAATCACCTTTTCGGATCTAGGAAGAATTCTTCAACGGAACAACGAGCATCCTAATGACTTCGTCAAAAGATTCAGAACTCAAGCGCTGGATTGTCATGACCCGAACGTCACCGAACGACAATTGGTGGAGTTGTGCATCAACGGGATGATACCCATATACCGCGCTCTGTTAGAAAATATGGGCTTTTAAACATTCTCTGAACTCCACGAAGCTGCAAAAGGTTCAGCAACAACTGCACCGGCACTACTAGAAAGAACCAGAGTTGTTCGAAGTGAAGATTCACGTGAAAGTCGAGGGAGCAGGCGCCTCACGAACAAGCAATACAACACCGGTCCTTCACGTGAGTGTAGTGGGCGGAGGAGAGAAAAGGAAAGCTCCAGTGACGGAACAACAAACCAAGCGGACATCCCCGGCACACAAGACTTCGTCTCGAAAAGGAGCAGACAAAACTCCTGCACAAAACACTAAAGACACGGGTTTTCCTTTTCCCATGAATGAAGTGATAGAGCTCTTGGAAGTGTGGATCCAAGACGCGCCGTAAAGCCGCCCCCTATCGACGTCCTCCAACCGAAGAAGAAATGGCAGATCCCTGAGATATTGTTGCTACCACGGGTTCGTCCATCATCCAACCAAAGATTGCAACAGGTTTAAACAGATATTCGGGGAAAAGGTAGAGACAGGGGAACTCCGGCTTGGAAACGAAGGTGTTCATAGAGACCCTCTACCTATCGGAACCGCATGATTTCTCGGGGATTACTTGCAAGCAGACCGTACAATCTATGATGGAGCACATATGTGAAATCTTGTACTTCTCCAAAGGACAGCGTCAAGACATATTTGCGGCCCTCAACCACGTTGTGTCGTCGTAGGCGTTTGTATCCAATGCGATCCAGAACCCCGTCTTTCTGAAGGACGTGAGCAATGGAAACCGGGACTCCTAACCGTCACTCGTTTGAGAGACGTTGAGTTCGATAACGCGTTGATTGATACGGCTTCCGAATTAAACATCATTACCGTCAAGGCCTTGAGAGCGGCAAAGATTTCAAGCGAGGAAGCTACTCGTCACCCGATTGTGGTTAAAGATTCAGCGGGAGAGCCCGAGAGATGCATATGGATACATCGATCTTGAAGTCAAATTGGGTGATGCCTCGACGCAAGCAAAGTTCTACATAGTCAAAGATCATCCCAACTACGACATGATCCTAGGACGTTCTTGGATGCATGACAACAAAGCAATACTAGGAGTCTGTCCTCTGCCGGTTTCGATACTCCGAAAGAATCTCCAACACGCCTTCCGACCTCCCGATGGCTGTCTATTGCCGCACCAAAGAACTTACCAATGTGACGCAACTTCTCGGAGAGAGCCTGTCGAAGATACATTGAAAAGTTCCGATCTCAAGTAAGTCTCGCCACGCAACCTTCTTTACAACCTACCGCCCCTCGTTCTGACAAGTCCTGGGGACTGACTCCAACCAACGAACCAACCCCGACTAACAGATGTGAATGGGAAGCCGGCCCTATCAAACGTTTTATCAAGAGTGTAGAGGCTGTCTTGGTCAAAGACGATAAGACGAAGGTCCAAGTATTTGCACGTTCAAACCCGTTCGGGATTGGAGATCCGTGACGAAGACGGCTACATTCAAAGTTGGGAGCATGACGGTGAAAATGACCACCCCACCCGACTCACCCACCGAAAGAGAAGATGAACCGTGCACTGTAGCGAGATGTTATCCTAGGCGGCTACTGCAAGCTCATCAACGCTGATAAACTAGAAGGCATAACAATTCACTCAAAATGGCTCAAAGCCTACCGAACTTAAGATCTTTGTGCTACCACTTTCCAAAGATCCTCCACCCTTTGAAAACGCTGTGCTATTTTTTCCAGCGTGTTTCCTTTTACAATTTCATGTCATATTTGTAATTCCCCCAGAAAATGATTGCAATACTTGCATTCATAGTTAGGGTTTCAATTTTCAATTTCCAATTTAGTTGAAACACTATTTCCATCTGAGAACCTCTTTACTCACACAAAGTCCCGAGTCATCCTAAATCAATCCACTGGAGCAAGAAAGGAAACCCTAAGCAAACATCTCATGGGAAGAAGGAAATAGAACATGTGCACAAAAGGAGAATGATTTGAGACATCTCGCCCAAAGAAAGTCGGGAAGATCTTGCATCGGGAACACATGTCCGTAAGTATTCCATTGTAGCATTACTTCTTTTATCACAAAGAATTACGAGTGAAGGCACACCCTTGCGCCCGAGAAGATTCGATTCGATCTTGGCAAAGGGTTATAAAAAAAAACTTTATTCAAACAATCAAATGGAAGAAAAACCTTGAACCCGGCCGCCACCGAGTACAAGGAAGATGTTCGAGTGTACAAAATATACTTGGAAAGAAGAAAAAAGAAAAAAGGTTTTAGTCGCCAAGAGGGTCGACCTCGCCTGCACCGCCGTTGGGTTCTTCTCCATCACCTGTTGATGCTCCCTCTCCCGTGGATCTCCCTCGCCTTCACGCATCAGGCATCTCCGCAGCATCGCGCTCCATCCCAACATCATCAACGGGAGTATCAAAAGGCACATCAATATTAGGGGCCACGCAGATTGCTTTCAAATGTTCAGGTTCGTCTGTATCGGAATCAAGAATTATCACGCCGTCCTGGACCGGGTAATCACACTTGCCTTCATTCGGAGGTCGTTCATGCTCAACTCTCCGCCTCTTCAACCTTGCTGCAAATCTCTCTGCCCTTGCGCTTACTAATGTCTGCAGCGTTTCATCGCGCCTTCACCGCTCCTCCATGTCAATCGCAGCCGAAAGTGCACAGATACGTCCTCTTGCAATACGAAGGTGTGAAATAGACATCCCCTGTATAGCACGGCCGACTTCGCGAAGCGGAAGATCGATCTTAGCCATTACATCTTCGTGTACACGGTTTTCGGGCTTGTCAACTTCGAAACTTCTTTCTGGGGAAGCAACAGAATGATCGTCAGCCGCTTCCATGATAAACTGCAAAGGAGGGGAGGTTATGAGCGCACAAAAAAAAAAAAAAAAAAAAAAAAAAAAAAATCGATCAGTCAATCAGAAGATCAGAACAATACTTGAGATGTAGAATAAACGACCGCGAGAGATGATTCTTTATAATCTCACAAGTCGACGGAATCCCAGAAGAAGAGAAGTCTTTACTTGCCGCCTATGAAGGCTGCTAATTCGGGATAGCAATCAAAGACGCTTATCAGATACATCTGAGGAAAGCCGTGTATGATGAAAAGAGTACACATGAAGAAGGGGCCGAGCTCAGGTATATACAAGAGGAACCAAAGTGGCTCACCTGACCAAGTCCTGCTTCCTTCGCATCCTTAATCAGAACCAACCAGTTCCAGGGCAACGCCTGACAATGTGAAACTATCCGATAAATATGTATTCACTTTAGCTTGGTCATTTCAGTATATAAATATGCCACCATCTCATGCCTACCCCACAATAGTGTAACCATTATGTGCTAGGCAGGGGACTTAATGTTGATGGTGGGTTTTCATTTGAGGTTAAAATTGTAAAAACCGGAAAAAATTATGCGCTGACATCTTGTAAAATATAAAGCCATTTATAAGTGTTGGATACTCCTCACTTAATTCACCAAGAATGGAGCATGTGGCAACAATCCCATTCAGTGAATACATGAAATTCCTCCAGGTTGGAGTATGTGGCAACAATCCCTTCCCCGTGAATTTCATATCGCCTTGTATTTCCAAAGTACTCATTATCGATTGTGGCATGACGATCGAGTGTTACTCTTACGAGTAACACGAACCTCCAAGCACTATAATGAAACCATGTACGAAATACCCGTACATGCCGACTCTCGGTGTGTTATACTAGCCCGATTGAGCCCCTCTCGGTGTGTTATACTAGCCCGATTGAGCATCCTGGACTCGACCAGTATCGGTCCGGATGATCTCGATCGCGATCATCCAACTCCATAAGCATGATTGGATGACCCCGGATCAATTCCATCACCCCAAGCAGGTATGATATACCCACGGCCGACCCCGCATGGTCGGTCATTGGCCTAGCTTGCCAAGAAACCGTTCATACCAAGCATTATGGACGGAAAACCCTAAATTAGGGTTTGCGGCATATTACATGTGTTGCAAAGCAGTCTCAACCATCCATATTCGCAGGTATAGATGTAGATTCAAAGGGCCCAGAGCATGTCAACACGAGCACCGTGGGCCCGCCTACACACTTGACCAATCGGTCAAAACCAACCATGTTTGGTCGTGACAAAATTGTCACCCAAACAAGAGATGGCGCACGGATTTGAAAGCCAAAATTAGGGTTTCAAGCCATCACGCGCGTCCATCTTCTCCGGCATGAATGGAGGGTCACATATTAGATTAAACAGTCCTGGTCATACCAAAGATGACCACCGTGGACCCATCTACCTCCTCATGTGTTCGGCCAAGGCATACCATGCCTGGTTAATCCAAAATGTGCGCCCAAACTAGCATGGCCACGCCTCCCAAACCACAAACTGATCTCGACCACTCAACTTCGCCGGACGATTTAAATGGCTCGGATCACGTTTTAATGGGATATTCAGGTATAGGCGTGAACACCAGCCTACCACCTTCACGCCAGGCCAACCGACCAAGTCCGACCAAGATTGGTCGTCTTGGAACGCGCGCCTGAAGAGGGCGTGATGAGCGGCCCTTGCGGCATTGGTTTTCTATCGCAAATTGATCCCGACCACTCGATTTCACCGGATGAATTGAGTGACCCAGATCATACTTTCGTGAGGGAATGGAGTACAGGCGCCTACACCGTCATGCCGTCTACACGCATGTATGGTCGGCCTGGACAAAATTGTATCCCATGCTTGGTTTCGACCAAGCCCGAAGAGTGTTGCTGCGCGCACCTCTTCAAAACCCTAATTTCATTAACGGTCGCAGATGAGTGTCTCAAAGATCATCTCATCCGTCCAACTTCACCACCGGCTTGGTTATACAACCCTGGTCGAGTTAATTGGTTAGTGAGGCGTCATTACCCATCACTTTACCACACCATGATGCGATACTGCATAAAATACACACGGTACTTCACAAGTATCGACTTCTGAATAACGCAGTTATTCAATTCAAAGATTACATGCTATCTTTCTTTCGTGGATCCATGATCCACACATTCCGAACATCAATCATGTCACAAACCGGGGATACATATTGGGGTATTGGTCTGGCGGTTTACAGCGTGCAGCGTGCAACGCGCCATCACAAGAACGTGTCAGGAAGTCATGGACGGTTAGAGATGAACAGGAGAAGTGGGCAGGATTGGTCGTGTGTCACCGACGCACAACTCCACTACTCCATCACCCCACTTCCTCCACTTCCCACGAGAGACGTGAATAAGGCTCAATGACTTGTATAAATAGGTTCTCCGCCCTATTTCAAACAACAACACAAGTCCGGACGAGACAGAAAAGCCAAGTGTTAATACAAAACGTATTCCAACACCCGAGCTTGCTTGCATCAATCACAAGCCTGCTCACCTTTCTCATTACAAGTCATAAGCAAGTCTACACCTTCACATTCTCAACACCTTCTTCGCTTCCTCCCTAAGATCAACCCCATCTCCTTCACTTTGTGACCGAAACAAGTCCGGAAACGGCCATTTCTTGGTTTAGGCCGGACTTGCACAGATTGATCTCTCGAATCTACAAGCACTCACCGCGCAGTGCATTTGTTTAAGGTTTAAATTCATTCCTCATCCACAACCCAAATTACCAAATTCTGCAGGAGTAGTTTTCACCCATAAACAAATACATAATTTACAAGAATAATAGCAAAGAAAGCATAAACAATAGATAGTAAATAGGATGTATTCTACACCCTATCATAACCCTTTGCCTATTGTTTCTTCTCCTTTACCTCTTATTGGTTTGAATGTATGTGCTTCAAAAATATTGTTGAATGACTTTGTTTCGCGATATCCTCCATTAGAGATACTTGATTCTCAAACTATGCAGGTTTTGGAACAAGAAACCGTGGAAGTACCCGACTCCTATATTCTTTATACGCTTCCAAGTGTGGACAAAAATAAGTGTGGGGGAAACTTTTATCGGTTAATAGCTTCGTTTCTATTTTATATTACTAATATTTGTGTGAAGCTAGTGTTTGCAAAACAGGTTCTATGGAAGGATCCTCAACTTTTCAGGTTATTGGTGTATGGGGAATCGATCTTGCAAGTCGGGCTGACGACTTTAAACCAAGCGCTAAATGGGAGGCAACCCATAGGTTTTGTATCTTAAACCCTTTTATTTATTTATTTTTATAGTTTTCATATCATATTTGCATCCCCATGTTTAATTTCATTGCGTCTGGAATCTATCTTAGAAGAGAATTAGGACGAATACCTTTTCGTCAGAAAAATTCAGACTCCATGTAGTTCAGTCCATAGACCATAACTGTCAGACCGTTTATCGAAACACTGTGCCATTTTGACACTTTGTAGAAAACACGTAGATGAACAACTTTTGTGAAATGGAGTTTTTCCAAATTCCTTACCAATTTGTACAATTTTTGCGTTTTATCTGCTGTTACGTCAGAATTCAGAATTTTCGGTTTTACACATTGAGGACAATGTGAAGTTTAAGTGTGGGGGAGTCTTTTGCATATAGAGTTTTTAGCCTTTTTGAGTCAAAATTTTCAATTTTTTTGTATATATTTGAATAAAACTCCAACTTGTAGTTAGTTTAGAGTCACATAGTATACATGTCGCTAAGATTACATCGAGAATCTCATAAGAGTGACTGAACTTAGAGATGACAGAGAACATGATCGGGTTTCTTACTTGTATGAGAGTTAAAGTTGGATTTAACCATGCCAGTGGAAAATAAGGTGCAGACTGAATTCGGTATTAGAGTAGTGGTCCCCTATAGTGGAGACTACCCATGTTACATAATGTGAGGCACCGACCTTCAATTCTTTGTACCTATCTAAATATGTGCTTTTAGAGTGTGTGTCACCGTACGTAAATTCCGGGCAGAATGGTGAGCTGTCCAACCTCCCACCATAGAAGCACTATTTTGATCTCTTGAGTGCTATTTTTATCAATCATGATGGTGACATCGAATTGCTAACTTACATACCACTTGTAATCTTGTTCGCAGTTAGCACCATCCACTTTATCTCTCTCTACACCAACGAGTCCCATAGAAACACAATCATCATCAACAAGAGGAGCATCACAAATTTGAAGGAAAGTTGAAGACGTTCAAGGTTTACAAGCAACGGTACAGAAATGAGCAGATTTCAGATTCAAGTAAAGCAACAAGACAAGGAGCAGAATTTTTACAAGTTGAAGACTATTGTACAAGAGCGAATATTATCAAGATGAGATTTCGAGAAGTTTATGATATCAAGACATACAAGTTGTGAAGAATCAAGCGGTAAAATACTTATACCATGGCCATTTGTATTTATTTTATTTTGATTTTCAGTTTGTATTTATTTCTCTTGTCACAAAAAAAAAAAAAATGAAAAAAAAAAAAAAAGATTGAAAAAAAAAAAGACAAGAGAAATTTTGTTAGGTGCATTATTAGTTTTTATTTTGTTTTCATTTTGTATTTGTTTTATTTTTCTTGTCTCAATTAAAAATTGAAAAAAAAAAGAAAAAAAAAAGGAAAAAAAAAGAAAAGAGAAAAAAAAAAAGAGACAAGAAAAAATTCATGTATCATATTTTGGGTTTGTATGGTTCGTTTTTAGTTTTGTATTCTTTCAATAAAGCCAATGGAAAGAAGGAATATCTATAATGAAGTTTCAAGCAACAAGAATTAGAGGAAAAAATCACATTGTCAAGATTCTACGAAGTTCAAGAGTTATCATCAAGAGTTGAAGACCGAAGACGAAGATGAAGACACCGATTGAAGACCGAAGACGTTTCTATGGATGCTGTGAGAGTGGTGCTAGATGCATGTCGAACGGATAACGAGGTAAGTAAGCATATTCCCACCTTCGTTAAATGGTTGATTTCCTTTCTTAGAGATCGTCAGAAAAAAGGGTTTTCAAAATGATAAAAGATGTGGGTTTTCAAAACAATTCGGAGGGTTTTGCCTTCCTACCATTCAACGTGTCTCAGGATTCTCTCTTCATTCCTACCTGGACACATGTGTGACCCATAAAAAGCTGTTTATTATTGAGCGCAAATTCATAAAACCTTTCTTGTGAGGCAGAGTCGAGACTTTCGATCACTCCGAACCCGAATTTCTTTCGAGAAGGGATGGTTATTTCTCTCTCAACTTTTAAGAATGAGATTGTGTTCATTTATGTGTCTAACTTCTTATGACTAGTGTGCAGAATTTCTATGTCTTCTTAGCGCGTTGGATGCTATCATTACGGAGAACTAGTAAGTTGGAAAAGTAGGTTTTGTGGGTATATCTCTAGTAAACCCTCACGAGACTATAACTCGTCCACTAGGGACACCTAGTTGTTTAAAGGCTTGTTATTTATGCTAAAAGTGACCGTAGCCTCGACGACACGGAGTTGTATGTATTTTTCATAATTTGTTTTGTTTGATTTGCTCGAGGACTAGCAAAGTCTAAGTGTGGGGGAATTTGATAGGTGTTGTAAAACACCGTAATATCTATCTATTGTTTATGCTTTCTTTGCGAGTTTTCTTGTAAATTATGTATCTTATGTGTGCTTTTGAGTCATTTAGGTACTTTGGAGTCATTCGGAGCGAAAGAAGGAAAAACCATCCATTAGGAGCGTAAAGGACGAGAAGTCAATTCACGGGGAGCAAGGCTAAGTTCCACAAAAAGGAGGCGAATGTTGAAAAGAAGAGTTAGGCTATCGGTTGTCCGGAACCGACAAGCTAAACAAGTGGAGGTAGCCCTTATCGAGTTCTGGGTGCTTATGGTACTTGCTATCATTACCACACACTAAATTCAGAGAGAAATCAATTCTCTTTCACTTCACCTGAAACTAAGAGAGGAGAGTTACGGTTGCCGTTCACTGCCACCAAATTGTGATGCCATCAGATCGAGAGAACTCATGGGGAAATCGAGAAGATAAATCTGTTGATTTTCAGTTGAAATGGAAGAGATTGTTGTTGTGATTACAAGTTCAGAGAGGATGAATTTGGGGGATTTATTAGGGTTCTCAGGATTTAAGGAAGTTAGGGTTCGATTCAGGTTTTATATGATGAAAGATGGTGATGTTCTTTATATGTTGCAGTCAATGTTCGAGGAGGGTTTTGTGTAATTGCAGCGGTGGAATTGATTAAGAGCTTTGAGCTCGTAATTGGGTTGAAAAACTAATGAGAAAGATGGTTGAGCAGATCGAAGGGATGAGTTGCTGGTGGAGAAGAAGATACATGGAGGAGTTAGAAAATGGGTTTCACTTGGATTTGAGTTCCAGTTGAACAAGGGAAGAATTGGTTCGAATCTGTGTTGGGTTTAAATCGGATTTGTATTTGGCAGAGGAGAGGCTCAAGAATAAGAGGAATCTGAAGAAGATATCAAGCCTGATGTTGTTGATTGATGGTTTCAGGAGCTAAAGCTGATGCAATGGAGGCCTCAGAAAATTAGTTGCTTCCATCCACTGAGGGTTGAGCCAGAGTTGGAGATGGAGCCACAAAGAATTGCGGATGTGCCAAGCTGCCAGGGATGAACTCAGGGAAGTGGTGGATGTGACTAAGATTGCAGGTGGCACTGATGAGGTTTGTGGTGAAGCAAATGGAGTTGAGCTGGAATTTATGCAATGGCTAGGCATAGTGGAATGGCTTGAGCTGCAGGTTAAAGTGGTAGCTGTTGTTGCAGTTGGTGTTTGATTGCAGGCTATGGCACTGGTAGTTACAAGGAATGTGGAGTTCTTGAGGATGGAAAGTGAATGAAGTTACATCTGTTGAGACTACAGAAAGAAGCTACAAGTGGTGGCTGAGTCAGGTGGTTCTGAGTATGGGTGTGGCAGTAGAGCTTATGGATTGCAGGTGGCGATATAGATGCATGTATGCAGTGGTAGCTGTTGGTGCAGCTGGTGGTTGGGTGGTACTGAGAATGAATGGTTACCAAGTACAAGGAGGACATGGTTCTTGTGTATGGCAGCTGGAATTGAATTACATGGAAAGATTGCAGGAGCTAGATGTGGTGGTGCTAAGGGTCTGTTGTGAATTTGCAAATGGATTTGAACTGGTAGTGAATTGATGTCACAGTGAATGAGTTGAGCTTAATGGTGTTGAACTAGGAAGAAGATTGAATGGATTACAAGCTACAGGGAGGTGATTGAGGAAATAGCAGGTGCCGCAGCTGAGTCATTGAGGTATGAGGTGCTGAGATTGTTGTTACAACAGCAAGGAGTCATGGCAGAAGTTTGAACTGAGTTGCTAATGAGCTGCTAATGAGTGATTGTGTTGCTGTTGGAGGTGCAAGAAGCTGCAACGGAATAGAGAATGGAGATGAGAATGCATTGGGGACTAATTACAGAGACATGGAGGTTGAACTAATAATGCGATTCTTTGTGCCAGGGAAGAGAGGATACAGCTGCAGTGGTTGTTATTTGCAGTTCAGGTTAAGTTGCCAAAGCTGTACTGAGTTGCGGTACAGGAAATAACGAGATGAATGTATGCTGTTGGAGAGTTAGGTTGTGGTGTTGCAGTGGTGATTGAGCTGAGATTGCAGGCAAGAATGGAATAGGTGGATGTGAATCAAACCCAAATGGACTGATGGTCCCAGAGAATCAAGGTATAAGCTGTGAAGTGTGCAACTGAAGAAATATAGATGCTTCCATGAAAATGAATGGCTTTTGTGCTGAACTGCAGATGGAAGAGCCAAGATGGCTGTAAAATTATGCACAATGATTGCGCTGCATGAGTTCAGGCCGTGCAATGGATTGTTAGTTCATTCAGCTCTGACTCAGGACTGACAAGACCACCTGACTCACATGACTCGGTCTGACTCTGAGTTAACTCGGTCGACTAGGCCTTGACTCGGTTGACCTGACCGAGTTGACTCGTTTGATTGGTGACCGGGTTGACTTTGCCGGTCACCTGAGCTACTTCTCCGACCACTTTTCCGGCCAATTTCCGGCCATAATCCCAGTTTTCCGGCGACGGATTTTGGACATAATTTTACATGGGTTTTTTTTCACGCATGGGCTTGGTGGACCACTTGGAGATGGGTTTTGAGAAGACCTAATATTGGAAGGAGTATCCTTTATGGAAATTGAGAAGCATATAAATAGAAAAGGTCTTTCTCTAAACCTAGATATCTCCATTAGGGAGGCTTCTACTTGTTTTCGAGGGTTTCACATGATAGTTTTCTTCTTTGCTTTCTATGATGATTTCCAAAAACCCAAGTAGTTGATTTATTGTTAATGGTTAAAGATGTAGTTGGATTTTGAAAACAAGTTATGATTTTTATGAATTAGTTTTCTCTCAAAATCATTGTTTGATTTCTACGGGTTATAATAATTGCATGATTGATGTATTGCAATATGATTGAATGTTTGTTTAGTTAAGTCTAGAATTAATTGAACTCACATCCATATCTATAGCTATTTTAGGGTTCATCATCGAGCGATAACCTTGAATAAGAGTAGCATGATATGATTATGGTTTGTAGTGATACATCCTTGTAGTCATATGTAGAAATTGACCTTTGTTCGAATTGTTTGCGCAATGTATTACAATTGCATTGATTAGCCTATTTTTGAAACTTAATGCTCCTAGGAATTGAACTTAATTAGCGCAAGGCGTTAGGTTATTCTTTAGGTAGAATTCACATACGCAGCTCTAATGTGTGTGTTGATGACTTAGGAAATTTATGGAGTATTCTTGCAATAAGATATTCTAGGGCTTTTGATGATAGCGAGATTAAATAGGAATTATATTCATACATTCAAAAACTTGTTTACAATTGAAGATGAAACCTTTATCCAATACTTTCTCATCCTTGATTTGATTTGTATACCTTTATTGCTTTGCTTTTATTTTAGTATACTTTTATAAAAATCAGAAAACCCCTGGTGTTATTTATAG
>JAJJWW010014183.1:0-221875 GCA_023531295.1 Papaver armeniacum | reverse complement strand
AAATATGTCCCGGTACTCTTTTGAGAAGTTGCGCTTTCAGGCGTTTATCCGTACACAAGGCCGAGCCGACGGAGATAGGCCCAGAGATTCCTCAACCATTTCAATTTACTGCCAGAGTCATGCCATCTTCGCAGCCTGTCAGGAGCATCTAGCACTTGCTCTTGTGGTTCATTGTCAAGCCAGAGCATTCCATTGGGTGAGAGACTGCAACAGCCTCCTCTCGCCGGCCGAGCAACAAGGCGCTGCATACCGTTTCCTTTCTCTGGGTCACGATCACATAAAGTTTGTTCCCTCCTCAATAACGTGGTCAGGGCTTCACAAAGATGGGAGTAAGAATGCCGCCGAAAGATGCACGTGGTACTAGCCTCTCAATGATGCAAGTCGGTCTTCTTCAATTGACGCCACACGGGAGTGGGATGCAGCGAACATGTTCGATTCTTTCCACGGGCTTCTCCCGTATGTGCACGGTTTGGTTTCCTCGGGAAGTCCGTCATTGTGGTAGGCTTCCACGTACGCACCTTGCCTCCGGGAGAGCCTTGGATGTCCACGAGAATCTTGAGAGTAATGAAAACGATCACCCCATGTAGATAAGGGTCATCTTGAACTGCGAATCCTTGATCGTTGCTAGGTGATCACGTAGGTCACTGGGCCGTGACCTTCCCTTCAGCCGGATGGCGACAAAGCGTCTCCGCTGCGCGATTCTTCGAGAGATGGGAAAGCTTGCATAAACTTTCCACTGAGAGGCCGCCTCCGATCCACCGGCCTCGGTTCATAGTGAGCCACTGCACTTGAGGGAAGGTCGCTGTGAGATCGAGTCCCTCAGTGTAGGAGCCTCCATGACGGAGGTCGCTGAATCCGTAGTGAAACTATTGACTCGAGGAAGATCGTTGTGAGGATCACCCCGAGTGTAGGAGCCTCCATGACAGGACCGCTCATATCTGATGTCGCTTTCGATCGAGTCCATGTAGGTCCGTGCCTATTGAAGTACTGCTCCTAGCGTGCGTTGAATTCATTCCTTGTTGGCTCCTGTGGCCGCGGAGGTCATGTGGAAATCGATCGATCAATGTTCTTAAGAAAAGTGAGTACCTCTTTCCGAGTTGCGGCCATATCCGTTTGAGTCTTGACAAGAACTTCCCGTTTCCATCAAGTCCGCAATAATGGGAGATGGTCCTCCTCTCTGCCCCTCCGGCTCCCTCGTCCCGATGAAGGAGTGGAAGTTGTTGCTCGGTGACTACCGAGAGTGTTACACTTGATGAGATGCTGGACTTGCACCGTCTCGGCTGCCGGGACGGGAGGTGTTGTAATATCACCGCGCCGATCGAATCGAACGTTCCCATCCTCTCGTACTCACGTGTTACTTGATTGATCTCTCCCTTCCTCAAGCGTTTCATTCGCGCCGACAAGGGTCTTGAGATGTAAATCTTCCAAGCAGGGATCCGTAAGCCGCAGGCTCCATTTCTTTGATCCCAGAGACGTTGTAGTACTCCTGGACAAGTCCTCTCCCCTCGTGGAGTTGCCTCTGTTCTTCATTGTTGACTGGACCATGTTGTTCATCTTTCCCGAGTCTCCCGTGGCTCTTTTTTCCTCTCCACCCGTAAAGGTGTGGACTCGCGGCTAAGGATTCAGCTTGCTTGCACCGGCTCGAGTAGACGCACGCCGTAACCCTTCTTGTAATTGTGATGTTATATCATTCAAAAGGCGGAATGTTTCGTCACCTTCACTGGTGATACCGGCTTGATTTGCCAAGACATCCTCCAACATTCCAAATGCTATGCTTCCCATGATATCTGAACCACTTCGTGGTCTCCGAGTGAGGATACATCGCGGATGAAAACTCGAAGGATTGAGAATTCAATCTTTTGCAACCGATAGTATCAACCTCCCACCGTGGTCGCCAATTGTTGATGGGTGAAAACTACTCCCGCAGAATTTGCAATTTGGGTGTGGATGAGGAATGAATTTAAACCTTTCAACAAATGCACATCGCGCGGTGAGTGCTTGTAGATTCGAGAGATCAATCGTGCAAGTCCGCCTAAACCAAGAAATGGCCGCTCCAGCATTTGTTTCGGTCACAGGCGTGAAGGAGATGGGGTTGATCTTAGGGAGGAAGCTGAAGAAGGTGTTGAGATTGTGAAGGTGTTAGCTTGCTTATGACTTGTAACGTAAAGATGAGCAAGCTTACTGGCTGATGCAAGCAGTGCTCGAGTGTTTGAATACTAGCTTTTTGTATTAACACTTGGTTTCCGTCTGACCGAACTTGTGTTGTTCTATCGTCTGCTATTCCTTGCTTGGAAATAGGCTGAGAACCTATTTATACAAGTCATTGAGCCTCATTCACGTTTCTCGTGGGAAGCTGGAGGTAATGGAATGATGGAGTGAGTGGAGTTGTGTGCTCAGATAGCATACGACCGCCTTGCCCACTTCTCAGCTCATCTCTAACTGACCCATGACTTCCTAACACGTTTGTGATGGCGCTGCTGTACGCCGCATCGTCGTAAACCGCCGCACCAATACCCCCAAGTATATCCCCAGCTTGTGACATGATTGATGTCTGGAATGTGGATCGTGGATCCACGGAAGGTAGCATGTATCGCTCGAATTGAATAACTCGTATGATTCAGTAAAGTTCGATACTTGTGGAGTATCGTGTGTATTTTATGCAAGTATCGCAGACACGGTGTGGTAAAGTGATGGGCAATGACCCTCACTAACCAAACAACTCCTGACCAGGGTTGTATAACCAAGCTGGTGAAGTCGGACGGATGAGATGATGCTTTGAGACACTCATCTCACGACCATTGATGAAATTAGGTTTTAAAAGAAGTGCGCAAGCATCACTCTTCAAGCTTGGTCGAAACCAAGCATGGGAAGGATTTTAGAGGACTCACCATACATGCGTGCTGGACGACATGATGGTGTACACGCCCATGTCTCTCCGGTCTCATGAAGATGCAATCGTAGGCCACTCAATCTGACCGTCAAAGAGGAGTGGTCGAGATCGGCTTTGCGCGGTAAATCCCTTGCCGCAAAGGAGTTGAAACCGCATGACATCCCCAAGTTTGGCGCAAGCGCTCCAAGACGTACCCATCTTGGCCTGGCCTTGGCCGATCATACTACTGTAGGTAGGTGGTAGGTTGGTGTTCACAATTTATACTTGATTATCCCATGAAATGTGATCTAAGCCACTCAAATCATCCCTGAGCAGTTGAGCGGTCGAGACTGCCTAGGATTTGAGAGTGAAATCACACGCAGGCCTAAGGCGTGCTTTTGGGCTGGCCGGCATGGTATGCCTCGGCCCACTCGTCAAGAGGAGGTAGATGGGCCCACGGTGGTCATGCTGTGTATGACCGCCTTGGTTAATCCAATTCGTGACCCTCCATTCGCATCGAGAAGATGGACGCGCAGCGTGATGACTCTGAAACCCTAATTCTGGGCCAAAGCCAGCGCACGACCATGCTTCTTCAGGGAGACGAATTTGTTGTGGAACCAACCATGGTTGGCTTTGACCGATTGATCAATGTGGTAGGCGGTCACACGGTGATCGTGCCGATATGCTCCGGCCCTTCGAGTCTACATCCGCACCCTTCGTCCAGCACTTTCGAAGATGGATGGATGAGATCGCTTTACAAGACATGTGCTATGCCGCAAACCCTAATTTAGGTGGTTTCCTAGCTCATAATGCTTGGTATGGACGGTTTCTTGCAAGCAAAGCCAATGGTCGACCATGCTGGGGTCGTGGCCGTGTGTATTCCATACACTGCGAGGGTGATGGAATTGATCCGTGGTCATCCAATCATGCTTGTGGAGTTGGATGATCGCGATCGGATCATATCTCGCAAGCTAAGGCCGTGGGTATTCCACAAGTACCATGCTTGGGGTGATGGAATTGATCCGTGGTCATCCAATCATGCTTGTGGAGTTGGATGACCGCATCGTATCATATCCGAGACCTGATACAGCCAAGTCCTAGATGCTCAATCTAGGCTAATATAACACACCGAGAGGGGCTCAATCTGGCCAATATAACACACCGAGAGGGCTCGGGCTATTATAACACACTGAGCATCACCATACGTATTTCGTAGCACATGGTTTCATGGTATAATCAATCCTATCTATTGTTGGGAGTCATGGTAGAACCGATCCTTGCCTATATTGGGAGTCTTGGTAGAACCGATCTTAGCTATTGTTGGGAGTCATGGTAGAACTGATCCCTACCTATATTTGGAGACTTGGTATAACCGATATTAACCTATGTTATGAGTCATGGTAGAATCGGTCCCAAGAGCAAAACCGATCTTTCATATTCACATATTACGTTATGGTTTTGTGTGAGTTTGGAATTAGGGTTTGCATAATAGGAAAGTTCCAGATGTCGACCTAAATTGGACATGAGTAAGTCCAAAGATATTCCTTGGTACTCAAGGTGATCCCAATCCAAAATATTGAGAATCTTGTAATTAAGAGTTTTCGATTATATGCTTTTGATTTTCCAGCGAATCAAAACATATATCTTGGAAAGTTATATTAGTTAAGTGCTAAACTTATATTAGATATTTTCTAATGAGAGATTTCGGATTTACAGGTTGATATTAGTTGGAAATAGGAAAACCGAAATTAGGTACTTATTGCATATCTTGAGAATATTTTCGGTTTTGGAATTTCCTTGTTGTCCAAACAACCTTGGTATATAAATAGTTGAGTTTGCATTTCTTGCAAACTATCCTAAGAGCCAGGAAAACTTCACTTGTGTTGTTTCTGGTGGAGCCATCTATCCGGAGAAGAAAGTACCCTAATTAGCCGAAATCTCTTACGACCGTTTGCTTAAAGACTTATATGTCGGATCAAGAATCTCTACGAGTACTGTTGATGGGAAATTAGATAATTGCATTGTTATTTTAGTTTTCGATTATTTATTTGATTGACTATCGGTTGTTGAAAATTTGATTGCACCTAGTTTGATTATTCTTGAGAGCCTTCTCTTCTGATATAAGGGTCACTCAAACTAAATCAAGATATCTACGAGATATTTATAACTGTTTTGTAGATCTAAAGACATCTTGTGATAATCCATTGTTAACAGACTCCGTTCTGTGCATGATTGATCACAAGAGGATTCAAGTTTGTGTTGTGCAGGTTATTAAGAAGGCAATTGAAGATGTGAAGACAAGAATATTTTTTCTTATTTTTTTTTGTATCTCGTGATTTGTGCACACATCTTGATCATCTGGGATCCGACTTAGTTTAGATTTTTCTAATCATAAAGTCATTTAGATCGAAAACTATCATTTGGTGGTATTTTGTGAATCTGATAGTTATGAATCTGAATCTAAGTTACTAATTCGGATTGATCTTACCCGACAAAGGATTTTATTAGATTATATGGAAGATCCTTTGTCATAAGTCAACATATCTTTTTCTGAAATATTATTGGAGTAGATACCAAACAGCTTTGTTCCTTTAATTTTTGGAAGACGATCAAAAGGAGTTGAGTGCTTAAGACTTTACACCGGTAAGCAACTCATGATTAATTTTATATCTTTGGATTCACGTGCGTGAACGGTAGGTCGTAAAATACTTAAGTAACTAGGGTTAGTTTACTTGGTCTCAACTCTATGAAGTTGGCATTGTGATTTGTGTAATGGCTTGATTCTTAGAGTATTTAAAACTGGACTAGGTCCCGGGGTTTTTCTGCATTTGCGGTTTCCTCATTAACAAAATCTTGTTGTGTAATTTACCTTACTTCCGCATTATAATTTTCTTATTATAATAGAGTAAATACACTTGTACGTTAATCCTAATCACTTGACTTTGATCCCATAGTTAATTGGTCTTGTACCATAATTATTGTCAAGTGAATATCAAGTTGTCATATTGTCTCGTAATTATTGTCAAGTGAATATCAAGTTGTCATATTGTCTCAACTTTTTACATATATGGTCACACTTAGTATCGGACTTATAGGTTGAAACAAAAAGATTTTGGTGTATTTGGGTACCTTCGTATTTTCAATAACAAATTATGAGAATATTTGAATGGCGCTTTTTCGAATGAAAAATCACTTTACCCAGTGGTTGTTATACATAAACATAGTATTGTTACCTTCCTCAAAATTCAATTGCACCACAACTTTGACGCCATACTACGGTGATATGTTCTTCCCCTTAGTCAATACTTACTTATTTTTCATATCATCGTAGTATTGCTTCATAGTTGTGGTGCAATTAAACTTTGAGGAAGGTAACAATACAATGTTTTTGTATAAAAACCATTGAGTAGAGTGATTTTTCATTCTAAAAAGCGGTATCGAGTATTCTCATAAGTTGTTATCGCTATGGATCTTGAACAACAAAGGTGCTGAAACAAACACATGCAGAACCATATAAGAACTTGAAGAATGATGAATTCAATACGTGTTGAAGAACCAAGGAAATCAAGCATGATGGATTTTTAGCAAAAAGATCGATTTGTTTTAAATCCATATGTTTTGATAGTTTTGTCAACAAAATTAACAAATGAGGTGATTGTTAGAGCACTGCTCGGTCGAACTCACAAGTTTTTCTATCTCAAGCTTGTTGTCAATATTAGTCGCACAAAACTATATCCTGATTTATAGTTGTTGATGGTGGATTTTTGAAAAAGGCTAAAACCGCAAAATCATAATTTTGTATATTTCGGGCCTAGCTTCAGATGAATGTATGAAATTCATATTTTAGGATTTAGACATGAAATCTCATGTCACGAAGATCACTGACTGAGTGTGTAGCCTCTTCAGAGCATGCATGAATATGCAATTATTAAATCCTCTCAGCTGAGCTTTCAATATTCCATATTTCATCATTTATGTTGAGCAATTCCAGTACACGCTTTTGTATAGAATCGAGAATGATTGGATGTCTCCTAGATGGATTCACCGCTAGTATAAAGCAATAACGTCTTCAGGATGTCGCAAATGTTCCCTTACTATGCAGAATAACCATTCGGAACGAGTATGATACTTCAACTGTCTCATACCTCGATTCTCGAATAAATACAATGCTCCTATAAAGATTGCTTCCTAGTATAGAGTCATAAATTAATTATTTCTAGTCCAATATTCATCAATTGAATTCTTAGAAAATATTCTATTTTAATCATTATATTTCATTATTTCAATTCACGGCTTTTCTCGATTGATTCTATGGATTAGTAATAAATATCCACTTTTCGGGCATATGGACCACCACCGAGAAAATGGTGCGAGTGTACATAATAATAATGCACGAGCACCCAAAAATATGGACGAATGTGGATGTATGGAGACCTATGCAAAATAAGAAAGGAAAATAAATACATAAAAGAGGCGCACGGACCAGGCCCACCGGCCAGCCGGCATGCCTCCTCATTTTTCCTTATCTTATTATTATTCCACAACTCTTGATTTCCCACATTCCAGCAAACTCTTAGTTTCTCATATTTCTTCAAACATTGCTCAATTCCATAAAAAGCCTACAAAATCAAATGGTCCCACGACCGTCAGGCCTTCTCACCAATAAATATTAAAATTTCAGTATTTTAATATCCTAAAATATTAGACGTTCATGCGAAACCCTACTTGCTCATTAATGCAAAAATTGAGAGTTTCGAAATCAAGATCAAACTCTTCTGAAAATACAAAATATTACACAAAGGTCCAACAAACATACCAAAAATTCTCAGGAATGGACGGTCGTCGACATGGTGGCCCCTACTTCACCATGACCGTACTTGGCCGGTTATCTAGCCACCACGGTCGGCAGGTCCCATATTCCTTTATTTACTTTATTTTGGATGATCCTCCATATCTTGGATAATCCTCCATATTTTGGTGAATCCTCCTCCACCAGTTGGACAATTCTTCATACATCGCCTAGCGGTCTCTTCACCACCAATGGCTGGTCTTCATACCCATTGGTTATCTCTACCCACATTGAACATCTTTGAATCTTCATGATCCAAGGCTTCCTAAAATTAGGGTTTCATATTTATGATAATTCAGATAAACATCAATAATTTCCATGTTGATCAAGATATCAATATTTTAATTAACATTTAACCGTTCGGTCCTGCTACCAATATTTTTTCTACTCGACTGTCCAAGAAGCAACATGATATTGGATAACCATCCATTCGGCGACCATTCAATATTTTATTGGACGACAATGAGTCCACTACTTACTAATTCTCTGATTCCTACATTGTCATTCGACAATTCATGACATATTAAATCAGGAATGAGCACTCTACATAACTCAGTAATAATTGATTCCCTGTCAAATACTATAGTCCCATGATCGAGCAATAACATTAGATCGACGTTTGTCAATCCAAATCATGATACATCACAATTTATCAGACTCGACGTTTATGCATTTTTGTTGTCCCATCATATACCTTATGATCGAAACATGAGTCACTTAGCATATCACATTCGTCAATTATGCTCGACTCATCAAGGCTAAGACTCTTGATCTAGCCAAGTAAATAATTTACCAATTAAGTACATGTCTATCTTTCACACTCCACATACATGAGAGATCAATCATGTCACATGGGGGATATTCATTAGGGTTTTGGTCTGGCGGCCTACAGCATGTGCGATGTAACAAAGACGTCCGGATGAGAAATGTAAGTAAGTCGATATAACAGTTGAAGGAGTTAGCAAAGTAGTGGATGGACAATCAACCAAGTATCCCGTGCAATGTGAAACTAATTCAACCACGATTTCCCACTCCCACATTCTTCCACTCCTCTGTAACTGTCACACTTACTGGAGATCAATTGGTAACTACTTCTGCAATATAAATAGGTTTATAAATCTATGATTTGATAACTTATTATTAGAGCATAGCTCGTTTGAACTCACCAAGCGTTGGTATGTCAAGTTTGGTTGTCATATTTTAGTGAACCAAAACTCATTTAAAGAGTCGCTTGATTATTTACTAGAGTCAACTTCATATAGGTTTACTAGAAAGTTATTAGGATAGTATTACGTGAAGACTTGAAGAATGTGAAGAAGCAAAGAGCTACATCGATGATATCATCCTTCCTCTTGAGGTTAGTAATATTTGACTTGAACTGTTTCATTCCTAACGTATCTTTCAAGTCGTGCATATTGAAAACATAACTATGAAGTTGTGAATGATTATACTCTAGTTAGACATATTATTAAGGAATTACAATAAGAAGTATAATGTCTATCTTTTGAACTTCGTATATAAGACATTGACATAATCGTATGAATGCTATTGTGATTATGTGTATGGGTATGGGTGAAGATTTCGTCCTAGGAAACAATGTTTTACATTCGTTTAAAGGAAGTACAATACATAAACTTGTTTTATAAATCGAAAGGGAAATCGCTAGGCTTATTGGTATTGTTATTCATTGCAAATCTTTGGATTACCAATATGTGTGTTTAGTATAACCGCTCATAACTTGTTTATGTATCTTGGTAAAACTATTCACAAGGCCTGACTTTTTTATTGGTTTTACTTTTATTAGTGAAACCTATCTTAAGTAATCACCTGAGATGGTATGATCGATATGTTGTAATTGGTATGACCAACTCTAGACATTGGGGAACCGATCCTAGTAAGAGTTGCAACCGATCACAAGTGTGTGGAATTGATCCTTGTAAGAGGTGCAACAAGTCTTAGTTATTGGTAACCGATCCTATGACTTGTGCAACCGAATACAAGTTAAATACCATAAATATGTGGTAACCAATCCTAGTACCTAGTCAACCAAAATTTGGAAAGCTAGTGTGACCGATCCTAGTACCCACATGGAGGTAGAACCGAAACTTGTTTTGGTAGAACCGTGAAACCCATTAATGGTGATTTGATAGGATAATCAATCACATAATTCTTGGAAGTCAGATGAACCAATTCTAAACTTGTTTGGAAGTGTGGCAAATCGGTTCCAAGATTGTAAATATGAAAAAGGATTTACAAAGTAAAGATGTCGACATACTTTGAACATGTGCAAAACTCTTATCTTTTATTGTTCAAAGATATTCCTTAATAGCTAAAGGAGAATCCAGAATCGAAATAAATTGAGAATCTTTTAATTAAGGTTTTTAGTTTTATATGCTTTTAATTTCCAACAATTAAAATGCATATCTTTAGAAAATAAAGATTGGTAATGTGCATTTACTAATTGGAGATTTTCTAGTGAGATTTCGGTCAATATTTGGACAAAGCATTTCCAGGAATTATGGAAACCGAATTTGGAAATATATTGCGTATCTTGAGAATATTTTCGGTTTTGGAAATTCCTTGGTGTCCAAACTTCCTTGGTCTATAAATATTGAAGTTTGCATTTCGACCAAACTAATTCTCGAGCAGAAAAAACTACCTTGTTGTGTTGTTATTGGTGGAGCCGTCTATTCGGAGAGGAAAGTACCCTAATTAGGCTAAATCTCTTACGACCGCTCGTTTTAAAGACTTCTTTGGGATTGGGAAGCTATACGAGTACCGTTTGTGGGAAACTAGATAATTGTAGTTTATTATTAGTTTTCGATTGATTTGATTGACTAACGGTTGTTGAACTTTGATTGCACCTAGTTTGTTTATGCTTGAGAATCTTATCTTCTAATATAAGATTCACTTAAACTAGATCGAAGTTTCGACGGGGATCTTTAGACTGTTTGTAGATCTAAAGACGTCTTGTGATAATCCATTGTTGACAGACTCCATTCTGTGTGTGATTGATCACAAGAGATTCAAGTTAATTGTGCGCAGGTGTTTATAGAAGATTTAAGAAGATTTGAAGACAAAGAAGATTTCTGATTTGAGTTCATAATCTTTGGTGTGTACAAAACTTGATCGGCTGGGGATCCAACTATAATCGGTTTATCTTTGTGATAACCTTGATTGATTAGTTGAGTAGATCGGCATCAATACAATTCTTTGTGATTCGAAGTGTTGATTGCATAGTCTAAACAATTACTTTGGTAGTTGTTAATAGATTGATCTAAGAACCTGACAAAGGAGTTTATTGGGATAAATGGAAAAGCCTTTTTTCAAACTCATATCACGTTGTTTGAAAAGAGTTGTTACCGAACAGATTTGTTGTTCCTTTACTGTTTGGAATACGAACCAAAGGAATTGTTCCAAGTGCGTGACTTATTGCAAGTTGGAGGCGCAGGGATACAGACGAAACTAGGTGAACTATAGATTTAGTTGCTTGGTCTCAACTATACGAAGTTGGTTTAGATTTTGTATATCGGCTTAATCCCGAGTATTCAATTGGACAAGGTCCCGGGGTTTTCTCGCATTTGCGGTTTCCTCGTTAACAAAATCTTCTTTGTGTCTTTTACTTTTTTATTTCCGCAAGTATAATTGTTTTTATTATAATTAGAAGTAAAATACACAAACGTTAATTCCTAATTACTTGATAGAAATCCTATTGTGTTTGGTTAAGTCCGAACCTATTATCAAGTAATCATACCTTGTTGTTGTATTGTCTCGATCTTGTATCCATAGTCAATCACGCAAGTTATCTTGTTGTCCTATTGTCTCGATCTCGTATCCATGCACGATCACACGAAGTGTGAACCGATTAGTTGTATTGTCTCGACTCGGTCCTTAGACAATCACTTTCGGAGAAAGGACTTATAGGTGGAAAAGCTTTAGATTGAGGTATATTTGGGTACCTTTGTCTTTTCACTTATCAAAAAAATAAACAACTTAACTCAATTCAACGAATCTTAGTCGAACACTACTGAACTGAACTCAATCAATCTGATCAGGATTCACTAACAGTTCATCAAACTTGCGAAGTCTCTAACACATCCACAATTCTTCAATCATCATTGTTCTCACACAATTCTCGATTTCCTCATACATATTGACTTTTAATGGCCATTGTCTTGGTTTAGGCCGGATTCATTCAGTTGATCTCTCGAACTCAAATCACTCATGTGCAGTGCATATGTTAAAGGTTTAGACAATTTTCTCAATTGAGGATCCGCTTTGTTGCTGACCCTCCATTTTTCCTCAAAACCCAAAGAAATCGTTATCACCCATCAACATTAATCCACTAAAGTGAAGACTCGGACTAGGTTTAGAGGTTGGTAATTGAGTATCAGACATCACCGAATAACCCTAGAAGATTGAAGATCAATGAAGAAATTTGGATAAATTCATCAACAAGAGGTATGTAAAGACCGAACCATTCTATTTATCTATTTACTCGCATAAATTACCATCCTATCTCAGTAGGAGACTATATCGTATGACTTCTAGTAGATTTAATATTGTAAAGAAGAAATTTCGAGTCAAGCTTGTCTTGTTAAACATCTTGAAATATGATTCAACCAATGGATGATCATAGTCCTTAAAAATCTTAGTGCGAAAAAATTTATTGTTTAGTTGTGATCAGTCCTACCAAGTCACATACATGGGTTCGGATCGATTATACCAATCACTAGGATCGGTTCTACCTAAACATGGTATATGCTTGTGATCGATCACACCAGTCACTAGAATCGGTTATATCAAATACAAGGATCGGTTACACAATACTTATGATCGGTCATACCAATTACCAAAATCGGTCACACCAATTACAAGGATCGATCATACCATATCATGGTGATTACTTAGGATCGGTTACACCAATTACCATGACTGGTCATACCAAATCATAATTCTAGGTATTGTGATCGGTTATACTAAGATACATAACCTGAGTTAAGATCGATTCTACCAAATCACACATATTGGTCATCCAAAGATATGCAATGAATAGTCGGACCGATAAACCTGTTGATTTACCTTTCGATTCACAAAAAAAGTTCATGAATGTACTTCCTTTAACCAAATGTAAAACATTGTTTCATAGGATGAAATCTTCACCATAACCCATACACATAATCATAAAACTATATACAAGATTATGTCGATGTCATATATACGAAGTTCAATAGATAAGCGTTATACTTCGTAGTCAAATTCCTTAATACCGTGACCATACTATTATGATCATGTCTCATCACTAGAGTATTATACAATATGTACAAATATATACAAACTTCATATTATGTTTTCAATATAACACGACTTGAAAGATATGTTAGGAATGAAACAGTTCAAGTCAATATTTTAACCTCAAGTGGAAGGATGATGTCGTCGTTGTATTTCGTTACTTCTTCACATTCTTCATGTCTTCGGAGTAATACTTTTATGTATTAACATTCCTAGACTTTTTAGTCTAACCTAAACGAAGTTGACTCTAGTATTTAATCAAGCGACTTTAGATGAGTTTGATACTAAAATATGACAACCAAACTTGACATACCAACGCTTGGTGAGTTCAACCGAGCTATGCTCTAACGCATCAGTTGAAGGAAGTAAACTTACGAACTTATTTCGTATATGAAGAAATCAATGGGATTGGTGGTTCGGTTTTTTCATTGAAGATCTAAAGAATGACCAATCCCTACTTATGTTTAGGAATCATAGTGGGCCGATCCTTACCTATGTTGGGAGTCAAGGTGGTACCGATCCTTACCTATGTTGGGAGTCAAGGAAGTACCAATCCTAACCTATATGGGAATCAAGGTAGAACCGGTCCCTACCTATATTGGGAGTCATGGTAGAACCGATCCTCATATGCAAAACCGGTTTCCTAGTCACGTACACTTTAGAGCTTGTATGATTTTGGAAATTGGGTTTACTAAATAGGAAAGTTCAAGATGATGACATAATGAGTAATTTGAACATGTGCATAAATCTTATATTTTATAGTTCAAAGATATTCTTTTATACTCGAGGTGAGATCCCAAACCGAAATGTTTGAGAATCTTTTTGATAATATTTTTGAATGTGTGTGTTTTGTTTTTCTAGCAAGCAAAACAAATCTCTGGAAAGATATATTAGTTAAGTATCTTATATGCTAGCTAATATTAAGTTGTATCCATGAGGGATTTCGGTTAAAAAGCTTGGATATTGGTTGGAATTAGACAAAACCGAATTTTGGTGCTTTGTTGCGTATCTTGAGAATATTTTAGGAATTAAAATTCCTTGGTGCTCAAACTACCTTGGTATATAAATAGTGAAGTTTGTTCTTCTTACAAACTTATCCTAAGGAAGTCACTTCATCTTTTAATTCACTGCGTAGCCGACTAATAGTATTTATCGTAATACTATCTTGGAGAGGAGAGTAACCTAATTAGTCGAAATCTCTTACGTCCGCTAGTTTAAAGACTTCTTTGGGATCAATAAGCGTGAAAATGCGGGGGTACTAAAATACACCACTACTTTTTTCTTAGGAAATCTGTATGGACAAACTCAATACAACTCCAAGAGTTAAACTCAATCAAGGAATAATATCTTAGAGTTATATCTCTATCTCTTGCAATTAGAACGTTTACAGAAACAAATCCGTGAACCTAATCACAAAGAGATAACTTGGACGATTCCAAAACCAATGTTCAAGAATCAATCAAGTCGTATCCAACAAACTAGGTCGGATGTCTGAACTTATGATTGACCAACACACAACCTGTAATATTTCAATTATAAAGATAAACAATTAATATAATGTGGAAAAATAAATAACACAGACACCAGAAGTTTTGTTAACGAGGAAACCGAAAATGCAGAAAAACCCAGGGACCTAGTCCAAATTGAACACCAAATTGTATTAAGCCACTATAGACACTAGCCTACTACCAATTAACTTCGGACTGGAATGTAGTTGAGCCCTGAAAGGTATCCCACCGATTAAGGTACATTCGCGCTCCTTACGCCTCTTGAATCCCAGCAGGACTCTGCGTAATTGATTCCCTTAGATGACGTCACACCAATTAAGAATTGCTTCAACTCAATTGAAAACTTTAAACCAAATCTACCTCCCACAGATTAAGCCTATATAATTGATTTCCTGATTATGATCGAAACGTATAATCAAAATCAAACGTATCAAGGTGATGGAAATCGATAACAATTTGATAAAGTCTTGATTATTATTCACCTCACAAGTATAAAACTTGTGGAATCAACAAAGTTTGAGACGAAGAGAACTTTGATGATTTCTATCTATCTTGATCGATGGAGTAAGCTCTACAAACAATCAAGATCAGGATACTCAAGTTATCAAGGAAAGATAACCTGGACGTGGCTTCACGAATCCCTATATAGACTTTGTAGTCGCCAAACCCTAAAAGGGTTTGTAGAGAGGACGACTCTAGATACAACTAGGACATACCAAAAAGTAGTATCGGGATTCAAAGATCCCGATTGCTTGGATTTCCCTTTTCTGAGACATTCAAAGCATAGGTTGCTTTAGGTTTAAGCTAAGATAGCAATGGAACCAAGCAAACGATATCCACCATTAGATGAATCTTTGAATATGATTTACATAAGAAAGATATACACTCGGTTAGGTGAGACCGTAATCGAACCGTGTACAAAGACTATGTTCTGGTTATCCGAAACTAGCCTATTTGAACTTAAAAGCTTAATCTTCCTTTTCATGAACACATAAGACATTTACTCGAGTCACAAACATGTGATCAATTAAGTCTAGTGTTTTTAGAGAATTAATCAAATGTTCATACTTGACAATATAATCGACATGGTTAGTAGGTGTATAAGGTACAAATACCATTGTTGTTCGTGAGTCGGTTCGACCACAAGACGGATACCGGTTTGGAAACTTTAAACCAAAACCAAGTTCCGAAGTTCACGAAATTTTTAGGTTTGCGTATCGGTTTGCAAACTTTCCACCAAACCTAAGTTCGAGTTCAAAAAACTTTTAAGGTTTGCGTACCAGTTTGGAAACTTTAAAACTGTCGTCGGTTTCAGAGTTCACTGAACTGAATCGGTTTGCGTACCAGTTTGAAAACGCTACCGATTTCAGGAACACGGAACTTTTTAAGTTTGTGTACCGGTTTGGATACTCACCCCGGTTCTGTAACCACAGT
This sequence comes from Papaver armeniacum, assembly GCA_023531295.1. NCBI lineage: Eukaryota > Viridiplantae > Streptophyta > Magnoliopsida > Ranunculales > Papaveraceae > Papaver > Papaver armeniacum. Next base: position 205,923 of record JAJJWW010014183.1, on the reverse strand, counting down.
TCAAGAACGTTTTACATACGAGTATGCATACCGATCTGGTTCATGATTCACACAGATTTTCATATGATATGCATAATAATATGTGTATCACTAATCTATAAGTCGATATGTATAGCTCATACGCTACGTGTACGAGTACATGTAATACGGTTTTAGATATATAACAATTTTCCCAGAAAACTGATATCATTGTCTTATATCCAAACAAAGAATAGTTCTATGTTTCTCTAAATCGATCCGAAATATTCCTGAATAACATCAATGACACTTATCAATGTTCCAGGCTATTTTCGAATGATGAAACTTGAATCATAATTTTGATTCCGAATAATAAATTATCCTTAACCGAAATTCATCAAGTATGAACAAATTTTCATTAAACTTATCCATTATATTTCGAGAATTTCGTTAACTAGATAAATAATTCTCGGCTCGAAATTCTTGTCTATGCATACTAGTCTAATTAGTTATGCGAGATCATCTCAGATGATAAAATGTGAATATAACTAGAGATATAGGTGGTTCAGTCTTCACTTACCTTTTGTTGATGAAGTTCTCCAAAAGCTTCGGTTGATCTTCGCCTTCAAACGGTAGAAAGCAATGATAACTGTCGTGATCCTCTATTTCTCAACTACATTTCTATCCTAGTCTGAGACTTAACTAATTGTAGACTAGAAATCAAGATATATTTTTGAAAACCAAATTTGACAACAAGCTTGAGATAACAACACTTGTGAGTTCGATCGAGCAATGCTCTAACAAAGCGTCTACTAGTACCTTTGGTGGGAAACTAGAATTGCATCGTTATTTTAGTTTTTGATTATTGATTTGATTGGAAAATTGTTATCAACTCTTTATTGCACCTATTTTAATTATTCTTGAGAGCCTTCACTTCGACATAAGGTCACTCAAACTAGATCAAGAGATTAGCGGTAGTTCGATCTGTCTTTAGATCTGACGTTGACTTGTGATCATCCATTGTTAACAAACTCTATTATGTGCATGATTGATCATAAGTTAGAATCAAGTTTGGTTGTGTAGGTACTGAAGAAGATTGAAGATTTAAAGACAAGAAGATTTCTTATTGGTTTCATATTTTTGTTATTTGCTTGGTGCACAAACTTGATCGGGTGGGATCCGACTAGATAGTAGTATTAGATCGGGAAACTATCATTTGGTGGTATTCTTCAGTATCTGAATCTGATAGTTTGTATACCTAGATCTAATTACTTTGTTACTCTGGATCTTGGTAGATCTTACCTCACAAATGAGTTTATTAAATTAAGGGGAAGAGCCTTTCTGAACTCAACTGTAATATCTCTGATTAACTTTTTGAGATAAGAAGAGTGGTTACCAAACAAATTAGTCCTTTACTGTCCGGGAAGACGATCAAAAGGGGTTGAGTGCTTGAAATCTTCACAAATGGTGAAACAACTTAAGATAGTGGACTCTATTTTAGGATTCATGTGTGTTGGCCAGATTGGTTGTAGGCGCAGGGATACTGATGGAATTAAGTAACTAGGGGCATTACTTGGTCTCAATTATACAAATTTGATAGTGTTCTTTGTATATCAGCTAAATTCTAAGAGTATTCAAATCTGGACTAGGTCCCGGGGTTTCTTCAATTACGGTTCCTCGTTTACAAAATCTAGTTGTGTATGTACTTTTACTTTCCGCAATTATAATTATTATTTTAGTTATAATTAAAAGTAAATACAATGTATGTTAATCCTACACTTGGGTTGATCCATATAGTTTAAGGTTTGGTTTTGAACTTGTACTATATACCAAGTATATGCCTTGTGGTTTGCTATCTTTTTGACGTTTTTGTCTATATTAGATCACGCAAGGTATAGGACTTATAGGATGATATCGAAAAGATTGTGGTGTACTTGGTACCCTGGTCATTTCAAAGTTCTCTCCGTCTTAGACTTTGTGATTCCTCATGATAGATATCTGAAAAACTATTCGTAAGTGATTAGTATTAAGGTTGTTCTTGAGAGGCGGTTAATAATCTAGGATTCTCGGCGTAAGTGTTCCGATTTGTGAGGTTTGCTATCTTTGTGCATTGCGAACATATTTGGTTATAATTAAGGCTTTTGGTTAAAATCATTTATTGTTCAAAGATATTCCTTAGTACTCAAGGAGATCTTGTACCAAATTAATTGAGAATCTTTTAATTAAGGCTTTTGGTTATATATGCTTTTAATTACCAGCAATTAAATACATATCTCTAGAGAATAAAAATTAGTAATGTGAATTTACTAATTGGATATTTTTTGTTGATAGATTTCGGAAAATATTGGACAAGCATTTATCGGAATTATGAAAAACCGAATCTTGCCATTCATTGAATATCTTGATAATATTTTCGGTTTTGGAAATTCCTTGGTGTCCAAACATCCTTGGTCTACAAATACCTAAGTTTGTATTTCTAGGAAACTATCCTAAGAGCCAGGCAAACTTCATCTTTTTGTTGTTTCCGTGGAGCCGTCTATCCGGAGAGGAAAGTACCCTAATTAGGCGAAATCTATTATGACCGCTCGTTTAAAGACTTATGTGGGATCAAGAAGCTCTACGAGTACCATTGGTGGGAAACTAGATAATTGCAGTGTCATTAGTTTTCGATTGATTTAATTGACTAACGTTGTTGAAACTTTGATTGCACCTTGTTTGTTTATTCTTGAGAATCTTCTCTTCTGATATAAGATTCACTCAAACTAGATCGAAGTATCGACGGGATCTTTAGAATTGTTTGTAGATCTAAATACATCTTGTGATAATCCATTGTTAGAGACTCTGTTTACGTGCGTGATTGATCACAAGAGATTCAAGTGGTGTTGTGCAGGTTTTAATTGAAGATTAAAGAAGATTTGAAGACGAAGAAGATTTCTTATTGGTTTCTCATATCTTTGTGTTGCACAAACCTTGATCGGCTGAGATCCAACTATAATCGGATTTATTCGATTGATTAATTGCGTGAGATCGGCATTCTCAATATATCTCTTTGAGATTTATTTGGATTGAGTGCGAATCTAAACTTGGCTACTTCGGTAGTTATTGGATAGATTGATCTAACCAGGCAAAGGAGTTTATTAGCTTAAACGGAAGAGCCTTTGCATATGACTTGAGATATCTTTATCTGGAAAGAATCAATAGAGTTGTTACCAAACACATTTATTGTTCCTTTACTGTTTGGAATACGATCCAAAGGAATTTTTCTAGTACGTGCACTCATAGAAGTCGGAAGCGCAGGGATACTGAGAAAACTAAGTGAACTAGGGGTAGTTGCTTGATCTCAACTATACGAAGTTTGTTTAGATTTTGTATAGCGGATTAATTCCGAGAGTATTAATTCTGGACTTGGTCCCGGGGTTTTTATGCATTTGAAGTTTTCCTCGTTAACAAAATCTTGTTGTGTCTTTTACTTTTATATTTCCGCAATTATAATTGTTTATTATAATTAGAAGTAAAATACACAAACGTTAACTCCGCTTTAGTTGATAGTGATCCTATAGAGTTTGGTTAAGTCTGAACCTATTATCAAGGAATCACACTTTGACAGTCGTATTGTCTCGATCTCGTATCCATAGACAATCACACAAAGTGTGAATACCGATTTGTCGTATTGTCTCGACTTTGTCCATAGACAATCACTTTCGGTAAGAGGACTTATATGTGGATAAATAAAAGATTGTGGTGTATTTGGGTACCCTTGTCTTTTCAATTGGTATCAGAGAAGGCAAACACGAAAAGATCTAACAATCTGTGTTTGGTGCGATCCAACCTATAAGATATGAGTCGAAAAAAGATAAACTTATGAAGGAATCAGTTAACATACATCAAGATGTTGAGAATATCCTCTCAAAAAAGGTCAATGGAAATTGATCTCGTAATTTTTTTTTCGAAAATCAAGAAAAAAGTCTATGACTGATAACTTGATTGAGAATCATCTTCATGATTAGAAAGGAATGTATCCAAAACGAAAGGAACATGTTTTGGATCCAACTCCAATTACTGGTGAAAAATCTTATGTTTCTATTCCAGAAAGAAAGAAGAACTTTGATTCATTATCATGCCCAAATTTTGAATTTCGCATTGTATTACAAAGGTTTTTCAGTCAGGTTAAAACCTATTCAGAAGCAAGAAAATCCATTGATAGCCTGGAAGATGTCCTAGAACTTATTGTTCAACTAAATGTAAGAATTTGTGAAGGAAAGCTAGAAACACGCAGCCTTCAAAATAATCTGGCAGATTATTTGGAACAAAAATTGGCTTTTTGTAATGAAGTAAATCAACAAACTTCTGAGTGTGAATATACTACACAATCGTTGGAACATTCACAAATAAGGAATACAATCCTTATAGAAGATCTTCTTACAGAGACATGTCGAAAGGTATACCTTGACAAGTGTTTAGAAAAACATTTTCAAGAAGGAATAGATACCTTAAATGGACATATAGAATGTTTTGAACGAAAGACATCTGCAATCTGTTTAATGGCGAGATCAAGATCACTCGGGTTCAAATACAAAGAATATATCATCCTAGGCTCAAAATGTAATCAAGGATATAGCATCACGCAATATTCCTGATAAAAAGGATGAATTTGAAACCCACTCAAGGACACAAGATCATGTTCATAAAGATAAGAAGAAAGATGTTACTTCAATGGTACTTGGTGAGGAAGGTTCTTCTCACCCTAACACTTAAAAGTGTTGGAATGTGCACCTTACAATGCCCTATCTATTGATGTAAGGAAGCACAAGTATCTGTGCATCTTGTATCCTGTTAATATCTCTTATTCAACATAGAGAGTATACACAATCTACCAGAAGATCTTTAATAGGTATTCATATGTAGAAAAATTGCCTTACAACAACTTGTGTAAACAAGATGAGTTTTATTGTCTAAAGTATTTTTAGAAGATTGATTCTTTTCAAAAATCTTTATGATTTAGTAACACATAAGATGCGAAAATATTTTCGAATCTGGTCAGAATTATTTATTTAAGGCTGATACCTATGTTTGGTATGTGTTAAAATCCTCTGGTATATGTACTCATCTTGTTTTAAAACTTATACTAAAAGATGTATCCTCAAACCAGATCTTAAGCTAAGGTTCCAAAGCTTTGAGTGGAATGGATTCTAATGAAACTATTAATCTTGATGATTCCTTCAAGAAATCTGGTTGTGAGGATAAAGGAAAAGAAAAAGAAGATATGACTATTCATCTTGTCCAAAACAATTTGGATGCTAAGATTGATATTCTTAATCTATGTAAAGTCCTCATCAGTACTATTGAAACTCATCATAGACATGCATCATTACTAAGAACTATTATTCGTAACAAAAGAAAGCTGATTAAACTTGGAATCGGTAATAGGGAGTATGCTCGGAATATTAATCGAAAGGTTAATGCTTTAGCCTGTGAACATAATCAAGGCACTGTGTGCAACATCCGAGAAATCAGTCGAGATGTTGTTGATGAAGATCCCGAGAAATTGGAGGATATTGAAGATGATCTTTAAAGAAAATTGTTCAAAGATCTTTCCAGAAAAATAGACACCAGTTTTTGATTTCTTTCAATTATTGTATAAGGTCTATTTTGAATAAAACTATCATTATTTATGAATAAAATTATTATTTTATAATTTTTCTTGTGATAGTTTCCGATTACATAGCATGTGCTTGAATGTCTATATTTTTGTTATGTATTTTCGGTTTATGAGATGTTTGATTTCGGTTTTCATTAACCTTAATATTCGCTTTTTGATTTAGTGGGATTAAGTTCTAGCCCATGTTGGTAGGCTTTATCAAAGGATCATAAGGTGTTCCGATTGAAACTCATATGTGAAAAGTCACAATATATTGAATCAATTTCTCGTTTATATGAGTTGTGTTTAGCATAACATATGTGTTTCGGTTTTTCAACTTTTGCTATTGACACGCATTAGTTAAAACCGATTCAACCTTTCTCAGTAAAGTTTCCTTTGTTGTTGTTCTTTTGTTCTTGCAAGAGGATGACAACATACTAAGGGATAGTTCAAACTTGAACTTGCTTACCGATATATCTTTCTCGGGGAGAAGAGGATGTGGAATCTCGAGGTAACGAATTTGTTAGTTAATCGTTTTCATGTTTAAGAAAATCTTGTTTATATCGCATATATTTTGCTTTTGCTAACAAAATTTCGGTGCGATTAATATATTCCATTGTGATATGTATGGATGTGTGTGTGTGTGTGATTCCCTGTTAATAAAAACTGTGTCAATTTATTTGGCTTAATGTTTGGCACCTTCTTTATTGTTGGGTATCGAGTGTTTTTGCTTAACGAAATTTCGGTGCAATTGCGGTGCTATAATGTCTATGTTTGTTTCAATTGCTTCTGGTTAAGAAATAATTGTGCAAGTCAATTTTTTTTGGTTTGTATGTATTGTTTATGGATTAACGAAATACGGGATCATTTATTTTGTCCAATTCGATTCCGGATAAGAGAAAATAAGTTAATTCTGATCTTAGTTAGACTTATCAAATTGAAGGATTCGGTTATTCAAGTCTAATTGAATGCCTTGACAAGAAAAACTAGTTAACTAACCTAGTGTTTTTCTTGTCTAAAGAGAAATGTATAAGTTATTTTCTGAATAATTAGAGCCCAAGCGAGAGAAATAAAGTTAATTATGATCTTTATTTTGGTCTTATCGAAATAAGCGGTTGTATGCTTACAATCGGTTTAACAAGGGAACTAAGTTTCTTAGTCAATTTATTAAACTATTAGGGAAAATTGCTTCGGGCAATAGTTTTCCTTGATAACATATTAAAACTAAATTACTTGTAGTTTCGATTTTAATATTGGTTATTCAAAATGGTATACGAAACCTTCGTGCTTAACTCTTATAGGTGGTTTACAAGTCTTTTAGATTTGTAAGATCCTTTCAGTTTGACCTTTATTTGCTCAAACCTTTGTCATTTTGTGACAAAAATGGGGAGAAATATATGGAGTAAACAAGTGATTTGCAATCACTAAGGAAAGGACAATTGTGCTTAAACGTTATATCTAACGAGAGAGTAAAGCATTGACTAAGGGGGAGAAACATATCATATTGTTGTTGTAGTTATTTGGACTACAAAAAGGGGAATAACAAAGATGTTCGAATTGAATATCTACCTATCTTACCTTTAGGAGAGTATCAGTTTTGTTATTCATATGTCAACAACGACATTTATTGATTGAATATATGCAGGTTATTGTGTTGTTGAAACTTGGAATCAAGCATATGTAAAATGAATTCTTGTAATTTGTTTATCCATATGTATTAAGAGTTTTGTCACTAAAATTGACAAAGGGGGAGATTGTTAGAGCATAGCTCGGTTGAACCCACCAAGCGTTGGTATGTCAAGTTTGGTTGTCATATTTTAGTGTGTCAAAACTCATCTAAGAGTCGCTTGATTATGTACTAGAGACAACTTTGTTTAGGTTAGACTAGAAAGTATAGGAATGTTGAGACATACAAGTATTAATCGAAGACCTGAAGAACGTGAAGAAGTAATGAACTACAACGACGACATCATCCTTCCTATTGAGGTTAGTAATATTGACTTGAACTGTTTCATTCCTAACGTATCTTTCAAGTCGTGCTATATTGAAAACATAATCTGCGAAGTCAGTATTGAATATATTACTCTAGTAGTGAGACATGATCATATGATCATAGTATTAGAGAATTAGACTACGAAGTATAATGCTTATCTTTTGAACTTCGTAGATATGACATTGACATAATCTTATGAATGATGTTATGATTATGTGAATGGGTAATGGTGAAGATTTCATCCTAGGAAACAATGTTTTACATTTGTTCTAAGGAAGAACATTCATGAACTTGTTTTATGAATCTAAAGGGAAATCGCTAGGCTTATTGGTACGGCTATTCATTGCAAATCTTTGGATTACTAATATGTGTGAGATGGTAGAACCGATCGTAACTTTGTTATATATTTTGGTACAACTAATCACAATGCCTTACTTATGATTTGGTATGACTGGTTTTTATTAATTAGTGTAACCGATCCTAAGTAATCACCTGAGATGGTATGATCGATATTTGTAATTGGTGTGACCGATCACAGAGTGTTGTGTAATCGATCCTTGTAATTGGTGTAACTGGTCCTAGTAATTGGTGTAACCGATCCTGGTAATTGGTGTAACCGATCCTGGTAACTGGTGTGACCGATCACAAGCAATACCATGAGTATATGGTAACCTTTCCTAGTAATTGATGTAACCGATCCTGGTAATCGATGTAACCGGTCCTGGTAACTTGTGTGACCGATCACAAGTGTTTCCATATGAGGGTATAACCGATCCTAGTGATTGGTAGAACCGATTGAACTCATATATGTGATTTGATATTTGATCAATCACATAGTAGTTTTTGAATACAGGTGAACCAATTCTAAACTTGTTTGGAAGTGTGGTAAAACTAATTCCAAGAATTTAAATATGAAAGATGATTTACATAAAAAAGATGTCAACATACTTTGAACACGGACAGTAACTATTATCATTTATTGTTCAAGGATATTCCTTAATACTCAAGGAGATCATGAACCGAAATTAATTGAGAATCTTTTAATTAAGGTTTTTGATTATATGCTTTTAATTACCAGCAATTAAATGCATATCTCTAGAGAATAAAAATTAGTAATGTGAATTTACTAATTGCAGATTTTCTATTGAGAGATTTCGGAAATTATCGGAGAAGCATTTACTGGAATTATGAAAACCGAACCTTGTCATTCATTGCATATATTGAGAATATTTTCGGTTTTGGAAATTCCTTGGTGTCCAAACATCCTTGGTCTATAAATACCTAAGTCTGTATTTCTAGAAAACTATCCTAAGAGCCAGGCAAACTTCATCATTTTGTTGTTTCTGGTGGAGCCGTCTATCCGGAGAGGAAAGTACCCTAATTAGGCGAAATCTCTTACGACTACTCATTTAAATACTCCTGTGAGATCAAGAAGCTCTACGAGTACCGTTGGTGGGAAACTAGATAATTGATGTGTTATTAGTTTTCGATTGATTTGATTGACTAACGGTTGTTGAAACTTTTATTGCACCTAGTTTGTTTATTCTTGGGAATCTTCTCTTCTGATATAAGATTCACTCAAACTAGATCGAAGTATCGACGGGATCTTTAGAACTGTTTGTAGATATAAAGACATCTTGTGATAATCCATTGTTAACAGACTCTGTTATGTGCGTGATTGATCACAAGAGATTCAAGTGGTGTTGTGCAGGTTTTAATTAAAAATTAAAGAAGATTTGAAGACGAAGAAGATTTCCTATTGGTTTCTCATATCTTTGTGTTGCACAAACCTTGATCGGATGGGATCCAACTAGAATCGGATTTATTTGATTGATTAGTTGCGTGAGATCGACATTCAAAAAAAAAAAAGACTTCAACAAACAAAACGGATAAATGATAGTAGTTGTGATCCAAAATTAGGATTTGATTGCTTGAAATCAAAAAACATAATATATCTCTTTGAGATTTATTTGGATTGAGTGCGAATGTAAACTTGGCTACTTTGGTAGTTATTGGATAGATTGATCTTTGTTGATAAGTAGCTAAATCTTTGTTGATAAATCTAGGGTTTACCCCTTTAGGGGGAACCCATTCTCTTTTGTAATTGTAAGCAGCCAAATATTTGTTGATTAAGGATGAATTCATTACTCTAGACGTGAAGTTTAATTAGTTATATAAATCTATTTGAAGTTTTAATCATCATCATTTGACTTCACTATATTTAGGGTTTATGATTGGTTTGCTTAATTGTTCAAGTGTACAATTGGATTACTCTATTGATCAATTTATTGCTTGCAAAAGTTAGGAGATAAGTAATCGTTGAATAACTCTCTACACATGTAGACATCGGGATACCTTTCAGAGGGATTTTGTGGAGACATTTTCGAGGTAAGACAACATCAACAAGTGTACCTTGAACTAAGAGTTCAACTTTTGAGATCAACCTAAATTCACAAATCTTAAAAGTGTGTGATTGGATTACACAAGTGATCTACTACTTGGTGGTTCTTTGAATAGAATCTGGTAGTCGAGAACTTCCATATCCAGTGATAGAAGGAGTTTTTGGGATAACACTGATCTGTCTGTTATTTTATGGTTGGTGATGAATGATTCTGACGAAAGATAGATAAGTATGTTATGATAGTCAACATTTGGTAACTGCGAATGACTCCTTGATCATCCCTTTCATCTTATTCTCGTTTTATTATTATTTTTAGTTTAATATACCAACCCCCTTTGTCTTTTACTTTATTTTGCTGATTCAAATAATCTATCAATTACACAATTCTCTATGGGAACGATCCTTACTACTGCTATATAACTAGTTAATTAGTGGGAAGTATCTTGAGTAATTTGTTGCACTTACGACACACATCAAAGTTCAATCTGCAAAAATGGAAATGAAAGCTCATAAATCAAGCTAGAAGGACAATTCAGATTAAATTCACTCTTGGGTTTGTAGCTCAAAGTCAGATGAGTGTACTCAATATGCCTGAGAAATCTACTGCTAAAATAAATAGCAATTTAAAGAAATTATTTCTGGTATAAAGAAGGAAACAAAGGTTTTTATCTTAAAGCCTGAAAAGATATATATGCTTTCTTAGGAGATTTGAGGGTTTGATATTCAAGGACATAAATATATCCAATCTTGCTTTACTTGTTAAGCTATCTAGGAGAATGGTCAATGACAAATATGCAAAGTTGGTTAAGATGCTCCTCTCACAAATTCTTTTATAACAAAAGGAACCTAGATATGGAAAGGCGTACAAAATAGTCTAAAGATTATAAAGAAGCACTACAAATGGGAAGTACAAGATGGCTCTGTAATAAAGGTGTACCAACATAACTAGATTCCAAAAACTAGTGCAAATGATCTTCGACGGAATTCAAACAATATAAACCTAAATATGAAGGTAGTTGATTTAATAGATCAAAGCTCTTTCTCTTGGAAGATAAGTGATATCAACCATCTCTTCAGCCAACATCAAGCCAACCCGATTCCATCAATCAAGCTCACTACAAGAGCTACAGATATAATAAGATGGACCTTCACCAAATGTGGCAAGTTTACTACAATCTCTACCTACAAAGAATTGCGAAACAGGAATTCTACTCAAAACATCACTAAAATTATCAAATATCTGAAAGAGATTGGCTCAGATTATGGCACGCTCAACAGCCTCATAAGATCCATGGAAGTGAGGTCATAATATCCTTCCTGCTAATGCTAACATGGGAAAGTTCATGAGTGACATCTCCTTAACCTTTCCTTTGTGCAACAATGAAGAAGAAAATGCTTCTCACCTGCTTATGAAATGCAATTATGACAAAGTGATCTGGGTTGGAGTTTATTCTGCTCTACACCTATCTTTGAGTCAAAAAGATGAAATTCAAGACTGGATTCTTTTGAAGCTTAGAATCCACAACTAAGAAATCAAGATGGAAATCAAGATGTGACAAAGTATTTAAGGATAAATTGCATCATCCAGTTAGCATCACTAGTAAAATTAGGATTTTCTGCAATTACTATGATAGTATAAATAATTGTATCATAGCTAAAAAGAAAGTCTATATTCAGCAGAGTTGGTAAAAGCTACCTGAAAACTGGCTTAAACTTAATAAAGATACTTTTATAGCCACTGATTTTGCTTGATCATACATGTATTTCATGGGGTAGTGGCGTACTCAACAAAAGCCAGAAATATAAAACAAGTTGAGACTCTAATCCTACTCAAAGCTCTTCATTGGATTCAAGAGTTTGGAAAAAAAAAAAAAAAATAAAAGTAAAATCTAAAAGATTATCATTAAAGCACAGGCAAAGTACATTTAAGCATTACAAAACATCTTTTCTAACTCTAATTTAGAACTAACACACACAGGGAGCTCAGAGCTCCATTTCCTAGCACAATTGTTATTTCTAGCAAACTTTGCAAGAATTGGGACTTATCCAAGTGATAATTGAAGGAGACAATCAAGATGTAGTAAACACTTATAATAGAGAAATTAAGTTTCCAGCGAAAAGATTAAAAGTTGTTAGTTGGAATGTCAGTCCATGTTAAGCCAGTCAAGTTATTGTGTGGTTCAGTTTTGCAGAACGAGTTGTAATAAAACAACTGATAAACTATCTAAGACCGAAAATGTTAGGATGACCGATTTTTCCTCCCGATCCAAAATCTCAACCCTAATAAATGACGGGTCCCACTTTAACCTATTGATGATCTCAATACACATAACACGCCAGGAGCCGTCCATTTCCCTCTCGGGAGATTCTGCGGGATGAAAATACGGTAGGTGTAGCATCTCCCATCCGCAGGAACTAGTATTAGATCTAAAACTTTGTAGAATGATCCCCGGATATTTTATGTGATGTCCCTGGGAGGGTCACTAGGTAGTCAAGTCTTGTCCTTGTTCCGGAGGTGTGTTGTATGCATCTGCTTTCCTTTTTCAGTGAATGTTTTCATTTGTTTAAAAGGGATTAAAAAAAGTTGCATTATTCACTCAAGTAAATTAAAGTTAGTCACACGAGAACAAGTGCAAGAACCACGTGGTTCTCCCTTGGTAACTGTAAAAACCATGTGCAGAATCAACAGTCTAAGTTAAATATGGTACATTAAACATTTCTATTGGGATATGCCATATATTCTTGCGTGTGACAACCCCATCAACCATTGACTTTGATGAACGAATACAGGATTTTTTTTTTTTGTCAAATCTAGAGAAGGCAGCAGGTAACCTATATATAATCTAACACTCCTTCATTTAGAAAACCTAAATATAATCTTTATGATTCTCAATCACTAAAAAACTCCAAACACATAAATTAGCAGAATTAAGTGGTAAATCATTCATTAATCAAAGCAAATACCTATAATTAATTAATAAATTCTGATTAGATTGGATACAAACCCTCTAAAGCAATCCTAATTACAACACCACTCAATCTTTGTACCATAATTCTCCTCCATCCATTGAAAGTTGTTGAGCTGCTGCACAAACCCAATCCAAAGACGTTCAAATAACTCCATTTTTCCTTGTTATTTCCCTATACGTATAAATCTCCACTTGATAAAAGTTTTTTTTTGAGAAAACTTGTCTTTGATTGTGTTGTTTTCTATATAAGTGGTTCAACCTACTAATAAAGAAAAACTTGATCGAACAAACATTACCCATAAAAGCGAAGCTGGCGTACCGCACTTTTCTAACGCTTAAATCATTTCCTGTGGCTTCTTTTGTAAGTAGTGGATGATAATAACTTTGTGACTTCCAGAAACACAAAAAAATGACAGCATTGTCGTGCAACGTTTCGAATCGTGCACATGGTTTATGTAATGAGCCAGAGATCTGGAGAAATGAAGGTATCCCAAGAGATGGATTTCGAAACATGGTGGGAATGAGATGTAATAAAAGGGAAGGAAGAAGATGTTTTGTTCTGAAAGCTAGTAGCAGCGGATATCAAAAGGTGGAGAAGATTAATGGCAGAAAAGTGAACGGTACGTACATTGAAAGGACTTACGATCGGGCTCAAGAAAGCAATAGTTGGGATGGTGCGCCTGTTCATGAGTTTCAGCTGGGTAGATTCGTCGAAGGACGATTTGTATATAGACAGTTATTTGTTATCAGGTCTTATGAAATTGGACCTGACAAAACAGCTACAATGGAAACTCTCATGAATCTGCTTCAGGTTGCTTCTCTTCTCTAGTCTTAACATTCATTTTGCAGCCTCATGCAAAACTTTTTAAAATTTTGCAGCTAATTGCTAAAAGCTAAATAGATATTTCTATTTTGTGGTGAGTGCAGGAAACGGCCCTGAATCACGTAATGAGCTCTGGCCTAGCTGGTGATGGTTTTGGAGCAACTCATGAGATGAGCCTCAGAAAACTTATCTGGGTTGTCACCCGCATACACATCCAAGTTGAGAAATACAGCTCCTGGTATGATTTGCTCTTTCTAAAAGCGATTATGCCAACCCTGATCAATCATGGATGAAAAATAACACATTATTATTCAATTTATCACACAATATCTTGGATCATTGAAAAAAATGAAGTATAAAATTGTAAGGAATTTGACACATTTCAATGTAACTTGTGAATATGGAACAGGGGAGATGTGGTGGAGGTTAACACTTGGGTAGATGCTGCCGGGAAGAATGGGATGCGCAGGGAATGGGAAATTCGGGATAATAAGACGCAGCAGATAATAACAAGAGCTACAAGGTGAATTTCAATCTGTTCCTCTTGGCTTTCCTTAAGCATATATAAAATAAAATGAAAATAAGGATATCTTAAAACCAGTATGTATGCTGATATGCTAATAATTGGTTATATGCAATCCATTCAGTACATGGGTGGTCATGAATAGAGAAACAAGAAGGTTGTCTAAGATGCCAGAACAAGTGAGGCAAGAGGTGAAACCCTTCTACCTGAATAGAGCTGCAATGGGTGAAGCAGTAGATGATACAGCCAAAATTGATAAGCTCAGTAATGAAACTGCTGAGAGCATCCGTTCGGGTTTAGCAGTAAGTGCATACATATGCCTAAATACCACAATGCTTTTCGATGTCTTTGATACTTGATTAACAAAAAAAATAACATACTTCTATATGTTTACTCACATCGCCATTACAGTTAACCCCCTTCCGCAGTTAACTCTTTGTCTATGTACAAAATTACAGCCTAGATGGAGCGACATGGATGCCAATCAACATGTGAACAATGTGAAATATATTGGATGGATTTTAGAGGTAACTCCCTCAGTTCTCAGTTATCTGTACATTATGAATCTGCCAGTTCTGTACTGATTTTCGAAAGCCATCTATAAAATTTTCTCTTATTGCAGAGTGTACCTATAAATGTATTGGAAGACTACAATCTCACAAGTATGACACTAGAATTTCGACGGGAATGCCGGCAATCAAATTTGCTGGAGTCCTTGACACATATGGAAGTAATTGAAGCTGAAGAAACAACCAACAGTGAAAGCAAAACTAAAGCAGATTTTAGAAGCACACACCTGATTCGAATGCAACAAGATAAAGCTGAGATCGTACGAGCAAGAGCAGAATGGCGATCCAAACGAAAACACAAATGAATAGGATTATTAGATGTTTATAAATATTTATCACTCAATTGATATTCTTTTTGGTGTTTTGTTGTGTTTCTTTTCCTTTTTTTCTGTCAGGAATTACAACCCTCATGTTTAGTACATTTTGGTGTTTGTAAGTATCTTGAAGTTGTGAGCATTAAATTTTTGTGAGGACAAGCTTTTATTCTGCCTAGTAAAATTTGAGCATTATGTATTCCTAAATCAAACCCACAATGGTTCTTATCAGTAGACCAATTTCATTGTTTTGGTTGAATTACGAAAAATATTTACTTTCTGTCTGTAAATAAGATTTATACTTTTGAGAAATGAAAAGTTTCCATAGTCGATCAACCATTCCTAGTTCCTACCACATTTTAACCTCAAAAAAGGTGCTTCAAAAAAGGTGCTCCTAGTCTTCCAGATGACACTCATACATAGCAACATTGAAACATTATCATACAGTCGGCTAAATGGATCACTTCCCAGATGAGATGACACTCATACATAGCAACATTGAAACATTATCATACAGTCGGCTAAATGGATCACTAGAGAGCAAAACACAAGATCCCAGGCAATACGATGACCACTGGTAAGTTGCATTACCTAAATAACCTGTTTGACTCTCAAAATTGTTCCATCATTACCCAGTAGACGGTATATACTAACACAGGCACCACTGGGATGAGCAACAATTGAAATAACAACAGTAGTAAAAGCAACATTCATTTGCACTTGAAAACAGCAGTGTTGTGCGGTCAATCCTAAATTTACCCAAAAAGGTTAATGACACAGGCCTACCACTGATTTGGGAGATTATAACTAATGATACCGCAACAAAGTAAACGTTAAATTGCTTAAATGAAAAAAAAAATAGTATCTAATTTTCACTTCAAAAGTATGGTACCTTAAGCATCAAGATGTAACAGCAATCTATAGGACCACAAAATTGTACTAGAGTATTCAGAAGTACCATAGAAATCCACAACAAGATAGCATGAAACCAAAATCTAACGGTAACGACGGAGAGAGACGGTGTTGTTTCTCTTCCAGGTGGCCCTTCGGGATGGTCTTGCCTTGGTGTTCAAATGTCCCCTACCTCGCAGACCCCTGTATTTCTTTCCAGCAGATGTGAGACCACGAAGTTCCCTATGCTTGTGAACAGGATTACAAATCCAGTTGATTCTGGGGTCGTTACGAATAGCATTGTGTGCAGCATCCACAAGAATGATCTCAAAATATTTGTAGGTAGAATCCTACATTATAGAAAAAACCAAAATTAAGAAACTAAATTGACTGCACATTGGTAATACAGAAACGGATCAAGAAAGAAGCAAGAAAAATTCATAAAGATAATTTACATCATTACAAATAATACAAACCTCATTGATCCAGTAGGAGTTGAGAACTTTGAGACCACCCAATTTACGTCCAGCACGTTCCTCAGCAACTGACCTCTTGTTCCTTTGGAATTTCAGTTGGGTAATACCTTGGTTCTTAGGCTTACCGTACACAATACCCTTTGGAACAGGCCTCTTGCGACCACCACGTCTAACACGCACACGGTAAATGACGTAGCCCTGCAAAGCGAGACATCACAAATATATTATAATGGACAACAGGAAATGTATGCCGCGGTTGAAGAGCAATTAAAAAATGATTACCATGAATCGGAAACGCTTATAAACGCAATTAACAAAGCAACAATGTACGTATGTCGAAGAGACCCCCAATAACATGAATGGGAACAAACAAAGAACTCACAGATATTGGGTTCTGATTAAAAGAAACATGCCATGAGACGGCTATCTTTTGCTTTTTACAAAAGAGCATGTCGATCAAAATATTACACATCATTGGCCAATTACTTTCACTACTTGGACTTTATAAGTCTACAACTAACAACATATGAACCGAAGCCTAACACCATTCAAACATTGCAAAACAGGCAATATCTGTATGTTAAGAGACCCCAATAACATGAATAGGAACAAATAAAGGACTCGCTTTGACTGTGAACCCATGATAGTGGTTCTGATTAAACAAAACATGCTTGCAATGAGACAATTAGCTTTCGTTTTTAACAAAAGAGCATGCCATTCTTCAGAAATTATACATCATTGGCCAATTACATTTAATGCTTGAACATTTTTTAAGTCTACAACTATCAACAGATGATCCCAATCCTAACACCATTTACAGCTTCATGAAAATCATATAATCAACATAACTTAACTAACAATTAATTATAAATGACCTGAATCCAAACAAGGACAACTCTTAACTTAAACATAGTTAAAAATCAGGACGTCCATTAGATTTAGCATCGCATTTTACTAAGTATTTGCATCATTTCATAAGTTCCAGCACAATGTGCATATCTAATGGACTGAAAACAGCAAGTAAAGCTGAGATAAAGACTTCTTATTACCTGCTTGGCCTTGTAACCCAAGCGCCTAGCCTTGTCAGGACGAGTAGGACGGGTAACACGGCAGATCGAAGGATGTTGACGATATTCCCAACACCTCACCCTCTGCAAGAACCTCATCACATCGGATTGTTTCTTCCTCCATAACTCTGACACGTACTTGTAAGCACCTGCCAAAAAAAAACACCAGCCATTACAAACATTAATCCCAAAACGTTTATCAAAGAAATACAGAACATTTTAAAAGGGGAAACCCTAATCTCTAAAAGCATACTTTAAGCAGATAATACACAAAAATATACAAATTCAAGCAAAACCCCACAATTCTTCTCCAACAAAACTAGAACTCAAGTACCATTTTTAGCTATAAAACCACTGAAACACAATGAACTACACAATACAAAAACCCTAATCACAAATACAAATAAAGGATAACCTGCGTACATTGAGAAGATTACAAACAAATCTAAGCAAAACCCACAGCAATCCTAGCACCATTTCTAGTCACTAATCTAAGGCAGAAACAATTGAAAAAACCCTAATCACAAATAACATACTTCAAACAGATAAAAACCAAATCTAACAAACCCCCACAGCTCTTTTCTATGAAACATAAATCCAAGCACCACTTCTATAGTACAGAACCTAAGAAAAACACTCTCAAGGATATAAAAAACCTTAGCATTACAAAGCCAGATTCAAGAAACTACAGATTATAACTAGTATGTTGAGATCTCACGAATATGGACATGAGCAGGCATGGGATTTAAGGATAAGCTTACCCATAGCTTAGTTCTTAGTGCTTAGTTCTTCGTCTTCCTCTCCCGCAGGTTTTCTGAAGTGTTTGGAAAGACTGACTATGGAAACCCTAATAACATTTTAAACCTACAAACGGGTAGAAAGAATTGATATGCGCCGTTGATTTTTAAGGATAGGGATCTACCGTTAAAATATAGATTTGATATAGGCGCAACATATTTTGAGTAGGGCACTGATTATTAAAAGGCGTCCCCCAGTACCCGGTGACCCGGTCACTCTGGTTGATTCGGTTCCAGTTCTAAATCCTAAAATTAGCCGGGCTAGTTTGAGGTCTAAAACTAAGTAATTGGGCGATCGAGACTATATTTGGGTTTAGTGCCTCGAGGATTTAGTCTTTATATAACCAATTTTTCCTAAATTGTAATATAAGTGATCAATTGACACAAAAAGATTGGATTTCTTTTTGGTAGTGTGCACCTGAAAATCCAAAAATGCCCCTCACGTTTGGTCCAATTACAGTAACTTCTTATGTATCCTATGTTTTTAGGAGTATAATTGGAAAGCAAACTTTAATATAACATATCTAAAAATCTGTGCCTTGGAATTTTACAAATTTTATCTCGTTGAAAAGGTTATAAAAAAATCTACACAAGAATACAAACAACAATATCAAATTTAGAGTTTTACGAAAAATTCGGAGGTGTTTATCATTTTAGGCACAACTTTAGAAAATTAAATACATATTCATTATGCAAGCCATCACAAAGGATACATAATACTTTATGTTGCCATATTTTGGTTTATGCATCAACTAATTTTCCGTTGCAACTAATAAAACGTATGTACATGCTTCAAAAAAAAAACGTATGTACTTCCTCTATTTCAAGAAAAATGATACTTTCACTTTAGGCACAATTTTCGAAAATTGAATGCATAGTCATTATGCAAACCACCACAAAGGATGCATAACACATCATGCAACCATATTTTGGTTTATGGATATACTAATTTTGCTTTTCTAGAAAAGTGATACTTTCACATTCCATTCAAGAAAAGTGATATTGTCGTTCCGTTTCAGGAAAAGTGATATTTTCGCTCTGTTTCAGAAAAAGTGATACTTTCGCTCCGTTTCTGAAACCGGGCGAAAGTATCACTTTTTCTGAAACCGGGCGAAAGTATCACTTTTTCTGAAACGGAGCGAAAGTATCACTTTTCCTGAAACAGGGCGAAAGTATCACTTTTCCTGAAACAAGACGAAAGTATCACTTTTTCTGAAACGAGGTGAATGTAGTCGCGGACAAACCCCATCTTCAGATTCTTCTTCGGTTGGCCCTCCCATCGTGGCAACGGTTGTACTAGTTTATGCATATGGCCATGAGATATTTAAATTGAGCGAAAAGACCAATGTACACTTAATTTAACCCTAACCATAACACATGAATACAAATCATTATTATTTTCAGCTAAATCTAAAATACCTAAACTTCTAAAACAAAATCATATTCTTCTAATCTTACCAAATCTATAATTACAAAAAAAAAAAAAAAAAAAAAAAAAAAAATTGATCTTTTGGTCCAACTATCGCAGATCCAACACAGGTAGGGTAAATCTTCATCAACTCATTTTATTAAACTGATTTATTCATTGATTTACACATCTAAAACCCATTCTTGAAAATCAAAATCTCTGATTTCTACCAGAAAGCGGTTTCTGTAGACCCATTGTATCTGTCTATTCGGGGTTACTTTTTACGTCCATGAAGAATGTTGAAGGTTGGATATGAGATTAGTCATACCCGTCCTAGTCACACCTAATGACAACACCTTCCAAGAATGGTATGAGAGAGAGATTGCTTTCCATTGTATTATGTCCTTCCTTTTATAGGCTTTCCCAAAACCCTTCTTTCCATAACATCATGACACATGTCATGGAAGTTCCTTTATTTACAACCAATGCCACTCCTCCTAATGTGACCTTCTTCTTTTCCACTAATCTCTTCCTTATCCTTTCTACCTTATGAATATATTCTAGTGGGGTTGTGCTCTAGTATCCAAGTCCCTTATGTTTCATATTGGGTTCATCCTCTCCTTAGGGGCTTCCTAGCCCCGCTAAGGGGTAATTATTTTCATGTATCAACAAAGAACATGCAGCAACGTCGGTTTATAAGATGATTAGTATCGACTGATTCGGGGCAGAAACAAGAATATATAAAGACATAACCAGAGTCGGCTTATGTGTGTATAAACATGAACCTATTCTCGATACTATTTAAAAAAAAATGTGCTCATATAATATTTTTTATATATGTGGTTCATGTACCGATTATGTCACTTGTCTTTTGAGATTCCCAAATTTGAATCGGTTTACATTTATATATCTTATCTACCGATTTGTAAGGTTTCATTTTTTGTGCATATTTCTAGACGAAATAGGATTACATGTATGTGTCTTATATACTGATTATTTGGATTACATTTTTCACGAGTTTCATTAGGTGTCTAATCTACCCATAGTGTTTGATTTTACTTTTTGTAGTTATGGACTTCAGTCACTTAAGCTTTTTTTGTCGAGACATCCAACAAGAGGATGTTTACATGAAACAAGATGTAGTACATAGAAGCATGTACAAGTTTATCTTAGGCAATGAGACCAAATTGGATAAGTCATTGTCACTGGCTGACAAGCTTGCATATGAAGAGCTCACTAACCTCATCAGATTTTCCAGAAAAATGAGGTATGAAATTGCAAGTCGGAGGGCATACGATAAAGAGATGAATGCTCCGTTTACAGAAATGGATGAAGATTTAGCAGCTTTTTCTGCTGCTGCAAATACAGGTATTGTTGCCGATAGTGATTTTGCAGCTACAAATGTCGGTGCTCCAAATGCTGCATCTCCCTGGTGACGATATGCTTTGTGATACTAGCTAATTATAAGTTTAAGTTTTTAAGACTTCTAATGGTTTGTAATTATTGGGACTTGTATGGATGATAGTTTTCTTGAGTTGTGGCACAATGGTGTGATTAATTATTCTATGTAATGGGTTTATTGTATAATCAATTTATGCATGCTTCTAACTATGTTTTGTAAATATAATAGATTTATATAAATTATACCTATGAACCGATTCTTTAGGTTTCATCAATGAACCGGCTTATGTAGGTTTTCGTATAATTTGATTCTTCAAGCCTTGGAAATATCAGTTTTTTGTTTTTTTTTCTAGTTAGAATCAGATTACGTGTGCAAAAATATGAACCGATTATGATTGGCGGAAAGTGCAATTTTTTTGTTGATTTTCAGAGTACAAAACAAAGCTTGGACAAGTTAAGCAAGATAAAGAGAGGCAACAATTTTTCTTGTGGTTGTTCAGATGAGTTTTTATAAGTGACGTTTGTGATCGAAAGTTAGAAACACATCCAAAGGTTTTATTTGTTTACCTCGTTATTGTCTCATTAACTTCTCAAAATAAATATTTTATTAATCTCTCTTGATAAATGTCTTATTAATTATCTTATATACTTCCATTAAATAGATAATTCTTGTAGTGGAAATTATAGGTGAGACAGAGAAAGATAAGAGGAAGGAGAAAACCAATCTTATTAGGAGATTAGAGTAGAAGCATTATATAGTTTCCTTTATATACAACCCTAGGAATCTAGTTGGACCGCACATCCATGGGCCGTAGGCCCTGTAACACTCCCCCTTGTGCGGTTCAATAACAAAACAAAACTTTATACATAGTGCTTCACATATAGTTCTTCAAATGTCATTCTCCTTGATGACTTGTGTCGAAGTCCATTGCCTCATTTAAACTTTGATAAGGAAAAAAAACCTGTGGGAACAAAACCTTGGTACAACTCTTCACATGTTGTCTCGTACTTTACATGTAGTTCATCACATGCAATACGATCTTAAAAGACCAATGAGTCTAAGTTAATTGCCTCGTTAAAACTTCGTCGGGGAAAACCCAAAGGGACAAAACCTGAACTAAAGAAAAAAAGTAAAATATTAAGCAAACTTAGAACATAGTTGGACTCGAATATGTTGCCTCATTAAAACCTTGACAAGGAAAAACCCAGTGGGATAAAACCTTGATGAAGGGAAAAGAGTACAACGTGACAGATGCAAGTAAAGGTGATCCGTTGCAGTTGATCACTTTGCTCCATTGAAATTGACTAGTTGCTTCACAACTCTTAAGGCAGAAAATCCTCGTGCGAAATACAATAGCCTTAGATGGGAAATTACATTCCCGGTGTTTGTTGTTGTCTCATTAAAAACCTTGCCGAGTAACAAAAACCTATGGGAAAAAGCAACCTCGGTGAAGGGAAATAATTCAACAAACCATTAGATGCTTCCCCTGATGTCAGACAATTTTCATTAGTCTAATGCAGTCAAAAGGAGTTTATCACACTTTACTTTGGTGACTTGAATGTTTATAAGATCGTGTTGTTAATTCTGGAAGTTACATTGCTTAACAGGCTATCGCGTTTCATTTCTTTGATTCAAATATTTTCAGTAATATCAACGGCGATCTTTATGTCTTCAACGTTCAACATACTTGATGTTTTTAGTGTTGTCTCGCTAAAAACCTTGTCGAGTAACAAAACCCTTTGGGAAAAACTATTCTCGATCGAAGGGAAAAAGAGTACAACACGGCTTCAATTTCGAAGTAAAATATATCGACATCATATCCTTGGATCCTCCCCCTGATGTCGAAATCTCCCCCTGACTACTTTTAGAGTTGTTCCAGACAGTTCCTTTAGTCATGTACTTTTCGAAACTGAATATCGGTAATGACCTAGAAAATAATCTACCATATCTCCCCCTGATTACTTTCGTTGGATAAGAGATTATTGTTCCTTCATGATCAACAACTTTTGGATTGCACTTTCATTAGCATTCTTTTTTATGTCTTTGCAGGGATAAAACAAACTCATGTCAATGGTTACCTTTAAGTATATGATTACGTTCATTATACCATTCCAATGACGTTGCCTTGGCGTTGAGATATATCTAGCTAACAAGTTCACTGAGGATGTAACATTTGGTCGATCACATTATGCTAAGTACAATAATGCATCTATTGTACTTAGATAAGGTAAATTCATCTCCCGACACATGTTCGTCATCTTCCTTTAGACGAATTGGTCATTTACTTACATTTGAACCTCGACTAACCATGGGAGTGCTAGCAGGATGCATGTCCTTGTTAAATTGCCTGCCAACTTTAGACATATGCAAACTGGTGGAATAATATACCACAAGCTCAATTTTCGATCGAGCTTTCCCCAGATTTCTCATCTCAAATTTGGATTTAGAGTAGCTTGTAGGATCTCTTATTACGTCAAGATTACTCATCATGTCTGTAACAGCAACATAGGTAGCTAGAATTCCAAATCAGGAACTTGCTTGTGAATACGCAAGGAAAAATAACTTACTTGTCTATCCCCTCCAAATCAAATAGCCACTTAGACGGGTATACCACATCCGCCTGATTGCTTCTATCTATAAGTGAGTATTATATCTAACTGTAAACGCACTCTGTGGTTTAGAGTCACTTGATTTGGATAACAAAAGGCTATCAAGTACTTTTGTAAATATCTTATATATCTTGATTCTTTCATAGATACGTAACAACCACATACATATGCTTCATTTCAATTGCTTTAGAAATTACTAAGCTAACTGAGTAGCGAAACATTATGAAGTTCATTATAAGAGAACAATTCCAGGGCTTTGTGAGAAACCTCACGCCACAAGACGAGTCTTTGTACTTTAAGACTGCTTTCTTCTCATTATGCTTTGTGACAAATAATCATGTATGTCCCATAGGCTTTATACTTGGTTGGTTAGCACTACCACACCAAATACCTGTATATTTGTCAAAGAACCAAGTTCTACCTGGATTGTATAGGCCAAATATGCTCTTCATTGACATTAAGCAACAAGGAGCTTGGTTCGATCTCATCTTGCTTATTTCCTTAAGCAAGTGTATATCAAATTAATCATCAATATGCTCGCATAATCTTTCCATTGACTCATGTGCATTCTCATAATCCTTTAGGAATTCATTGTTCTCTGGAATCATCAAACTTTGGAGCGTCCTCCAGTATTGATTCATGGACATAGTCAGAGACAATCAAATTAGATGATTTCATTAATGATACAAATTAAGTTGTGCCTTACTCATCTACTTCCTTTCTAGGTGAGTATTGATCGCACCTGGTGGTCTCTCCATCTTCCTTTGTGGAGTCACGGCCTTAACTACACTTCCACCAAGTGTAGTTACAACACCTTAGTCTATGGTGTACCCCATACTGAGGATTTCTAACCTTGCAGGAACATTTGCAGCTGGTAAGTGTGATCTTGTCACGTTTTTGATATCAATGTACTTTCTAAAATCGATTATTCTTTGTCACTTCAGATTTACATTTGTGGAGTACAAGAATAAATATGAGACACAGTGGGAACACACCACGACAATTCCTGTCGTTCCCTTAGAAAATACTTTTTGTTATCTCCCCCTAACGACGGGAAGACTGTCTCATTAAAATGACAACCGGTAAATCTAGCGGTAAAAGATCTCCTGCTAAAGGTTTTAAAATGCGGATAATGTTGGGAGTAAATATCCAACATAACTACTTAATCGATTTCGTGACCCATCATAATACGATGTGGACTCGTAATGGCACATATATAGTGCAACCAAAAATGCGTAAGAATATGAATGTCAGGCTTATATCCAGTTACCAACTGGTACGCATAAAAGGTTGACTAATTGTGGGTTCTAAAACGAATTAAGTAAAGATGCGTTAATATTGCATATTCCCCAAGCAGTTAAAGGTAGGTTTGTACGCATAACCATGCCTTAGGTGCCATATGTAACCTTTGATGATAGCCTTTGCGAGACCATGGGACACATGATGCTCTGCATTGATCCTATTAAAATGCAATAACCATCAAGTCCTTTTGATGTATACTCGCTAGCATTTACAAGGGGTGGTGAGCCCTTACGTGTAAAATATGTGCTAGTAGTTTTCCAAACGCAAATTTCTTGGGAACTATAACTAGTCCAAAATTTCAAAACATTCACCGGAGCCATAAGTCACTTTAATGGTCCGCATTCTGCATGAATATTTTTCTAAATTTCACCTCATTTTCTTTGTAATATGGATTGGTTACCATTTGCATCTTAGGATGGTCTCAATCCTGTTTTACTGAAGACTTTGTGAAATAAGTGATATGCATCTATTACTTTAGAAAACACTTGTTGAGAGATATGTCGTCATTTCGCATTCTGTTAATCTTTCTACCGTTTTTGTTCACTCAAATAAGGTGATATTCGTATGAGTCCTTTCAAAACGATCATCATGTCATAACCAAAGTTGCTTTATGGTTATGTACAAAGCCTATATGAGTCAATTCCCAACATTTCATCGTCGGAGTCATATGGTTTCAATAATCCAAATATTATAGTAATTTACATTTCACTAGATTGACTTGACTCATTAGTTTCTCTAAAAATATATTTCCTTCCAAATATATTAGAGACTATAAAAGATGCAATCAATTACATTCTCATCATTGTGAGGTTCCACATGATATCCATTTGCATGGGTTTCTTTGGAATTTAACAAGGTGATTAGCTCTTGGTACATATAGTGCTTTCGTGACTTTTAATCTTTGTTCCATCTTGGAAACAACATTTAAACAGTACTTCGCTCAATGATCCAATCATCGTACTCATATTATAAGGAATTAGTTCAACAACTAATGTATATTCCTTAAATTAGTGGAAGAAAAACCACTATCAGTTAGACATTAAGTCTTGAGAAATTTAATAAGTGGTGTGGCCTTATTACGTAACAAAAGACGGATTCAACTCAGTTACTTTAGAGTGAACATATGTTACATTTCATCCAGATATATCTCAAGCTCTTTAGAGAATTTATGTCTCATGGGAATGATGTACTTTTCATTCCATAAGCGCAGACATTGGATCTAGTTCAATTAAATAGTCAATTGGCCAGACAAAGTTCTTCTTGTCATTAAAATTGATGTCTAAATTATGACCTTCCTATGGAAATTGGATGCTATTATGGTACCCGCATTACATTGCTTGTACCAATACCAGTAAGAAGGATTCATTCCTAACTCTTTAGTGAGAGCTATAATTACATCTTAGCTTCATCCCATGTTCAATTGATACATGTACTTTGGTGTCATTACTGTTGGGCACAAAATACATTTTTGTCTCGTGATATATATGTCCATTTTTCACATGCTTTATATGAGTCGGTACGTCTAACCCTCATTACTTCGAAGTTCTTTCCATTTTCAATTTTTGCTACATTTAGCTTAATTTGAGAAATTTCTTTATCTCAATAGGCCAAGAGAATCTCATTACACATGTCAATCACTTACTTTAGGTTGAATATATTACTAAAGATAGTTCTCTTGTTGTTATACTTCAACATATACTGGTTCGTTAGTATCATGGATGAAGCAGGGAAATGGAAATTTTCTGACTCATATCACCTTTTGTGAGTTCTTCCACAAAAATTGGAATACATGTGATTTTATTTCCAACGTATCTTTTGAAAATACCGAATCTTTAATAGTCGAGCAAATAAATTACATCCCACAAAATATTCAAATTTAGGGAGAAAATAATGGTGCTCAAGTATTTCTAAATTTCAAATGAATACATTGGAATCTAGTTGGTACAACCAATTGAACAAAAGACACCATTCAACTAAAGCCAATATCATATTCAAGAGAACAAAATAGTACTAAGACCAAAAATTTTAGTGATCGAACTCAACAATCATAATTTAAATTGACTGTTTATATGTTGTTGACTTATCTTAAGAAAAATAAAAATAAACAAAACTAGGCATGTTCTAAAAACAAACAAATATGCCTACCAAGTGTTAATTCAATGTAAAAACCCGCATTATGGTTACTTACCTCAGTCTTTGGTTCCCTCTGTATATACACAAAACCGGAACACTTTTGTTCGCGCACGTCCCAAAACCAAAGTCGGAATAGGACACAACTCAGGAGAAATGGGAACAGCAACAGGAACAGGATCAGACCAACTCGGGGACAGGAATCAGATCGGACCAACTCAGGGACAAGAATCGGATCGGACCAACTCGGGGACATGACGGGACAGGATAGGGAAATACGGGATTTATTTTACTTCCGCAGCTTCTCTTCCACAGAGTTCTCACCGATCTAAATCTACATCCGACCAAATCCCATATTACAAACAGTTGCACATTAATCAAGGTGAGATGAAATGAATCAACGTAAGTGGAATCAAAATAATTCCCAATTGAATCAGGGTAAGAGGAATCAAAATAATTCCTAATTACCGCATACACGGTACCAAAATACTAATCAAAAAATCCCTGATGAATATGGGTGAGATGAATCAGGGTAATTCCTAATTACTGACATACACAGTACCGAAATAATAATAAAAAAAATCCCGATTACGAACGATTAATCAAAACAATCCCTAATTCCTGATTATAAATGATTAATCAAAACAACCCTTAATTCTTGATTAAATCAAATTTCGCCGCGGATTCAATATACCCAATGTATATGCCAAAATCAAAAACAGGAAAAAGAAAAAAATCCAACTTAGCTTATTTGATTCCAGCGATTTCAACATTAGCTTTACGACGATTGATGTCAATCATCCATATTAATTAAAAAAAAAAAACCTGATTCAATCTAGCTCTGCGGTATAGCTCATGCATGAACGTCTTGTAGTGGAAATTATAGGTGAAACAGAGAAAGATAAGAGGAAGGAGAAGACCAATCTTATTAGGAGATTAGATTAAAAGCATTATATAGTTTCCTTTATATACAACCCTAGGAATCTAGTTGGACCGTACATCCATGGGTCGTAGGCCCTGTAACAATAATAAAATTTTAATAATTATATCATTAGAAATTTGGCTAGCTTAGCCTAGACTATTTCTGTCGGTTTTGGTAATTTGGGGTGTGTGGATGAGAAATGAATCTAAACCCTAAATAAATGCACTTTGACGGAGTGCTTGTAGATTCGAGAAATCAATCAGGCAAATCCTACCTAAACCAAGAAATGGTCATTTCCCGGACTTGTTTCGGTCACAAAGTGAAGGAGATGGGGTTGATCTTAGGGAGGGAAGCGAAGAAGGTGTTAATATTGTGAAGGTGTTGGCTATGTATGACTTGTATCGAAAGCTGAAACCGGCTTGCGGGATGTAAGCTATCAATTCCGGTGTTTGAATACGATTGTATCAACACTTGCCTCTCGTTGTCTTGTCTTGCCTTGTTCTTGTTTGGAAAATAGGGAGGATAACCTATTTATACAAGTCTTTAAGCCTAACCCCGTCTCTCGTGGGAAGTGGAGTGATCGAGTAGTGGAGTCGTGTGTTAGTGTCACACGACCAGTCTTGCCCACTTCTCCCATCATCACCAACCGTCCATGACTTCCTGACACGTTCTGTGATGGCGCGTTGCGCGCTGCACGTCAGAAACCGCCGACCAATACCCCCAAAATGTATCCCCCGTTTGTTCCATGATTGATGTCTCGAGTGTGTGGATCGTGGGACCCGCAGAAAGTAACATGTAATGCTAGATTAAATAACGAAGTTATTTAGGAAGTCGATACTTGTGAAGTATCGTGTGTATTCTATGCAGTGCATGCGCATCAAGTATATTCAACATGTATGAAGCATCGCTGTTTGAGTATCTCAAAATAGCCTCATGTCCAGCCTACTTCATGTGATGGTTTGGAGGTTGCGCAAGCAAGTCCTCCCTTGGCCGACCACATGGTGTGGTATAGTGACGGGTGGTGATCACCATGACGCCTAATCGACCAATTAACTCCCGACCGTGGATGTATAACCAAGCCGAGTAAATTTGGATGGACGAGATGATCTTTGAGACACTCATCTATGCGACTGTTAGTGTAATTAGGGTTTTGGAAGAGGTGTGCCCGCACCACTTTTTCAGCCTTGGTCGAATCCAAGCTCGGGATACGATTTTGGCATGGCCGATCGGGCATGCGTGTAGACGCATGCCGGGTATACCGGTAGGCTCAAGAATGTTACCTACAATCAAAACTACAAGTGCACAAAGGATGATTGTGTAAAGTGCAAGCACAGTCGATACACAGGGACAAGGTGAGTGTAAGCTGATGCTATGCTCTATCTAAACTGATTCTTAATGAGGAGTAACACAAAGGGGTTGTTTTGGGTGTCGATACGACAAGATGTTGGTATTAACAAGTAATTAAGCAGATTGTAAAGTAAATATGCAAAACAGTTTGTAAACAAAGGCTAGAGAGTTACTAGGGTGATTGAATTCACCTCATAATCCTATGCTAAGGCAATACAAATTCAAGTTATGTTCTTGTTCCTTCCCAAGGAAGATTCTAAAGAATGAGTTATCAACTAATCTCACTAATTCCCCTAGTATCAACTCTGTCTTCTTACAAGTACAATTGATCACAGGTTCCTTGGTCAATTTGCTAAGCATCATTCCTATCTTATTAAGCACATATCTTCTTCCATGGAAGTCTCAAATGGAGAATTTATTAACCACTATCACTAATTCTTCCCTAGTATTGGTTGTCTTCTTACAATACAACCAATCACAGGCTAATTTGATCAACTAGCTAACTATTACTCCTATCTCAATTAAGCACAAAGAAGAACAACAACATAAATATGAATTAACTCGACATATTATTAAGGGTTTCATCTACACCCTAGCAAAGTTGTTTAGAACATAATACAAGATGAAATTAAACATAATTTACTATCAAAGTTGCACCTCGCTACTCCGGGCTTAATTTTTACATACATAATTGCGTCTTATTTATACACAAATTCCTCTCAATTCCTTCAATTGAAAATTGACAGAGACCCACTCACCGTGACAACCGAATTGGTTGTCCTCTCTCGCTAATTCGGCTCTTCAACTGATTTTCATGTTTCCTCCACTGTTGAAGAAACCCTAACTCTATCTATCTCAAACCTAGCTTCTAGGGTTGAAGAAGCTATGAAGGATATAGAGAGAAACTAGGAGGTGGTGAAGGTGGTTGTGCTGGTGGCTGCTTAGAGGCGGTCGGAGATGGAGGTGATTGATGGCTCTGAAAAATTGGTCGGGAGAGAAGATGAGGGCTCTGGTTCTTGTCGGGAGAGAAAGAAAGAAGAAAGATGGAGAGGAGTGTTTGGTTGCTGCTCGGTTAGGTGAAGGAGACAGGGGGCTAGGGTGTTAAGCAAGTGCTTCGAGTGATGGTGCATCGAGTGATGGAGCCGTTGGATGCAGCTAGATCAAATTCAACGACTTAGGGTGTAGACGGGTTTGGATTCGGGTATGGGTTCGGATCTTGGATAGCTCAAGCCCATATACTTGTAAACGGGTTGCAACTGATGCGCAAGCGGGCTGCAACTTCTCTTCCATAGTCGCTAGTCTCCAATTTTTTCGCTCTTTTGGCTCCTTAATTTCTCCAAGCTTTATTTACTACCTAAAAACACAAAATTAATTAGTACAAGTATTTATTCTTGAAAAAAGAGAAAATACAGAATTTGGGATAATATATGATTTTAAAGTGCAAAAGATGAGTTAAATGCCAATAAAAAGGTGTAGAAATATGCAATATTTGGCACTCATCAAATACCCCCAAACCTGAGTTTTACTTGTCCTCAAGTGAAACAAATTAAGAAATCCTAACTATACCACTGTCGCGGTCTCTCGAATGCATTTAGCGTATGCACTAAGCCTTTAAACCCCTAGGTGTCCCTAGTGGACGATTTGTAGTCTCGTGAGGGTTTACGGGTGTACCCACAAAACCTTCTCCAACTTCGTAGCGTAAAAGAGTCTCAAGCATCCAAGGATTTATGAGGACATAGAGTTTCGCATGCTAGTAACACGAAGTTAGAACTACCAAAGAACGCATTCTCATCCTTAAGAGTTGAGCGAGAAATAACCATACCATATGAAAGAATTCGGGTTCGAGAGTGATCACAAGCCTCGACACGCCTCACCAATAGGGTTTTATGATAATTGCACTCAAAAAGACCGCTATTCTAGTCTCTCATGTGTGCGCAGGCGGGAATAAAGAGAGAAATCCTGCACACGTTGAATGGTGGGAAGACCCTTCCTAAATAATTTCGGAGACTCCACATAATTGTGGACAAAAAGAATCTTTTTAAAATGATCTCTAAGAAAGGAAATCAACCATTAGAAAGGATGGGAGTACTCACTTACCTTCACATCCGATCGGCAATCAACATCACTCTCACAACATCCATAGAAATATCTTCAATCTTTGGTCTTCGGTCTTCAACTGTTGATGATGAACTTCTGAACTTCGCAAAAAACTTGACAATTTGTAACTTTTCTCTTCAATTTCTTTGTTGCTCGGAATTTTCTTCTTGAATTTCTTCTTTACCATGGTGGTATCAAAACTAAACTAAGAAAATAAACTACAATTTTTTTTATTTTTTTTTTTGAATTATGAAAATAACAACAAAAACAATGAAACTACTAACTCCATGGATGAAGGACTTTATCACTCAATTCTTCACAACTTGTATTGTCTTGATTTCATAAACTTCACTAATTCTCATCTTATTTTCTTTTCTTTGAATTGTTGCATGTAAACCTTGGACTATTTCGACTTTTCTTCAAATATTCTGATGTTGCTCTGCTTGTTGATGATGATGTGTTTCTATGGATCCGTTGATGTTGTCGAGAGGAGAGAGTGTGGTGTTAACTCGCTAATCAAACTACAAGAAGGAGTTTTCATCTTTAGACGTCATCCTCATGATTGACAAAATTAGCAGTCAAGAGATCAAAAATAGTCTCTTGAAAGTGGTGCGAAGTTGGGTAGCTCACCATTCCTACCCTAATTGACGTACGGTGACACACACTCTAACAGGACTTTTTAGATAGTCACAAAAAGAGAAGGTCGGTGCCTCGCTTGATGTAAAAATGGGTAGTCTCCACTATGGGTGATCACAATTCTACTACCAAATATCTTTGCAGCACCTAATTCGCCCTCCGGCATGGTTAAATCCAATTTTAACGCTCTAATAAACTAAGAAACCCGATTGTGTTCTCCAGTACTTCCAAGTTCAGTTATTTCGGTCAGACTCTCTATGTAAACATAGCTAGAAGCATGCTAGTGACTCTAAGATCTCTAAAAGTTGGAGGTTTTTATGTACATAATTACAAAGCGTTTTGAAATTTTTTGAATTTTGAATTTATTTTATTTTTTTTATTTTTTTTTATTTTTTTTCAACACAAGACTAAAAAATCTATATGCAAAACACACCCCCAAACCTAAATCTAACATTGTCCTCAATGTTTCAAAATATGATCAGAATTACAACCACATACCAGGAGAACAGGCGGAGCGAGATTTAAAGGAAAGAGATTAAGGTATGTCTGCGAAAGCAAGATTAGAGCTTCATTAATCACGGCTAGAACCCAAAAAGAACTCAGTTGATGTCATATTGGATTAGCACAATATCTACCAAAGAAGACTCAACCGATTCAAGATAGAAGATGTAACATTACATACTGGATTATATACAAGAAAAATTCACCATACACCAACAATCTAAAGAGTTGAGGATCAACCCAAAAGACGATATGCAGAAACATCAACAGCCTTACACATATATAACATGAGAGTGCAAGTAAGACCGCATATGTGAACGAGTTACCTCCAAACCAAAACTTGTCAACAGATGTGTTTTTGAGCACAAAATCTTGCAATTTTAGAGGTACATCATGCACAAGGTCTAGCTCAAATTGGACTTTGTTAGGGACGGGAAGGAAAACATCAACGCATTCCAACCTGTGGCTCTTCAAGGGTATTATATTTAGCGAGAAAAGTAGTCCAAAATGACTTGAGAAGCACACAGCTCCAGGCCTAGATTAGGAATTCTCAAAGAAGTTGGTTTCAAAATCTTATTACAAACCAAATTTAAGCTGGGTGCAAGGCCATCAGATTGTGACATGGGCAGGGAGCTAGACACGTCTAAGTTACATTCATTTTCAAGTTCAAAAGTGTCACTGCACAACCTAGTATCTTCCCAGTCGGAAACAAGTAACAAAGTATCATGCTCAAAGTCGGTGAACAAATTAACAAGCCCCAATTCAGAATCATCATCATCAAAGATTTATTCCCATGCATGACAGAGACCCGGGAAAACATTATGTTGTGACCTACGCAGGGAATTAGACATATCGAAATTATTTTCATGCATAGAATTATTGATGTCTACAGAAAATTCAGCCTTCCCTAAGTCACAAACAAGTTGTGTAGCATGCTCACTTTCAATGAACAATTGTTCAAACCCCAATTCAAAATCAACATCACATGTATTTATAGATTGAACATTAGAAGAAGCATCATTCATAAGGGTCGCAGCAGAGAAAAACTAATGTCTCGAACCGAAGGTTTGATCACGGAAATTTTCAGAATAAGCATGCTCTCCCAACATAGCATCATCATCATCATCATAGCAAGAATGCAATTCCTTATTCAAAATCATAGTGTCTCTAGTCCACTCATTTACCTCTAGATTAGGTTCATTTTCAACATTAGTAGCCTGACTATGAACATAAACACTATTTTCAAAAATTTACCTCATTAGGAACAACAAACATCCTATCATGAATTTCCTTCATTTCTTCACTTTGTAAATGAATCAGGTTCATTTTAAGAATCATATTAAGTTGTACAATGGAAGGAGAGTCTTCACTAGTGGGTATGCACATTTCATATGGATATTCAGTATATGGTTGTACATGAGATTCACTACAGAAGGGGAATTCGGAGGTGTTGCTAAATGGATGATCATACAATGCTTGCAATTCAAACCTAGCATTATTTTGTTCAATGAGTTTGATATTTTCCATTACAGACTGCATACAAGGGCTCAGGGGAGTACAAAATTGTTCATCATCCTCTGGTGGTGAGTGATACATGTGTGCATAATCATTAGGGTTTGTATATCATAGCTCAGGAACTTGATAAAGTCCATAATAATCCCTATAATTATCAACACCATGGTCTAATGGAAACTCAAAATGTGAAGCATGCTCATGTGCGAGTTCTCTAATGTATCTGTGTGATGATTTCTCATCCCTAACACCAGTCCAAAATCCTGACATGATACTTTCTAACAAGCATTCCTAAACACAATATACATGGTTACTAAGACAGATTCATGGATGTAGGCAGACACAGGGTTTTGCAGAGTTTGGGAGATTCACAGTGATGTAACAATTTAGCTAGCAGATATGTTACTCAATTAGTACAGGAGCATGCATACAAATACCATATGTTATGGCTATCAGACAGCCAAGCAATTCACAAAACAGGGAAGCAATGCATGTGAGATTCCAAGGCCAGAGATTATGCACACGATGAATCAATCTCGGTAAAACAACAATTCCGATTAGCACGAGATGTTACTCAAATTATCATAGGGGAATGTGCATGGATCCAAGATGTTGCGGGGTTTCACAATGGTCGGTGAGCACTAGTTCGGTGAGCATACATGGCCATCATTCGTATCATTCACAAATTCAAACATGACAGGGTTCAAGAATGATACCGCCGATATAGAACCAGTTTAGGCTCGAAAACTGGTTTTTGCTGCTCCCTTTTCTCCTTTTCCTTGGTTTGAAAAGAAGCACTGCAGTGTACACGCTTACTCGAAGAGAATTTTAGTTCCCGAAATGTGCGGGGTTAAAGCAAAGAGACCATTATGATCTTTGGCATAAACAAGCGAGAGTAATTTACCGCATGATAGTGAGTTATTCCACTTTGTTGTTTAGGACGGTCCAGGATCTTAGCAGCAAATTGAAAATTTGCAAAGTGCAGAAATGCGATATTTTATAGGGGAAAATGAATAGTTGTTATGCTTATTTGGACTGACAAGGGGTTGACACAATATGCTAGATATATTACAGGATGATGAAATGCAATTACTTACTCTGCAATATGCTAATTTCTCACGGATGCTTAACTACAGATGCACTTTGCATGAAAGAAAACCACAAAATCTAAGGTATGCTAAAAAATTCCACAACTACTGAAACAATAAAAGGGAAAGGGAAGCTACAAAATCAAAACATGTTTAGATGCAATTGATAAAAACTACAGAGGGTAACATCCTTAAAGCTGAAAAGGTTAAAAACAACTGAAAATTTAACATATATACAAACTAGACCACAGAGCATGCAACTAGATACAAGTGCAAACAACAAAGACTAGGTATGATATAAGACAATGATGCGGTTTATGCGCATGAAAATGGAATGATTGAAATTTGAAAATTGCGATTTACAACTTACAACTATAGGAGAAAGCTTGAAATGGAACAAGTTACACTAAGTTATACTACGGGACAACGGTAAGTAAGCAACTAACCTAATCAAAGCGGGATGCGGAATTCTAATGAAATCAAAAATCGGAACTTACAACTAAAGCTCCCTTTGAAATGCGGATTATAAAAAAAAACAAATGAACTATACTACTTTGAGATAAGACTGACAAAGTAAAAAGAGAAAAATTTCAAGGTATTCACATTCCTATATGACCAACTTACTAAAGGGAAAATATATTACAAACCGAGAGTTAAATACGGTGA
Source organism: Papaver armeniacum (assembly GCA_023531295.1). Classification (NCBI taxonomy): domain Eukaryota; kingdom Viridiplantae; phylum Streptophyta; class Magnoliopsida; order Ranunculales; family Papaveraceae; genus Papaver; species Papaver armeniacum. Next base: position 169,884 of record JAJJWW010014183.1, on the reverse strand, counting down.
GCACTGGCCTACAAGATGCGACTAGCTATGATGCACCAACAATGTACTTATATACAATGATATTGCTAGAATGCATAAATGACCGGTTGTCAGCCGACACAAATATAATTACACTTTCTTACCACTCAAAATATAAATATAGCAAGGGCAAGAAAGGATCGATCCCACAGAGAGGTCTAGGTTGTCAAATTGTTATGGTTTCCTATATAAAACACCGAGGATTTTCTGATTGTGTAAATAAAAATAAACAAAAAAGCAAATAAAGTACGCAAATCAAGGATGTGAAATATTGGATAAAGGTTTCATCTTCAATTGTAAACAAGTTTATGAATATATGAACAAGAATTCGTATTTAATCTCGCTATCATCAAAAGCCATAGAATACCTTATTGCAAGAATACTCCGTAAATTTCTTAAGTCATCAACACACACATTAGAGTACAGCATATGTAAAATCTACCTAAAGAATAACCTAACGCCTTGCGCTAATCAAGTCAATTCCTAGGAGCATTAAGTTTCGTAAATAGGCTAATCAATGCAATTGAAATACATTGCGCAAACAATTCGAACAAAGGTCAATTTCTACATATGAATACAAGGATGTATCACTACAACCTAGCATCATATCATGCTACTAGTATTCAAGGTTATCGCTCGATGAAAACCCTAAAATAGCTATAGATACGGATGTGAGTTCAATCAATTCTAGACTCGACTAAACAAACATTCAATCATATTGCAATCCATCAATCATGCAATTATTGTAACCCGTAGAAAGTCAAACGATAATATTGAGAAAACTAATTCATAAAAATCATAACTTGGTTGCAAAATCCAACTACATCTTCAACCAATAATAAAAACTTAAGTACTCATATTCAAGGAGTTCATCACAAGAAGAAAGAGAAAAACTTCATGGTTCTAAACCCTGTGAATAAAGTAGAAGCAAAAGAATAGAATAAAACGTGGTCTCCAAAAAAAAAAATTAGAAGAAGTCTCCCTTTGTAGTCTTTTTCCTTCCAAAACTAGGTTTTGTCTTCAAAGTCCATTAGTTGGAAATTCACCCGCCCACCATGGAGAGAAACCTCGTGAGAAAATATGTCCCAAAACGCTCGCGAAAACCGGGATTATGGCGGAATCCCGCCGGAATAGTCGCCGAGAATCGTCTCCGGTGACCGGCAAAGTCAAACCTGGCCACCGGTCAATCGGGTCGGGTCGGTCGGGTCAACTCGGTCAAGTCACCGGTCAAACCCAGTCAAGGCTCAAACGAGTCGAACGGGTCAAGTCGTGAGTCGTGGAAGTCGGGTGAGTTGGTCGAGTTAACTTGGCGAGATAGGCCATTGCACGATCGACCTTAGCGATGCACAATCATTGGTTGCATCACCGGGAAAAATTGCATAATCCCATCTAAACAACTTCATCATTCCACCGCATTCTCTCGCACTTCAACCTTCACAATCACATTCATTCTCGCGACTTCAATTCTTGCCTTCTATATGCGTAACAAAGACGCCTTCACTTGCAAATCGATCGCAACCATTGCAACATTCTTCGCTTCACTGCGAACCATCAACACTACAGCCTTTTGGAAATCAGCACTCTCATTCAAACACAGCATCACAGCATCAGTTTCTGCAGTTGTACCTCAATTTCCTGTAACTTCATGGCTGCAATGTCATGCCAGCAGCCACAAGCTTCCGACTCTTTCAGACCACCCACCACAGCTGCTCCATCCTTGGTTACTCCTTGTCATCTCCAAGCCAATAGCACCCGACTTGCAACCATTGCACAACCACCTGAGCTCAGCTGCAACCACTCGTCACCATAGAATCATCAACATCATTAACATTCCCACCATGACAAACTCAATTGCACCAGCTGCGGTCATCCCTGGAAGCAACCATGTAAACTCCATTCTGCTGCCATTCTAATCCATCCTGCAACTGAGAGTACCAACACACTCTCCAGTCTCATATCTCCAATTCTTCCCTGAAATTCCATGTGAGCTGCAACCTCAGGCTGTTGCAGAGACCAACAAACTCAATGCCAACAGCTGTTACAGCTCTGCCTCATTTCGTAGCTCTCCCCTGCAATTCCAATCCGCTGAAACTGCAACCACCAGCACCACCAATTCTAAGTATCAGCACCAGCCACCGCAACCTCGCAATCTCCCAGCTGACTTAACTCTGCACTTCTGCAACACAGCACCACAGCTACTCCATAGATTTCAGTTCCACCTGCAACTGCAGCTGATTGCTCTTCTCAAGCCAAAACCACAGCTCTCAGAACCTGTAGCCAACAAGACTACTACCACCTGAAACCTGCAATCTCCAAAACCCTTAGTCTATTCCTCCACCAGCAGAAGCTCCTAGCACAGCAGCTTAACTAGCCTGAGTTGCTCAGAGCTCAAGCCAACCTAGCACCAGCACCACCAATGCAACTCAGATGCGAACATTCCACCATCCTTGAGCTAAATCAACTCCACTCCACTTGCAGCTTAATTGAACAGCTCAGCTCCACTTGAATCAAAATCATTCAACCTCATTTGCTCTGAACCACCACCAACAAATCAACAAACCCATTTTCTCACAGCTTCAATTTATCCTCATCAATTTCAGAATTCATCAAAACTCTTCCATCATTCTCATCCGGCAAATCCGAATCTTCTGGTTCCACCAAACCCTAATTTGCGCTTCTGAATCCTAAAATCTTGAACTCTGTCAATATCAAAACCAAATCGAACCCCATCTTCTCAGATGCAAATCCTCGACATATAACTCAGCTCCAAACGCAACTTCAATCTCTCTTCTTAATTCCATCACAGCAGACCCATCTCAGACTCAGTTACGCAGTTGAACTCATCGTTCTCTGACTTCATTGACCAGAAACAACACAAATCAAACATCTCAGCTCCTAATTCTTTCGTCAATTTCTCTCAATCTCCATTACGGGTTTGTTTGATTCGTCTGCAGCTGAAGAGAAATGTAAATGTATTGATCTGAAAATGGATGAGTTCGACCTAACTCGGTCTCTTAGTGAGGGACGGCTATTGACACCCATGGGTGCCTTTAACAAACTTCACTATACTTCAACAGGTTGTCCCTTATCTATGACTGGGCTCCTAATATCTCTCGCCTGTGAAATGACCAAATTCTAGCTACCCCGTAACATGTGGCTGGGCTCCCATTAGTATTAGCCGACGAAATGACCGGTTTACCACCCCGAGTTCTTCTTTTGCCCATAACTTCTTCATACGAGCTCTGAATGACTCCGTTCTTTCGCCATTGTCTTTATCTTCTCGTCCTTTACACAATGAAAAGTAGAAATCTTGTATTTAAACGAGTTCCACTGGGTCTTTGGCCTTTCTCCACTTGTGACTTCACTTTTGTAGCTATTTCCACTTCTTTTTGCTCCAAATGACTCCAGAATACCTAATAACTCAAAAACACGCGTAAAGTACATAATTCACCGGAGAAAAATAGCAAAGAAAGCGTAACTACTAGATAGTAAATTAGGTGTTTTTAGACACCTATCAATAAACTGAAACGAGATGCAAGATTGATATATTACAGGTGAAGAAAAATTAGATAGCGTAAATTCTTGACCTACGGATACATATTACATAAAGGAAGACTCAAAATTTAAGTTATTCTACAATATGCTTAGCAATTGAAGTACTTTAAGTGGACTGGAGAGCTATGAGATGCAAACTATAATGATGCATATAAGCGCATTATTAGAAAGCCACGGTTGCAAAATGCTATATACGTAGAAAGCTAAAACAATGAAACCTAACAATTTTTACAACATGAACTATAACGGAACTAGCTACGTAAATTTTACAATGGTCGAAGCTACACTTACGAGGTCGTGCTTTCACCTGTAATTAAGATGTAGATTACAAGTATTTACTAAAATTACAGGAATACAGAATAAAGACGAGCTACGAATCCCAGATGCAAGTGAATGAAAAATTACAACTACAGCTAACAGCACAAAGCTAAAATGCAGTTTATATAGACAAATGGATTATACTACTGAGATGAAATCTAAACAAGTATATACAGAACTTAAATACAAATGCAGAGAATTCCAGACAAATTTGAGCCACGAGATATGGCGAGAAAAACAAAGATTTAGATGTCCCGGCTAGATGCAATTATACTAATGACAATGGAGTGATTAAAACTACGATTATCACCGCAACTAAGATGCTAAAAACCGAGCTACAACTACAGATGATGATAACATAAAGCCCGAAATGGAGCAAGATACAATCGGTTACACTACAAGACAATAAATGCAAATATCTAATGAAGTTTAAAAAGGGAAGAGCAACAACTACGGATTATTACTACCTCTGATTTATAACCTAAACTACAGGACTATAGCAAACTAAAAGCTACAGGGTGAGATGCAAGATGAACAGAATGCAATGACAGAAAGAACAATTATAGAATGATTAAAGTTTACAACTACAACTAAGATGCTACAAAACTAGGCTACAAATTTTAATCTAAATCTAACTTATAGTGCAAAGAATTTTTTATTTTTTTTAATTATTATTTTTAACTAAAACAACAGCTGAAATAGTTATACTAGAATATAATGATGCCAAATTGCTTAGCTTAACAAAGAGAACTGAAAGAATGCAGTTATATGAAAAGCTACAGCTAAATGCAAAGACAGTCTCAACGATACAAGATATATGAATACGTGAATTAACTAAACTACTATACAACAACAAAGTTACAGATGATAGTAAACTACAAACTAAGAAAAAAAGAGTAACAGGACCCTAACAAAGATGTTAAATAAAATACACTAAGTTATACGATCAAAACAAAAACAAAAATTCTAGACACTTATATACATGATTATACTAAAAATCAAAGAAAAAGTAAAGATGGAAACTTATTTACATGCAGCTACCGGAAGTCCCGGCAGCGGCGAGAAAAACTTAGTAGGCACAAGAATGTTACCTACAATTAAAACTGTGATAGGTGTAGAATACACCGTATTTACTATCTAGTAGTTACGCTTTCTTTGCTATTTTTCTTGTGAATTATGCACTTTACGTGTGTTTTTGAGTTGTTAGGTACTCTGAGTCGCACGACGGAGGAAAATAAGGAGAAATTACCCAATTTGAGCAAAAGGGCGAAATTGTCATATCACGGGCAAGTGATATATGGAGTCACCCAAGGTTAAGGGACAACTTTCTTTGGAGAGGTGTTAAATGACAAACGTAAATGTTAAGGGGCTACCAGCTGGGTACCCCTTATCTGCCAGTCCTGGGTGGCTATATCCACCATCATTTTCTTACAACAGAACCAAAATTTCAGAGAAAATAAATTCTCAATCATTATCGTTTTTCAAACTCAGAGGAGAGTGAAACTGTAGCAGCTTTACTCGAGAGAGGAATCGAGGATGAAGAAAGAGAACCAGGGATTGACGATGGCTATTCTCAAGAGATTTGAGGGAAGACGAGATGGTGGTACTGATAGATTTTGAGATGGGTTTCATAAAGGGGATCTGGTGTTAGAATTCAGGGTGTGTTTCTCAAGCAGTTCAAGAGATTGAGAAGGAGTTAGGGTTTGTGGTTGGTGGAATCAGAGTTGATTTCCATCTGAAATTGAGACGATGAAAGTGACGAAGTCTCGTCGTCGAATTGAGAAGATTTCATTGTTGTTACGGTTTGAAGATTGAATTGAATTCAGGGGGTTTGCAACGAAGAGATGATGAGAACCAGATGGAGAAGAAGATGATGTTAGTGAGCCACTCGCTCGAAGAGAGAAGGCATTGAGGCTTCGGATCCGGAGAATGAGCTCGAGAAATAGGGGTCGAATTGTCTCGGATGGATAGAGAGCTAGGGTTTGATTGTGTGAGACTACAGGATTTGGATATTACATGGACCGAAATGGCAAAACATTGCGTTCAAGGTGTTTGTGATGTTGATGATTCGATGGTGAAGCTCGGGAAGGAATGGGTTTGTATGCAATTGCAAAACAAAGGGGTTAGATGTATGTTCGGGTTTGAACTTGTTATGGGTTGAAAGCACAACGAGATGAAATTGAAGAAGATGGGTTTGATTTGGCGGTGATGTTGAGGCCGAATCAGTTGAAGGATGGGCTTGTTCTCGAGAAATGCAGTCAAATGGATTAGGAATGATTTACAGGTCTACAATGGAAGTGAAGCAGAAGGAGTAATTATTGGCACTGATTTGAGCTCAAGATGAGGAGTTAGCTGGTGGATTTGGTGAAGTGTTGGCAGCTGTGAGATGATGCTTTAAACGGGAATGGAAGGCTCTGGCAAGGGCTGCAGGTTGGAGCTGAGACAATGTTGAGGTGGTCTTGACTTGCAGCTGGTGTTAGCTGTGAGATGGCTCAGGTGGTGTTGATAAAGCTGGCTTTGAGATGGAATTGCAGTGGCTAGGCTTGGAGATTGCGGGGAGCAGAGAAAGAGTTACATGATGACCTGCAGTGGCTCGTGGTTGAGTGGTTAAGCTGGAATTGATGTGCAACGTAGTATGAAGATGGAATGAAGAATTTAAATGGCTAGAGGAGCTTATGTTGCGGGGGCTCGGATTGAGACTTGTGTTGCGGAGTTGCGGGTTTGACACAGTGGTGGAGTAGTGCGACTCTGAGGATGAATGGGTTGGAGTGGCAAGGGCACAGAGCTGTGCTGGGTCTGTGTTGGAGCTCAAGGCAGGGAATGGATGGTTTGCAGGATGGAGATTGAACTATGAGCAAGTGAAAATATGGCTTGAGGGCTGAGACATTGAGCTAGTGTTTTGAAGGATTGGAAGTTGGTGATTGCGATTGAACTGTGGGGTTCTTTTTGTCAGGGATATTTGCAGTGGTGGTTGAGTGCAGGCCAGAATGGAACAGATTTGTGTTGCTAGGTATGTTGCAAAGCAATGGAGAAGAAGCTGGGGATTGCTTCTGAGATTGGAGGGATTCTGGTGATGTTGCATAGTCTGAGAATGGTGTTATGTGTTGGCTGGGATTTGAGATATTACAGCCATCTGGGTTGTGCACAATGGTAAGCAGGTAGCTGAGATGTGGCAGTAGTGTGTGCTGAAGGGGACTTGGTGGTTGCCTTGATTGAAACTGCAATGGCCGGGTGGTACCATGAAAAGGAGTTGCGAGAGCTAATGTGTTGGCACGGGAGTTTGCAATGATGGTGCGGCTATTATGGTTTGTGGAAGAAATGTAGTGATGCACCATCCCTGCAACACAAACATTTAGCCCTTGCAAGTGGTTAGGCCGAGTGATTCAGTGAGCCGACTGACCGGTGCGAGTATCTATCTCGACTCGGCTAAAAAGGACCTGGTTTGACTCTCTTGACCCGACCCGACTCGAGTTGACCCGACCGATCCGACCCGTTGACCGGTGACCAAGGCGGACTTTGCCGGTCACGGAGCCGATTTCCGGCACTTCTCCGCCAATTTCCGCCACAATACCGCTTTTCCATGACGATTTTTGGACATATTTTCTACATGGGTTTCTCTCTCGTGGGCTTGGTGGATTTGCATCTAATGGAATTTGAAGACAAAACCTAATTTTGGAAGGAGAAAAGGCTATAAAAAGAAGAATTCTACAACTTTTGGAAATCATCTCATATCTTATTCTTGGAACTTTGGAGAGCCGTTTTTGGTTACACAACTAGGGTTTGCTTTTGTTCATCTTCTTCTTTATTCCATTGATATTTTTGTGATGAACTCCATAGCTATGAGTAGCTAAATTCTCTATTATTGGTTAAGGATGTAGTCCGATTTCTAAAACTTGTGTTTGCTTTATGTATTAGTTTTCTCTTGTTTATCGTTCAATTCTCTCAAGCGTTTTTATGATCACATGATTGAAGTATTGTGATAGGATTATGGTGTTTGATTAGTTAAGTGGCCAATTAATTGAACTTGCATCTTAGTCCATAGCTATTTTAGGGTTTTTCATCAAGCGATAACCTTGAATACAAGTAGCATGATATGTTTACGGTTTGTAGTGATACACTCTCGTAATCATATGTAGAGTTTGACCATTGTCCGAATTGTTTTGCGCAACGCATGACAATTGCATTGATTAGCCTATTTCTGAAACTTAATGCTCCTAGAATTGAACTTGATTAGCGCAAGGCGTTAGGTTATTCTTTAGGTAGAATTCACATATGCAGCCCTAATGTGTGTGTTGATGAATTTGAGAAATTAATAGATTATCTTGCTTTCTTGATTCTCTAGGCTTTTGATAACACAAGAGATTAAATCGTAATTCTATTCATATATGTAAGCACATGTCTAAGATTGAAGATGAATTCCTTGACCAATATCTCTCTCCATTGATTATTTTTTACAATTTACTTTATTTTGAATTTACTTTTATTGTTTCATAGAAATAAGAAATTCCCCCCAATTGGTTACTTTAAGAAATTGATTACGAAATAACTACAATCGCCTCCCTGTGGATACGAACTCTTTCTTATCATATACTTCATTCATATATTATTGAGTAGGAAAGTGAATTATTTTTGTGTCCGCCGACAACCGATCAAATTTTGGCGCCGTTGTTCGGGGAGGCACACGGCTAGTTATTAAGTTTTTAGTTTCTTTTTACAATTTCTGCTTTCATCTTTGCTTTTAGTTCTTTGTCTTGTTTCTCACTTGTTTGTGAGAATTGTTTTCAGGTGCCTAATCTCTGGCTTCTAAGGATTGGAATTATCCAAGGTGCGGGATAGCTACTCGAAAAGGCACAATACTCCAACCAAGGCGAAACACAACGGACGAGCACGAGTTGGAAGCGGGAGAAGAAATTTTCCAACAACAAGTTGAATTAACAATGGGTGATGCAAATCGTTCACTCAAGGAGTTAGCTTCTCATAAGCTTGATACACAACAAGGGTGTATTCAAACGGACTCAACTTTTGAGATTAAGCCGGGGTTGCTTAGGGAATTACCAAAGTTCCATGGCATGGTGAATGAAGACCCAAACAAACATCTTATGGACTTCCACACCATTGTCACGGCGATGCTTCCAGCGGATGTTGAGGCGGATGGTGCAATGTTGAAAGTGTTCCGTTTCTCTTTAATGGACAGTTCTAAGGATTGATTGTACTATTTACCTCCCGGAAGTGTCACAACATGGAATGGGATGAAGAAACTCTTTTTGAGAGGTATTTTCCTGCATCAAAGGCTACTCAAATTCGCAAGGAGATTTGTGGAATGAAGCAAAATGTGGGAGAATCCTTATATGAATGTTGGGAACGCTACAAGAGATTGGTTGGAAGCTGTCCTCACCACCAATTCAGTGACGCTATGATCATCCAATACTTCTACGAAGGACTCCAATCAAGTGATAGGAATCTTCTTGACGCTGCGGGTGGTGGTGCACTAGTTAACAAGACGGTGGCACAAGCTAGAGAGTTGATTGAAAACATGGCAGCAAACTCACAACAATTCTTGAGTCGTGGTTCTATGTGATTCTAAGAAGGGTGAGTGAGGTGAGCGAGGTTGAGGAACTTCGTCAACAAATGGGAAACATGAACGCAATGCTTCAACAAGTTGCAGCCGCGGTGATACCAAGTTCCTCTCAATCTTATGAAGATGAGCAAGCTAATGCGGTCTTTCCTAATCAACAAAGACGGTATGATCCCTACTCCAACACTTACAATCCGGGATGGAGAGATCACCCCAACTTTAGCTATGCCAATAAGCAAGGAGCGGCTCAACAATCTAGTTTCAACAACCCGAGTGGATTTCAACCTCAACAACAACAATTCCAACCGAGACAACAATTTCAACAACAACAACAACAACCTCAAACTATGGGGTCCAATATGGAGGAGTTGCTGAAATCTTTTATGCAAAGAACGGAGAGTTCGGTTAAGGAGTTGCAAACTCAAGTTGGTTCTATGGCTATGGAGTTGAATCAATTAAAGGCACAAAATGGTGGGAAACTCCCTTCTCAACCTATCAACCCAAAAGAGGGTGTTAATGCAATTACATTGAGAAGTGGTACACAACTTGTGCAACCCGAAGTTGCTGATTCGGCACGTGGTGGAAACACCAAAGGAACCTGTTTGGAGGAGAAAACCGAGGATTCTCCCCAAACTTCGAGGTACCTATTCCTAACTCTAAAACTCCTGGTTTCTACTTATGTTCCTCCTCTACCTTTCCCTCGCAGATTTGCAAGTTCTAAGAAGGCGGAACTAGAAAAGGAGATTTTAGACGTTCTAAAGAAGATCCATGTGAACATACCACTCATAGATGCAATCAAGCAAGTTCCAAAGTATGCAAAGGTGTTGAAGGACTTGTGTACCAATAAGCAAAGGCTCAAAGGTAATGAAGTGCTTAGTGTGGAGGAGAATGCTTCGGCAATCTTACAACATAAACTCCCACTTAAGTGCAAGGACCCGGGTAGCTTTGACATTCCCGTCACAATTGGTAACACTACATTTAATAAAGCTATGTTGGACTTAGGTGCTTCCGTTAATGTCATGCCCGCGTCTATGTATAATTCACTTGATCTTGGTCCTCTTAAAAAGGCTGAATTGTGTTGCAATTAGCCGATCGTTCTAATGTCTACCCAATGGGTATTGTTGAGGATGTTCTTGTGCAGGTTAATCAACTTGTATTTCCAGCGACTTTTGCGTGTTAGAGATGGATGAAGGTTCACCGGACTCGTCTCTTCCATTGCTACTTGGGCGTCCCTTCATGAAAACGGCGAAAACCATTATTGATGTTGACAAGGGAACGCTAACTATGGAGTTTGATGGAGAAATAATACGTTTCAACATTTTCGAGACGATGAGATATCCTAGCGATGTCCACTCTTGTTTCTCCATTGATATGATGGACACATTGGCGCAACAAATGTTTGAGTTGAATGGTGTTGATGCTTTGGAAACCGTGCTCACTACACCTATTGACAATGGTTATGCGTATAGTGATGAGATGAAAGAAACCATTGGTTCTCTTGACTCATTACCGGAAAAATCAGCAACTAAGAATGTTTCATATGCGTCTTTACCTTGCAATAATGAAAAACTTGTGCCATCTATTGTTAAACCTCCAAGTTTAGAATTGAAACCTCTTCCAAGTCACTTAAAGTACTTGTACTTGGGTGACAATGAAGATTTACCCGTGATTGTTTCTAACGAGCTTAATGAATTACAGAGCAAAAACTTCTAAGGGTGCTAAGGACGTACAAGACGGCCATAGGATGGACAATCGCCGATATCAAGGGTATTAGCCCCGCGTTTGTATGCATAAGATCCGTGTGGAGGATGATTCAAAGCCTACAAGGGAAGCGCAACGCCGTTTGAATCCTCCCATGATGGAAGTTATGAAAAAGGAGATACTCAAGCTTTTGGACGTGGGTGTTATCTACCCCATCTCCGATAGCAAGTGGGTAAGCCCAGTACAAGTGGTACCAAAGAAATCGGGTGTGACGGTGGTGGAGAATGATAAGAATGAACTTGTCCCAACTCGTGTGCAAACCGGTTGGAGGGTTTGTATTGATTATAGAAAATTGAATGCCACCACTAGAAAAGATCATTTTCCTTTACCTTTTATTGATCAAATGCTTGAACGTTTAGCTGGACACTCTTACTATTGCTTTCTTGATGGCTATTCAGGTTATAATCGATTGTGATAGCACCGTGAGGACCAAGAGAAAACCACTTTCACTTGTCCTTTCTGTACTTTTGCTTATAGAAGGATGCCTTTTGGCTTATGCAATGCTCCTACTACCTTTCAAAGGTGTATGGTAAGTATCTTTTCGAATATGTTGAAAACATAATCGAAGTGTTCATGGATGACTTTAGTGTCTTTGGTGATTCTTTTGACCTTTGCTTGAACAATTTGTCTCTAATCCTTGAACGATGTGTTGAAACAAATCTTGTGCTAAATTGGGAGAAGTGCCATTTCATGGTAACTCATGGCATAGTTTTAGGCCATATAATATCTTCTAAAGGTTTGGAAGTCGATAAATCTAAGATAGACCTTATTCGTGCTCTAACCCCTCCCACTACGGTGAGGGAGATACTCTCTTTTCTTGGTCATGCAGGTTTTTATCGTAGGTTCATCAAGGATTTTTCCAAGATAGCATCACCACTTTGTACCCTATTGCAAAAAGATGTGGTTTTTAACTTTGATGAGAAGTGTGTGGCGGCATTCAATCGTTTGAAAGAACTTTTGATTTCAGCCCCTATCATTAAACCACCGGATTGGAGTAAGCCGTTTGAACTCATGTGATGCAAGTGACTATGCGGTTGGTGCGGTGCTTGGGCAGCGTGTGGGGAAGCTTCCTCATGCCATTTATTATGCTTCTAGAACGTTAAATGAGGCTCAACAAAACTACACAACCACTGAAAAAGAGTTATTAGCCATTGTTTTTGCTTTAGAAAAGTTTCGCTCTTATCTAATTGGTACAAAAGTTGTTGTCTTTTCCGATCATGCAAAGACTTAGATACTTGCTTACAAAGAAAGAGGCGAAACCGAGTCTCATACGATGGATATTACTCTTGCAAGAGTTTGATATTGAAATCAAAGACAAGAAAGGAATTGAGAACACCGTTGCGGATCATTTGAGCCGACTTGCTGTGGACAAGGAGACTATCCCGTTGCGTGAAAGTTTCCCGGATGAGCAACTATTCTCAATTGCCTTTGGAGAACCATGGTACGCTGATATTGTTAATTATATTAAAAAATCCCAAAGAACTTGTCTCGTCTTGAGAGGGACAAACTTAAGAAGTTAGGAAACCAATACATATGGGATGATCCATACTTATGGAAACATTGTAGTGACCAAGTAATACGTAGGTGTGTTCCCGAAATTGAATTTAACTCTATCTTGTCTTTTTGCCACTCATATGCTTGTGGAGGACACTTTGGGAGTAAGAGAACCGCTCTCAAGGTATTAGAATGTGGTTTCTTTTGGCCAACTTTGTTTAAGGATGCACATGCATTTTGTATCACATGTGATAGGTGCCAAAGAACCGGCAATCTAGGTGCTCGAAATCAAATGCCGCAAACTATTATTCAATTTGTGGAGGTTTTTGATGTATGGGGAATTGATTTTATGGGCCCTTTTGTCAATTCTAATGGGAATTATTATATTTTGCTTGCTGTGGATTATGTCTCGAAATGGGTGGAAGCTAAGGCCGCCCCAACTAATGATTCTAAAGTTGTTTCAGATTTTGTGCAAGCTAATATATTTGCAAGGTTTGGAATTCCAAGGGCTATAATTAGCGATGGAGGTTCACACTTCAAAAATGTGGTTCTTGCAAAGCTTGTTAAAGAAGTACAATGTGTCGCATAGGATTGCAACTCCCTACCATCCGCAAACTAATGGACAAGCCGAGGTGTCTCCAACCGAGAGGTGAAATCAATTCTTGAAAAGACGGTGAATCCAACAAGGAAAGATTGGAGCATGCGACTTAACGATGCTTTGTGGGCGTATAGAACCGCATATAAAACACCTATTGGGATGTCTCCTTTTAGGCTTGTTTATGGTAAACCTTGTCACTTACCCGTGGAAATTGAGCATAAGGCGTTTTGGGCTATTAAGCAATGCAACATGGAGTTGGATGGTGCTGGAAAGCAAAGGAAGTTACAACTTCAAGAGTTAGAGGAGATTCGCAATGATGCATTTGAAAGCTCACGGATTTACAAGGAAAAGACGAAAGCTTTTCATGATAATATGATTTCTAATAAACAATTTTGCATTGGGCGTAAAGTGCTTTTGTTTAATTCTCGTTTGCAATTATTTCCTGGGTAAATTAAGGTCACGTTGGATTGGACCTTTTATTGTGACTAATGTGTTTTCTCATGGTGCGGTGGAAATTTGTAGTTTAGCTACAGGTAATGAACTTAAAGTGAATGGGCACCGGTTGAAACCATATTATGAGAACTTCTCTTCGGATGTCGTGGAAGGAGTTAATCTTGTGGAAGTACTCCTCCGGAGGAGTCATAGAACGCAAGGAGATAGTCGGCCGACGACTTTAAACCAAGCGCTAATTGGGAGGCAACCCAAAGGATGAGTATTTCTTGTCTTGTATTTATTTCTTTTCTTGTTTTTAGTTTTTCTTGTTTTGTTTTCTTTGTTTTCGCTGATTTCTTGTTAGGATTTTCCGCCTTGACTTACTTTGGATGATTCAATTTACATTGAGGACAATGTAAAGTTTAAGTGTGGGGGAGTGGTTTATGTTGTAAATTTTTGCAATTTTTCAACTTTTTTGTGAACTAGTGAATAAGAAAACTCCAACTTGTAGTTATTTAGAGTCACATAGTATACATGTCGCTAAGATTACATCGAGAATCTCACAATAGTGACTGAACTTAGAGATGACAGAGAACATGATCGGGTTTCTTAATTGTATGAGTTAAAGTTGGATTTAACCATGCCAAAGCAAATAAGGTGCGAGGCTGAATTCGGTATTAGAACAAGATCCCCTATAGTGGAGACTACCCATGTTACATAATGTGAGGCACCAACCTTCAATTCTTTGTACCTGTCTAAATTTGTGCTTTTTGAGTGTGTGTCACCGCACGTAAATTCCGGGCAGAATGGTGAGCTGTCCAATTTCCCACCATAGAAGCACTATTTTGATCTCTTGAGTGCTATTTTTATCAACCATGTTGGTGACATCGAATTGCTAACTTACATACCACTTGTGATCTTGTTCGCAGTTAGCACCATCCACCTTATCTCTCTCTACACCAAAAGGTCCATAGAAACACCATCATCATCAACAAGAGGAGCATCACAAATTCGAAGGAAAGTTGATTACGTTCGAGGTTTACAAGCAACAATACAAAATGGGCAGATTTCAAATTAAGTAAAGCAACAAAACAAAGGGCGGAATTTTTATAAGTTAAAGACTATAATACAAGAGCGGAAATTATCAAGGATGAAAGTTCGAGAAGTTTATGATATCAAGACATATAAGTTGTGAAGATTCAAGCGGTAAAGTACTTACACCATGGAATTGTACTTACATTTTTATTTTAATTTATTTGTATTTTTACTTTCTCTTGTCTCAAAAAAAAAAAAAAAAAAAAAAAAAAAAAAAAAAAAAAAAAAAAAAAAAAAAAAAGAGAAAAGAGAAAATGTTTAGGTTTGTTAATAGTTTTTATTTTGTTTTATTTTATTTTGTATTTGTTTTATTTCTTATTCAAAAAAAAAAAAAAAAAAAAAAAAAAAAAAAAAAAAAAAAAAAAAAAAAAAAAAATATTAAAAAAAAAAAAAAAAAAAAAAAAAAAAAAAAACAAAAAAAAAAAAAAAAAATTTTTGGGTTTGTATAGTTTATTTTTGTATTCTTTCAATAAAGCCTATGGAAAGAAGGAATATCTATAATGAAGTTTCAAGCGACAAGGGATTAGAGGAAAGAATCATATTGTCAAGATTCTACGAAGTTCGAGAGTTATCATCAAGAGTTGAAGACCGAAGACGAAGATGAAGACACCGATAGAAGACCGAAGACGTTTCTATGGATGTTGAGAGTGGTGCTAGCTGCACGCCGAACGGATTCACCGGTAAGTAAGCATATTCCCACCTTCGTTAAATGGTTTGATTTCCTTTCAAGAGATCGTCGGAAAAATGGGTTTTCAAAAATATATAAAAGATGTGGGTTTTCAAAATACTTCTGGAGGGTTATGCCTTCCCACCATTCAACGTGTCTCAGATTCTCTCTTCATTCCAACCTGGACACATGTGTGACCCATAAAGAGTCATTTATTATTGAGAGCAATATCATAAAACCCTTTCTTGTGAGGCGAGTCGAGACTTTTGATCACTCCGAACCCGAATTTTAGTCGAGAAGGGATGGTTACTTCTCTCTCAACTTTTAAGAATGAGATTGTGTTCATTTATGTGTCTAACTTCTTATGACTAGTGTGCGTAATCTCTATGTCTTCTTAGCGCGTTGGATACTATCATTACGGAGAACTAGTAAGTTGGAAATATAGGTTTTGTGGGTAAATCTCTAGTAAACCCTCACGAGACTATAACTCGTCCACTAGGGATACCTAGGGGTTTAAAGGCTTGTTATTTATGCTAAAAGTGACCGTAGCCTCGACGACACGGAGTTGTTGTATTCTATTGAATTGTTTGATTTGCTCGAGGACTAGCAAAGTCTAAGTGTGGGGGAATCTGATAGGTGTAGAATACACCGTATTTACTATCTAGTAGTTACGCTTTCTTTGCTATTTTTCTTGTGAATTATGCACTTTACGTGTGTTTTTGAGTTGTTAGGTACTGGAGTCGCACGGAGGAAAATAAGGAGAAATTACCCAATTTGAGCAAAGGGCGAAATTGTCATATCACGAGCAAGTGATATATGGAGTCGACCCAAGGTTAAGGGACAACTTTCTTTGGGAGAGGTGTTAAATGACAACCAAGAAATGTTAAGGGGCTACCAATGGGTACCCCTTATCCGGCATCCTGGGTGGCTATATCCACCATCATTTTCTTACAATGAACCAAAATTTCGGAAAATAAATTCTCAATCATTATCGTTTTTCAAACTCGAGAAGAGTGAAACTCGTAGCATTTTTACTCGAGAGAGGAATCGAGGATGAAGAAAGAGAACCGGGGATTGACGATGGCTGTTCTCAAGAGATTTGAGGGAAGACGAGATGGTGGTACCGATAGATTTTGAGATGGGTTTCGAAAGGGGGATCCGGTGTTAGAATTCGTGGTGTGTTTCTCAAGGTTCAAGAGATTGAGAAGGAGTTAGGGTTTGTGGTTGGTGGAATCGAGTTGATTTCCATCCGAAATTGAGACGATGAAAGTGACGAGTCTCGGGTCGAATTGAGAAGATTTCATTGTTGTTACGGTTTGAAGATTGAATTGAATTCGGGGGTTTGCAACAGGAAGAGATGATGAGAACCGGATGGAGAAGAAGATGATGTTAGTGAGCCACCGGCGGAAGAGAGAAGGCATTGAGGCTTCGCATCCGCAGAATGAGCTCGAGAAATAGGGGTCGAATTGTCTCGGATGGATAGAGATCTAGGGTTTGATTGTGTGAGACTACAGACTGGATATTACATGGACCGAAATGGCAAAACATTGTAGTTCAAGGTGTTTCGTGATGTTGATGATTCTGATGGTGAAGCTCAGGGAAGGAATGGGTTTGTATGCAATTGCAAAACAGTGGGGTTAGATGTATGTTAGGGTTTGAACTTGTTATGGGTTGAAAGCACAACAGATGAAATTGAAGAAGATGGGTTTGATTTGGCAAAAGTGATGTTGAGGCTGAATCAGAATGTTTGAAGGATGGGCTTGTTCGAGAAATGCGGTCAAATGGATTAGGAATGATTTACAGGGCTACAATGGAAGTGAAGCAGAAGGAGCAATTATTGGCACTAATTTGAGCTCAAGATGAGGAGTTAGATGGTGGATTTGGTGAAGTGTTGGCAGCTATGAGATGATGCTTTAAACGGGAATGGAAGGCTCTGGCAAGGGCTGCAGTTGAGCTGAGACAATGTTGAGGTAGTCTTGACTTGCGGTTGGTGTTAGCTGTGAGATGGCTCAGGGGGTGTTGATAAGCTGGCTTTGAGATGGAATTGCAGTGGCTAGGCTTGGAGATTGCAGGGAGCAGAGCAAGAGTTACATGATGACCTGCAGTGGCTCGTGGGCCGAGTGGTTAAGTCGGAATTGATGTGCAACGTAGTATGAAGATGGAATGAAGAATTTAAATGGCTAGAGGAGCTTATGTTGCGGGGCTCGATTGAGACCGTGTGTTGCCGGGTTGCGGGTTTGACACGGTGGTGGAGTAGTGCGACTCTGAGGATGAATGGGTTGGAGTGGCAAGGGCACAGAGCTGTGCTGGGTCTGTGATGGAGCTCAAGGCAGGGAATGGATTGTTTGCAGGATGGAGATTGAACTATGAGCAAGTGAAAATATGGCTTGAGGGCTGAGACATTGAGCTAGTGTTTTGAAGGATTGGAAGTTGGTGATTGCGATTGAACGTGGGGTTCTTTTTGTCGGGGATATTTGCGGTGGTGGTTGAGTGCAGGCGGGATGGAACAGTTTGTGTTGCTAGGTATGTTGCAAAGCAATGGAGAAGAAGCTGGGGATTGCTTCTGAGATTGGAGGAATTCTGGTGATGTTGCATAGTCTGAGAATGGTGTTATGTGTTGGCTGGGATTTGAGATATTACAGCCATCTGGGTTGTGCACAATGGTAAGCAGGTAGCTGAGATGTGGCAGTAGTGTGTGCTGAAGGGGACTTGGTGGTTGCCTTGATTGAGCTATGCAATGGCTGGGTGGTACCATGAAAAGGAGTTGCAGAGCTAATGTGTTGGCCTGGGAGTTTGCAATGATGGTGCAGCTATTATGGTTTGTGGAAGAAGTGTAGTGATGCACCATCCTGGTGCAACACAGCATTTAGCCCTTGCAAGTGGTTAGGCCAAAGTGATTCAGCTGAGCCAGACCTGACTGGTCTGAGTATCTATCTGACTCGGCTAAACAGTGACCTGGTTTGACTCTCCTTGACCCGACCCGACTCAGAGTTGACCCGACCGATCCGACTGGTTGACCGGTGACCGGGGCGGACTTTCTTGCGTCACCGAGCCGATTTCCGGCACTTCTCCGGCCAATTTCCGGCCACAATACCAGTTTTCCGGCGACGATTTTTGGACATATTTTCTACATGGGTTTCTCTCTCTCGTGGGCTTGGTGGATTTGCATCTAATGGACTTTGAAGACAAAACCTAATTTTGGAAGGAGAAAAAGGCTATAAAAAGAAGAATTCTACAACTTTTGGAAAATCATCTCATATCTTATTCTTGGAACTTTGAGAGCCGTTTTTGGTTGCACAACTAGGGTTTGCTTTTGTTCATCTTCTTCTTTATTCCATTGATATTTTGTGATGAACTCCATAGCTATGAGTAGCTAAATTCTCTATTATTGGTTAAGGATGTAGTCCGATTTCTAAAACTTGTGTTTGCTTTATGTGTTAGTTTTCTCTCTTGTTTATCGTTCAATTCTCTGCGGTTTTTATGATCACATGATTGAAGTATTGTGACAGGATTATGGTGTTTGATTAGTTAAGTGGCCAATTAATTGAACTTGCATCTTAGTCCATAGCTATTTTAGGGTTTTTCATCAAGCGATAACCTTGAATATAAGTAGCATGATATGTTTACGGTTTGTAGTGATACACTCTCGTAATCATATGTAGAGTTTGACCATTGTCCGAATTGTTTTGCGCAACGCATGACAATTGCATTGATTAGCCTATTTCAAACTTAATGCTCCTAGGAATTGAACTTGATTAGCGCAAGGCGTTAGGTTATTCTTTAGGTAGAATTCACATATGCAGCCCTAATGTGTGTGTTGATGAATTTGAGAAATTAATAGATTATCTTGCTTTCTTGATTCTCTAGGCTTTTGATAACACAAGAGATTAAATCGTAATTCTATTCATATATGTAAGCATATGTCTAAGATTGAAGATGAATTCCTTGACCAATATCTCTCTCCATTGATTATTTTTTACAATTTACTTTATTTTGAATTTACTTTTATTGTTTCATAGAAATAAGAAATTCCCCCCAATTGGTTACTTTAAGAAATTGATTACGAAATAACTACAATCGCCTCCCTGTGGATACGAACTCTTTCTTATCATATACTTCATTCATATATTATTGAGTAGGAAAGTGAATTATTTTTGTGTCCGCTGACAACCGGTCAAACTGCAAGTGCACAGTGACAGATTGTGTAAAGTGCAAGCACAGGTCGATCCACAGGGACAAGGTGAGTGTAAGCTGATGCTATGCTCTATCTAAACTGATTCTTAATGAGGAGTAACACAAAGGGTTTGTTTTGGGTGTCGATACGACAAGATGTTGGTATTAACAAGTAATTAAGCAGATTGTAAAGTAAATATGCAAAACAGTTTGTAAACAAAGGCTAGAGAGTTACTAGTGTGATTGAATTCACCTCATAATCCTATGCTAAGGCAATACAAATTCAAGTTATGTTCTTGTTCCTTCCCAAGGAAGATTCTAAAGAATGAGTTATCAACTAATCTCACTAATTCCCCCTAGTATCAATTGTCTTCTTACAGTACAATTGATCACATGTTCCTTGATCAATTTGCTAAGCATCATTCCTATCTTATTAAGCACATATCTTCTTCCATGGAAGTCTCAAATTGAGAATTTATTAACCACTATCACTAATTCTCCCCTAGTATTAGTTGTCTTCTTACAAGACAACCAATGACAAATTTAATTTGATCAACTAGCTAACTATTACTCCTATCTCAATTAAGCACAAAGAAGAACAACAACATGAATATGAATTAACTCAACATATTATTAAGGGTTTCATCTACACCCTAGAAAAGTTGTTTAGAACATAATACAAGATGAAATTAAACCTAATTTACTACTGCAAGTTGCACCGGCTACTCCGAGCTTAATTTTTACATACATAATTCGTCTCTTATTAATACACAAAATTCCTCTCAATTCCTTCAATTCGAAAATCGACAGAGACCCACTCACCGTGACATCCTGGATTGGTTGTCCTCTCTGTTAATTCGGCTCTACAACTGATTTTCATGTTTCCTCCACTGTTGAAGAAAACCTAACTCTATCTATCTCAAACCTAGCTTCTAGGGTTGAAGAAGCTATGAAGGATATAGAGAGAAACTAGGAGGTGGTGAAGGTGGTTGTCTTGGTGGTCGCTTAGAGGCGGTCTGGAGATGGAGGTGATTGATGGCTCAAAAAATTGGTCGGAGAGAAGATGAGGGCTCTCAAGTTATTGTCGGAGAGAAAGAAAGAAGAAAGATAGAGAGGAGTGTTTGGTTGCTGCTCGGTTAGGTGAAGGAGACATGCGGCTAGGGTGTTGAGCAGGCGCTTCGAGTGATGGTGCATCGAGTGATGGAACCGTTGGATGCAGATGCTAGATCAAATTCAACGACTTAGGTGTAGACGGGTTTGGATTCGGGTATGGGTTCGGATCTTGGATAGCTCAAGCCCATATACTTGTAAACGGTTGCAACCGATGCGCAAGCCAGCCGCAACTTCTCTTCTATAGTCGCTAGTCTCCAATTTTCTCGCTCTTTGGCTCCTTAATTTCTCCAAGCTTTATTTACTACCTAAAAACACAAAATTAATTAGTACAAGTATTTATTCTTGAAAACAGAGAAAATACAAAATTTGGGATAATAAATGATTTTAAAGCGCAAAAGATGAGTTAAATGCCAATAAAAAGGTGTAGAAATATGCAATATTTGGCACTCATCATATACATGCCCATACATCATTGTCCCGTCAAAGTATGATCTGGACTGCTCAATTTGTCCGGCAAAGAGGAGCGATCAGGATTGATTTACGACAGAAGTTTGGTGCCGCAAATGCCGCGCGTCATGCCTTCTTCAAAGCGCTGCGTTTCGGACGACCAATCTTGGTCGGTCCCGGACGATTGGTTCGGCGTGTAGGTGGCAAAAAGTCATGTACATGCCTATACCTTACTTTCCCATAGGAACGTGATCTAAGCCACTCAACCCGTCCTGAAGGGTTGAGTGGTCGAGATCGGTTTGCGATTGGGAAGTGTGACCACGCTAGTTTGGGCATGCGAATTGGAACGACCAGGCATGGTATGCCTTGGCCGATCGGGTATGAAGATAGATGGGTCCACAGTGATCATGTTGATGCTCACTGACCTGCTCAATCGACTCCTAAACCCTCCATTCGATCAGGAGAATACAGACGTTTGCGATCAATGCAATCCCTAATTAGGGTTTTGCCTGGCCCGTGGCGTGCCCACTTTGGGCGCACGATCCGGAACGACCATCCATGGTTGATCCCGAACGATCGGTCATGTGTGTAGGCGGGCTTACAGTGAGCGTGTTGACATGCTATGGGCCCTTTGGATCTACATCTACACCCTCCATCTATGCCTGCGAAGATGGATGGTTGAGACTGTTTTGCGACACATGTAATGTGACGCAAACCCTACTTTAGGGTTTTTCGTCCAAAGTGCTTTGGCTTGGACGGTTCGGCAAGCTATGCCACCCTTTTGGGGAGGTCGACCATGCGAGGCTGCGTTGGGTCGGTAGTGAATATTCCAATACCGCTAGGGGTCATGGATTAGATCTAAGCCATCCAACCATTCTTGGTGAAGTTGGATGGTCGTGATCGTTTCGAGACCGATATGGATGTCCATATTCAAATATGCTCAATCAGGCTAGTATAACACACCGAGAGATGTATGCTCAATCGGGATAGTATAACACACCGAGAGTTGCAAAGATGTACGTGTATTTTGTATATGCTTCATTATTAATGCTTGGAGGTTCGTGTTGCTCTGCACGAGAACAACACTCGGTCGTCATGCCGCACCGATAATGAGTACATGAAATACAAGGCTGGTCATGCATTAATTAATAATGTTGTAAATTCACAGGGGTATATGGGATTGTTGCTACATGCTCCAACCTGGATGAATTTCGTGTATTTAATTCACGTATCATCGGGATTGTTGCCACATACTCCATTCTAGGTGAATTAGTAAAGTGAAGAAGTATTCATCACTTTATCGGTGGCTATCCTTTGCGGGATGTCAGCGCATAAATTTGGTTTCACAATTTTAGCCCTGAACTAAAATCCACCATCAACATTAAGTCACATGCCTAGCACATAATGGTTACACTATTGTGGGGAAGGCATTAGATGGTGACATATACAGATAAAACTTATGAGACAAAGTTATATGTTACCAGGAGAGACGAGTCGTCCTATCCTTGGAGCATGTCACGTTCAAGAGGTGTTCAGGCGAGCGTTCCCCTAGCATGATGTCGGTCTTGCCTGCTTCGGTCGAGAGCCTTCTTCGTGATTGTTCCGCTCGAGCGTGGGGCTGATGTGCCCGCTCAACGGCCAGCACACCCGCCGCTCGATCGTGGGACTCATCATGCGCCCGCTTGATCGAACGTGGGCTTGCTATGCCTCGCCTTGCTCGAACATGGGACCCACCGCGTGCTCGCTTTGCTTGGGGCCTACTGTGCTCGCTTCGACCAATTTGGGGCCGGGATGTGCCTGATCAAGTGGGAGCTGCCGCGTGCCTTCTTTGCTTGGGGCCGGCTGTGCCTGCTTCGACCAATTACCAAACCTATTGCCTCATCCCAACACTAGATTTGCCCCTTGACCAACTCCGGCCTTGCTGCTTTGACGAACCCTGACGGACAACGCTGCTTCGACCGATACCGGTCTTGTTTGCTAACGTAGCCCAATACCAGTCTTGTTCGCTGACGTGGCACAATAACATCCTTGTGACGTTGATCGGCCTTGAACAATACCTACCGACGTGACCCAATACCATCCTACTTGCGTGACGTGATATCGCCCTTGCTTGCGTGATGGGATGTTAGCCTTGCGATCTCGACCAACACCGGCTTATGACTTGACTAACATCGGCCTTGTTTGTCGCCCAATATCGCCCTCGTGACTGGAGGCAAAGGCTTACCTTGTGACTTGATCAACACCGCCTTGCTTTCTTTGCCCGTGCAGTTTATGTGCTTGCTCGAGTGTCATCCTTGCTACTTCGACCAACACAAAGTCTTGCCTTGACGAACACCGGTCTTGCTAACTAACATCGGTCTTCCCTTTGCTCAAACGTGGGATCTAGGCGTGCTTGGTTTTCCCAAAATGAACTTTGTATGTTTGAACATGGTGTGGGTCCCGCTGAGAGTGTTGAAGCATCTTCTGGAGCAAGCAGGTCCCGGAGAGCGTTGAAGCAACTTCTAGTGGGGGGAGCGTTGAAGCGGCTTATGCTGGAGAGAGTGTTGAAGAAGTTCTTGACCGACGGTAAGGAATTTCATCTTTCGAACCTCGCCCTCAAGCGTGGTCTACGTGGCTCTATCTTGTATGCCCAATGGGTCTTTTGTATGTAATGGTCGTTGATATGGTGAAGCTCGATGGTATTAATCGACGAGCAACAACAGTTCTGAAGCAACTGTGATCGTAAGAGACCGGCAGGAGAGGCGTGATAGCTACGGCACGAACTTGCGCCTTCATATAGTGGTAGAGCTCGTCTCATTGTTAGAGGGATAAACTGGAACCGATGGCTTTCTTGACATTTCTTCATGAAATAGAGAAGAGGGAGACAATCCCCTGCCCACGAGTATCCGAGCTTTGGACTAGATAGATGTTGTCATGCTAGGTTTATGAGGTCATCTTTGAGATAGGCGTGCTAAGCGATCCTAGTCATACTCCTTTGGTAACACAACTAAATCTTCTACGGAGACAAATTCTCAAAGCGTCTCTCATTGATGTAGTTACCATCGATCCAGATATGGAATATCTTGGACGTTGTTTCACCATTACGGCGGTCGTGCATATGGTCTTGAGTTGGAGTTGGCGATTTTGGACGCGCGAGATGTTGTATCTCGGTGGCTTTCCTCTTGTTACTTCAAATAAACCGCTTATGGAAGGTCAAGGTTGTATTGCCTATTGGTGGGATGTATGCTTCCATAAACATCATGAAGCTCTTCATTACTCGAGGCCTGGTTCTTTCTAGCAGGGGTAAATATTGTCGTAGATGAGCGTTCAACGACTTCACGAAGTCCAGAGGATGACCAAAAGTGCGATTCTTCATCATAACATGATAGACATGCACCATACTGCGATAGAGTGATTCGCCCGGATTCTTTCTCGACATGACACGCGGACATCGTTATCTTCTTGAGGCTGCTCCCTTGAGGTGTCGGCCGTGGATCTCGAAGATGTCTCATGCTCGCTCTTGTCCTGGCCGACATAATAGGCTAACCCTTTGTGATGATTCGTAGATGACAATATTTGTTGAATCCTCCGAAACGCTTCCTGTTGTAGTGTGATCCAGACGAAAATTGATCATTTCTTCAGCGGGGGTGAATGAAGCAAAAGTTCACCTTGCCCATAAAGTTTTGGAGCTCCTTCATAGTTCACGGCAATGACATTGTGAGGATAGCTTGAGTCTTGGATTTGACTACTATATCATCCACGTAGTCTTCGACTTGCTTATACATTATGTCGTGGAAGATTGCCGTCATAGCACGTTGATACGTTACGCCGGCGTTCTTTAAACCGAATGGCATAACAGTATATAGTAAAAATTGCCAAGAGGGGTTCGGAAGGTCTGTCTTACTTGCATTGTGCTCATACATCCTTATCCGATTGTAGCCCGCTGTAACCATCCATGAAGGAGAACATTCCGTGTCCGCTGGTGGCGTTTACTAACATGTCAATGTTAGGCAGAGGAAAGTCGTCCTTGGGGTAGCACTTTTTCAAGTCTCTGAAATCCACGCAGCACCGAATCTGTATGTTTTTCTTCTTTACTGGGACCACATTAGCTAACCAGGTCGGATGATGAATAGGACTGATGAAGCCAGCAGCTAGCAACTTCGAATTTCGTTCTTGATTTGTTCTTCCACTTCATGTCCGAATTTCCTCGAGATTGCTTGATTGGCTTGGATCCGGTATGACATGTAGTTGATGGGTGACCAATTTTTCGTCTAGAATAGGCATTTCCTCGTATGTCTAGGCAAACACATTTTGGTACTCCTTGAGTAGTTGGACAAGACTCACACGTTCGTCCACGGACAGTAGAACCTGATAGAGACAGGCCTGAGAGATTCTTCACTCCCGATGTTAACAGTCTCGGGCTCGTCAGTTGTGGAGTTGGTGCCATCTTGTAGCTGCCGCGGAGCGTCCAATACCTCCCCTTATAATAACGGTTTGCCTCGAAAGTGCGTTCCCTTTTGGTGTGAGCATGGGTTGAAGCTTCACCGGATAAAGATGGACGCCTCGTCAGAAAAGGCGTGTCGTGGTGCTTAGCCCTCGGTGATGCAAGTCGGTCTTCTTCCCTGATTGAAGCCTACGTGGGTAGTAGCATGCACATGACTTTGTCTCGACCTTCCATGCGAGTTTCTTTTGGCTCGAATGCCCACTCCGCATATTGGCGCGTACGGAGACAATGATGCAGGAATACGGATGACTTCCTCATTTAGCATGGTCTTCAGGCACTGGTGATACGTTGAAGGGATGACCTTATTGTCATGAAGCCATGGTCTCCCTAGTATCATATGGTAGTCCCAAGCTCATTTTCTATGACTTCAAATTTCACTTTTGACTGAACGAGTCCTACTGATAAATTCAGATTGACATACCCGTATGTGCTGGTCTAGTTTCCTTCGAAGTCCGTCATTGTAGTGGGTTGCCGTACAATCTTGCATGGGCTAACCTTGGTTGTCCCGAGAGTCTTGAGAGTAATCACATTCGAAGATACTCCCGTGTCGACGAGGGCCCTCCTGAACTATGAACCCTTGATGCGTGCGGTAACATGTAGGCCCAGCCAGGTGACCTTCCCTCTGCCATCATGTCGTCTTCTCAGTAAATGTAACATTATTATAGATGTTTCCGATGCGATTAGGACTTCGGACGTGAAGGAGTCGGTGTACGTCCGTAGCTATTTATTAATTGCAGAAACGTCTCGCCCGTTGATTATTCGAGAGGTGCAAGAGTTCACACAAGCTTTCCACTAGAGATGCCGCTTCCGATCCACTGGTCTCGGTTCGTAGTAAAGTCATTGATCAAAGTGGAACTAGTCCCCTTGTAGAGGTCTCCTAACGTTCATCTCTCGATGTCATCTTAATGAGGGGATCAAGTATGCCGTTTACCGATTTTTTGATTAGCTCCATGTTCTTCATGTGAATCTCCTGTACCCGTGCTAGTTCGCTAAATGTTGGAAATCTCCTGATCATGACGTCAGATACGTCGTTAGGAGGAGGGGTATCTCTATTGGAGGAACCATCAGGATTTGAGACTGTCGAGGTGGTCGTAAGACCAACCATCTCGAAATTGATTGAATGGTATTGAAGAAATTGACTTTACAACCGAGAGATTAACCTCCCGCCGTGGTTGCCAATTATTTATGGGTGAAAACTATTTCTCACGGTTTTGGTAATTTGGGGTGTGTGGATGAGAAATGAATCTAAACCCTAAAACAAATGCACTCAAGCACGGAGTGCTTGTAGATTCGAGAAATCAATCTGCAAATCCGTCCTAAACCAAGAAATGGACGTTCCGGACTTGTTTCGGTCACAAAGTGAAGGAGATGGGGTTGATCTTAGGGAGGAAGGTGTTGGCTATGTATGACTTGTATCGTAAAGTCCGAATCGGCTTGGCAGGATGTAAGCTATCAATTCCGTGTTTGAATACGATCAGTATCAACACTTGCCTCTCGTTGTCTTGTCTTGCATTGTTCTTGTTTGGAAAATAGGGAGGAAAACCTATTTATACAAGTCTTTAAGCCTAACCCTCGTATCTCGTGGGAAGTGGAGAAAGTGGAGTGATGGAGTAGTGGAGTCATGTGTTAGTGTCACACGACCAGTCTTTCCCACTTCTCCCATCATCACCAACCGTCCATGACTTCGACACGTTCTTGTGATGGCGCTGCACGCCGGAGAAACCGCCGCACCAATACCCCGCATGTATCCCCCAGAGTTTTTGACATGATTGATGTATCGAGTGTGTGGATCGTGGGACCCACGAAAAGTAGCATGTAATGCTAGATTAAATAACTAAGTTATTTATGAAGTCGATACTTGTGAAGTATCGTGTGTATTCTATGTAGGTACTCGATCGAGTATATTCAAGCATGTATGAAGCATCGCTGTTTGAGCGTCTCAAAATAGCCTCATGTCCACCCTACTTCATGTGATGGTTTGGAGGTTGCGCAAGCAAGTCCTCCCTTGGCCGACCACATGGTGTGGTAGAGTGACGGTGGTGATCACCATGACGCCTCACCGACCAATTAACTCCCGACTGTATTGTATAACCAAGCCGGTGAAGTTGGACGGACGAGATGATCTTTGAGACACTCATCTATGACCGTTAGTGGAATTAGGGTTTTGGAAGAGGTGCGCACGCACCACTTTTCACCTTGGTCGAATCCAAGCTCGGGATACGATTTTGGCATGGACGATTGGGCATGCGTGCGTACGGCATGCCTAAGTATATGCCCATACCTCATTGTCCCGTGAAAGTGTGATCTGGACCGCTCAATTTGTCCTAAGAAAGAGGAGCGGTCAGGATTGATTTACGACAGAAGTTTGGTGCCGCAAATGCCGTGCGTCATGCCTTCTTCAGGCGCGCGTTTTGGGACGACCAAGCTTGGTCGGTCCCGGACGATTGGTTCGGCGTGTAGGTGGCAGGCTGGTGTACATGCCTATACCTTACCATGGAACGTGATCTAAGCCACTCAATTCGTCCGTGCCAAGTTGAGTGGTCGATACCAGTTGCGATTGGGAAGTGTGACCACGCTAGTTTAGGCATGCGACTGGAACGACCCGGGCATGGTATGCCTTGGCCGATCGGGTATAGAGATAGATGGGTCCACGGTGATCATGTTAATGCTCACCGGACCACCTTCGATCGACTCCTAAACCCTCCATTCGATCAGAGAAAACGGACGTTTGCGATCAATGCAATCCCTAATTAGGTTTTGCGGCCAGTGCGGCGTGCCCACTTTGAGCGCATGATCCGGAACGACCGGCCATGGTTGATCCCGACCGATCGGTCATGTGTGTAGGAGGGCTTACAGTGAGCGTGTTGACATGCTATGGGCCCTTTGGATCTACATCTACACCCTTCATCTATGCCTGCGAAGATGAATGGTTGAGACATGTGCCGCAAACCCTAATTTAGGGTTTTTCGTCCATACCGCTTTGGCTTGGACGGTTCGGCAAGCTATGCCACCCTTTGGGGAGGCCGACCATGCGGGGCCCATGTTGGGCCTCAGTAGTGAATATTCCAATACCGCTTGGGGTCATGGATTCGATCTAAGTCATCCAACCATGCTTGGTGAAGTTGGATGGTCGTGATCGTTTCGAGACCGATATGGACACCCAGATTCAAATATGCTCAATCGGGCTAGTATAACACACCGAGAGATGTATGCTCAATCGGGCTAGTATAACACACCGAGAGTTGCGATCTGTACGGATGTATTTCGTACATGGTTCATTATTAATGCTTGGAGGTTCGTGTTGCTCGCTGAGAACAACACTTAGTCGTCATGTCGCACCGATAATGAGTACAGAAATACAAGGTCTGGTCATGCATTAATTAATAATGTTGTAAATTCACGGGGGTATATGGGATTGTTGCTACATGCTCCAACCTCGGATGAATTTTGTGTATTTAATTCACAGAAACTTGGATTGTTGCCACATGCTCCATTCTAGGTGAATTCGTAAAGTGAAGAAGTATTCATCACTTTATCGCTGGCTATCCTTTGCAAGATGTCAGCGCATAAATTTGGTTTCACAATTTTAGCCCCGAACTAAAATCCACCATCAACACCTAGATAAAGAGAATTCAATTCATTGCAAAAGATAAATCTACAATTGTTATTATCAAGCACCCATGTTTATTACAAAGAACATACGTCAAGGATTTCAAACCTT
This sequence comes from Papaver armeniacum, assembly GCA_023531295.1. Taxonomy (NCBI): domain Eukaryota; kingdom Viridiplantae; phylum Streptophyta; class Magnoliopsida; order Ranunculales; family Papaveraceae; genus Papaver; species Papaver armeniacum. The sequence goes on along the minus strand of JAJJWW010014183.1, from coordinate 140,434 downwards.
TCCATGACATTGACTTCAAAGAATAGACTTGGACTAAAGTGGTTTCTTTATTCCTATTAATCTTTACCAATTTGTAATCGTCGATCTTGAAATATAACCAAAACCATGCAATTCATCATAAAAATTGTATGTATCCAGTGATTAGGTAATCTCTTGTATTTGGGTTCCACAAAAACAAAAACAAAAAAAATCACCTGACTATACCCTCCGTATACCAAGCCATTACATGAACCCAACAACTGAATTTTACATTTTGAAGATTTATAAGTGAAATCAAATTCCACAACCGCAATATCAGAATCATTTCATATATCATACCTTATGAAGAGCACATTAACTGGATTATAACATTTAAACATCAAACTGTAGTTGTTTCTTTGAGTACTAAAGTTGAGATGCATTTTAACAAAATTAGGATCATAAATTAATGAAAACTAATTCTAAAACGCACTTGCATATGAGCAATGATTTCACTGGTAACCTCAAAAGGACGTCGAAATAGATCTCTTCCGGTAGGCTTCACATAATTTCTCCTCGTTCTAAATTTGGGTTTTGTGATGTTATTTCTGGAGAAGAATACCACTGATACTAATAATTTATGGCTGAATAGCTTTAGACGACACTCACACCTTCAGAATGATGTCATATATAAAGGTGGTGGGTATGGTATTTAACTTGTAGCCAATAATAATCTTCCACACTGTCGGGTATAATTTAGGGTGGGCAAGATGGTAAAAATGGGGTTTGAAGCCCATGTTACCAAAAAACATTATGCTTGTTAACCATTCGTTAAGGTAAGAAACCACATACCCATTCTATGAACTGTTTTGGCCCATGTATTCCACCACCACTAATCAACGTCATGGACTCCTCCTGTACCACTCACCAACATCCACCACCATTGCCTCCGCCAACACAACATAACTACCACCAATTTATGCTGAAGTTGGAATTGTATACTTCCAAAATTTATATGTTTGGGAAGAGTTGAAATTGTATATATACTTCCATAATTTATATTTTGTGTTATATTTGATACATGTGGTATCATGTATACCAATACATCCAGAGCATCCTTTATCTTTCCTAAGTTATAAACTATGCTTTATAAGCTTGATGTGATGCATATGGTATAATGTATATGTATCTAGCTAGAATACAAAACAAAGTATGGAAAAGTTAGGAAAGATAAAAGACAAAAGCCACGATTTGTCTAAGGAGTATATAAATCAATATTTTTGGTTGTTCAGATGAGTGTTTATAAGTGATGTTTGTGATTAAAAGTTATAAACACATCCAACCGCTTTTTAATTTGTTTACCTCATTATGGTCCCATTATTTTTTCAAAAAAAAAATATTTATTAATCTCTCTTGATAAATATCTTATTAATTATCTTGTATACTTCAATTAAATAGATAATAAATTTTTTAATAATTATATCATTAGAAATTTGTATAGCTTATCCTAGATAAAGAGAATTCAAGTCATTGCAAAAGATAAATCAGTTGTTATTATCAAGCACCGCTGATTCATTATAAAGAACTTCATACGGAAAAGATTTCAATCCTTTCCATGAATTTGATTTCAAAGAATAAACTTGGACCAAAGTGGTCTCCTTATTCTTATTAATCTTTACGAACTTGTAATCGTCGATCTTGAAGTCATAACCAAAACTATGCAAGTCACCATAAAAATGTATGTATCCCAGTGATTGGGAGTACACAAGCTATTTCCAACAATTTTCATCTTGCATGTTTTTAGATTATTTATTTAAATTCTAAGTTTTTGGAAGATGAACTTACAATATTTAATATTATTGGTTTTATATATTGCAAATGTATTATGAGATATATGTGTATTTGCGTGTATTTATATTTGTGCATTGAGCCGATATCTCATATATGCTCAACAGTTAAATCTATTATGTCTTTATGAATGTATGGGTAAAAGATAGGATGAACTTTTTGATATATTTATTCGCAGTATTGATCTTTCCCTAATCCACTTTATGTGAAAGTATTGTATTTTACTCCGTAAGAATTTCTTATGTTGAGTCATACCGTTCAAATTAACCGCAAAGTTTTTTCGATGTTTAATGTCCAAAGAAATCCTTATTTTCGTGTAAAAGAAAGGTCGCTCATGTTGTTCTTTTGGGAATGACATCAAATAAAGGAGAGTTCTTAAATGAACTTGTGCTTAAGCTATATTTTTGTGGGGAGAGCGGTTGTGGAGTATGTAGCGGTTAACTCGTATCTTAATAAACTCCTTGATGAAAACACAAAGTTTTGACTCTGTGATATCATCTAAAGTAAAAGTTGATATGCTTATTTAGTCATGAATTATCTTTTGAGAAATCATTACAATCCCGTAGTTTTCGTACCTTGCCAATTTATATTGACAAAAAGGGGGACAATTATTTAGTAGTTCATACTATGTACATATGGTTTACGGATCACCATTAAGGGGGAGTGGATTCCAATCTGTGAGGTTTTACCTATTATGCAAAAGGATGGAAGTATTGACTAAGGGGGCGAAAACATATCACCGTAGTATTATTTCAAAGTTATGATACAATTGGACTTTGATAAAGATATTAATACTATGACACTAAATAACAATGATTGAGAATATTACGGGAGGTAGTCAAACGAGATTTCTATGGACTTCCATGGATTTTTAATTTGAGTGACTTAGGAGATTCTCCGAAAATCTAGAGACTTTTAGTGATTCTCTCGAGAGTATTTTAGAGAGTCTTTATGACTCGTAGAGACAAAATAATGAGATTTGTAAAGAAACTTTGTGACTTATGTAGACAAAAAATGTATAATATCCCCTACAAAATTCAAAACATCTACCAATTTTTTTTTTATCATCCACGTTACTATGTTTATTAAAGTACCATAAATACTTAAAAAAATGAAATGGTTCATAAAATAAAATAAAATAAAATACGTGTCCATTTTCAAAATAAATTTCATTGTTGTCCCATGTCTAAATTTTCATTCTCTCTATCCCACTCGTCCCACATTTTATACGGATAATCCGATGATAACTAGGTTGGATAAGAATGCAAAAGTGACACTTGTTTGTTGGATATCCATGACAAAAAAAAAATACTGATAATTGGGTCGAATGCAATCCTCCATAATTTGGTTAATAGGGAAGCATTGTTATCTTGACTCTCATGTTTACCAAGTTTTTTTCAAATTTTCAAGTCTCTCAAAATATCACCTCTTGAGGAGAGATTTCAACCATGCCTATTTTCATAAAAAAGTCTCCCCAAATCTCTAAAAACAACAAATCAATGACTTTCAATTCTTATTCGAATAACAGGGGTGTTAAAGTGACTCTTACGAATTCTTAATCCAATAACATGGAGTTTTAGAGAATTTAAATGACTTAAAAAAAGTCTCTAACGAATAACAAGAGACATTGGGAGACTCTCTAAAAATCCTTATGGACTAACAGTAGATTTGGGAACTCCCTAGAAGTCCTCTGAAATCTCATTTGACTAACCCCCTGTTAGTTACATTTTTTTTTTTTGTTATCTCTACGGATCTTCAACAACAATGATGCTGACTTGAACACGTTCAGAATCGATGGAGAACTTAAAGTTACGAAGAATTCAAGAAGTTGAAGAACCAAGGAAATAAAGCATGGTGGATCAAAAGCTACAAACTTTTATTTATTTTATAATCCATATGCATTGATAGTTTTGTCAATAAAATTGACAAAGTGGGAGATTGTTAGAGCATTGCTCGGTCGAACTCGCAAGCTTTGTCTGTCTCAAGCTTGTTGTCAAATTTAGTTGATAAAAACTATATCTTGATTTCTAGTCTACTACAAGTCATGTCTCGGATTAGGATAAAAGTGTGTAGTTCATCATTAGACTTCATGGATCACCATTTGAAGAAGACGATCTACCGAAGACTTTGGAGGAACTTTATCGACAAAATGTACGTGAAGAATTTAACTTATCTATCACTCGAAGTATATTTTATCTACTCAGTAAAGACTATGTCGTATGGCTAAGTGGACTTTAAATTAAGTATACTCATGAAAGTTTCGAGCTGAACTTATTCTAAATATATTTCTCGAAACATGAGTTAATCTATAAGTCAGTCGAATAATATATTGTTCAAGATGATCAATTGAAAATAGCCTTGAAAACGGTATGTGTATTATTATCATTACTTAGGAAAGTTTCAATTTGATTCATTCAATCATGTGAAAATAACCTTGAACATTTTATATGGTCTATGTGAGACAATCATCTAATGTTAACAAGGGATGTTTCGTATTGATTAAGTAATCATTTGAGAATAACTTGGAATTAATAGGTTCTGATTCGGCAAATGACAACTTGATTGTATGTGCTCGTCAACTCAGGATAGTTTGCAAACTCTGTTTACGAAAAAAAATCCCTGAACTGTTATTGCCATATTGTATGTGTACCCTGTTTGCAAACCTTGGCATAACGACTCACGAACTGGAACAGTACACATACTTTGTATACATACTTACCAAGTCGAATATATATATATTCAAATGCATTTTTAAATAATTCTATGAGATGTTTAGCTTTTAATTTAATTCTCTATAAAACACATATTAGATACATACTTGATCGCTGATTAAAGTTTGGATGATTATCAAATTAAGTTTAAAGTGTTTTATGAAAACGACTAAAAGCTAATTCAGTTCATTTGGCTAACTTCGGTTAACTATTGTTGAACCAAATCATTGTACACGTTTAGGTATGGTTCATCCTTATCTAAATATATGTATATTTCATTTGTGTATATCTCAAGCTAAACCATATAATGATGGATATGGTTGCTTATTTTCTAAGCTATCTTAGCTTGAATCTCAAGTCAGTTTTTTTCATCTAACGATGAATAGATTACTTTGTTACTAAGATATCTTAGCTTTGACCATAAGCAACCCTGATCTTGAAAGTCTATATAAAGAGATCCTCTTGCTTCTGGGAAAACTAACCCCAAACACTTTTGTGTGTCCTAGTTGCAAATTAAAGTCGATTCTCTCTCAACCTAGGTTTCCAATTTTACTGAGAAACATAATTAGGTTTACAACTAAAAGACTTCGCTTAGAGACTCGTGAATTCAGGTCTGACTATTTTATCTTTGATAGTCTGTGTATCCTTGATCTTAATTTTCTACCATTTTGAGTTTAACTCGCTTTAGAGTTATCTCGAGTTTACCTCCGATAGGTAAAACACAAAGTAATCACAAAGTTCTTCGTTTCAGACTTTGTGATTCCACAAGAAAATTCTTCTATCTATTAGTTAAGTTTATTATGAGCTAATTGAAAGTTTAGGCTTTGAGAGACATAAGACCGGATTTTGAGGTTTGATGATCTTTACGATTAATACAAACTATGATTTCTTTTCCACCTCGATTTCTGATCTAAACGAAAATAACCAATAGACTTATATGTGAGAGACAAGTTTTCTTATCAAGTCTTCAACTTTGGTTCGTAGCACTCTTAGGTTATAAAGGATGTTAGCTAAGGGAATTAAGTATCTGATTTGATGTTTTGATTCGAAGTTAGAGGAAGTAGAAACGACAATATTTAGCAATAAGAAACAATTTTGAAAATAAACGAAACATGAAAAATGTATTTTCCCTTTGGTGTTTTGAAATTAACGATAAGATGCGGGCAAGAAAACACATAGGGTAACTTAGTCATTTCTTGTGGATCGTTGAAAAACACCTATTTTATTTATTATATTAGTAAGATAAGATATATAATTTTCTTTATGAGCCAATCTAAAATCTAAAATAGTGTACTCATAAATAGTAAACAAATTTGTTCAATGTCTTTCATATTTATTTCATACCTTTTTAAAAATAATTCTTAATTATCTTCTTTTCAAAATTTCAAAATTTCAAAAATAATTTTAATTTTATATTCTTTCTTTTCTTTTTCCTGTTTTCTTTACTTTTTCAAAGCGGACTAAAATTAAAAGACGGAAGGAAATACTAACGAATCGATTGGGATTAGTAGAGACATTCAGAGACTTTTTATACAAGAGATTTTGGATGACTCTCCGTGAGTTTAGCGATTTTGAGAGACTCTCTGAATGGTTTTCAAGGAATTATGGTGATTCATTAAGACAATAAAACATATATGAACTTCAACTTACATACATGAGACAAACAATATATTTATTTATTTTACAAAATGAATATATGAAAATTTCAATGAAAATGTATAAGTCCATGCATGGATAACAAAAACTGTAACCATTTTGCCAATAAAATCAAAATGAGACAAACAAAAGGGATATGAATCTCTAGTAAACTTATTGGGTTTTGGAAGACAACGATTTTTTCCATTTTTATGAATTTAATTGTAGCTTATTTGGTTATTCTTTTTAATATTTTGAAATTTAATCCTTATAGAAAAGAGAAAGAACAAAGTCTCTCAAAATATCACCTACTTATGAGAGATTTTTTTTAGCCATTTATGGTATGTTTTGTAATAAAAGTCTCTACAAGTCTCTCAAAACCATAAGTCACTGATTTCAAATTCCAAATCCAATAATCGAGAGTTCTGAAGACTTTTAGAAATTCACGATCCAATAACAGAGATTGTTTGAGAGTTTGAAGAACTTTGTACTGACAAACAAGAGAATTTAGAAGTCTCTAGCAGGGGGTTAGTCAATTGAGATTTGTGGAGATACTGAAAGAATTTTAGAGACTTCTAAAATCTCTTGTTAGTCAATAAAGAGTTCTTCAAAATCTCAAATAATTTTTGTTATTGGATCGTGACTTTCTAAAAAGAACGCAAAATTGGGGGATATAAAAAGGAATTGGGGGATATAAGAAAAGGACAAAAACTTGATCCAGATATCAATTCGGGGTCACCCCTTATCTAAGTATTTTTTTAAATCCTAATCTACCCCTCACTAATCAGGTTTAGTGGTTAATAATAATTAGTAAAATCATAAGATTTTTTATAAATGATTAGTGGGTGTTTTATTTGAATTTGGGTTAGTGAGGTGAGAGTACAAGGAGGGATAAATATTTTGAGAGAGAAATTTTTTTGGGAAAAATGGAGGATGATTGTGAAGAGAGAATTGTTTGCTTCTTTGAATCTTTAGCTCAACTACAACAAGGAGCATATCTTGAATCTTCAACTAACGACAACAACTCTCAATTGTAACTCTTTGTTGAGCCAACACCCTTGAATGATGATTTTCACGAGTATGGAGAGTTTCTTGAAGAACCAACACAAGAAAGTAAACTTGCACAACATACTAGCATTCCCAACACACAGGTAAAGCTGCTAAGATGTCGAAAAATCGAATTTTTTTCTTTAAACCCGCCATTTTTTCAACTGAAAAACCTCGTTGCCGGCATGGTAGTTGTATGAATACCATGCCGGTAGTCTCGGTACCGACATTGTATTCATACTACGACCATGCCGGTATTAAAGGTACCGGCATGGTATTCATACTACAACCATGCCGGTAGACCGATATCCCCCATTTTGAATACTGATCCGGCATAGAATTCTTCTAAACAACTATGCTGGTGAGCGGTTAACCTTTTTACCTACCAAGGAATATACTACGGAATATTTAACCGGCATGGTTTCATTGATAGGTTACCATGCCGGTACTGCATGAAAACATACAGGAAACAGTTCTATTCCAAACCAATAACCGGCATTGAAACTTAATAAACATCAATGCCGGAACTGGGTACCGCGTAGTACCATAAATATCGAGAATGCCGGCACCAAAACCGCGTTGTTCGGTTACAACTTTACAATGCCGCACCTACAAAAAAACATGCGGGAATAAATGTTTTCCAAAGAAAAATTCCGGCAGTCAATAGCAATTATTTCAAATGCCGGAATTGTGTACCGGCTTGGAACAATAGGTTACGAGAATGCCGACATCCGTGCTTCCGGCGTTGTTTTCTTATGAAACATATAAGCCGGAATAGGTTTCAAATTTGGTCTTCCGTTTTGATTAACTTATACTATGCTTTAACAATGATCGAGCATGCCGGTACGGGTTTCGGCATAGTGTTTTAATGTTGTTTGGAACTTATTTTCATTCGATCATTAGGTGGTGACATATATTGATCCAACAAATGCAAAGCCACTTTATCGGGATACGTCGGTATACTATAAAATCCCTCCCAGATGTGACCAAAGAATACTTTGTCACCTAGTATCTTGAACTTTACTAATGGATTTCTAGTAATGAACCTTCTAATGTATATGAAATTGTTCTTATGTAGGGAATAATAGATCGAAAGGAAACAATCGCTTGGGCTAAAGAGACGGCTCTTAAGAACATGTGTGTGTTAGTGAGGAATACCAAGGTTCAAAGAGCGTTTTGTGATGGCTTGCGAGAAGTGGGAAATACAAGGAGAATAATAGCCACAAGAGAAAAGATTATGTATATCCAAAGAAGACTAATAGGGTATACAAGACTCGTACGAGGAATAATAATTGCCCGTTTAAGCTTGTATTCCGTTTAAATGACATGAACAATTGGGATTGTGAGGTTTTGTGTGGCTGTCATAACCACCGGGATCCGAAGATTTTGTTGGTCACTCTTAGTTGCGAAGCTAAAACCTGACGAGTTCGAGGATGTAAAGAGATTGACCAAAGCACTTATCAAACCGAGACAAATTCTCAGAGGCTTCAAGGAAAAGGATGAGACTAATGTGTCTTCTCTACGTACAATTTATGCCGCAAAAACAACTATTAAAGGGTGGAATGGGAAGGGAGGAGCGTTATGCAAGAATTTGAGAAGATAGTTTGGGATCACAACTACACGCGTATCATTAAAAGAGGGCCAGACGAGAAGCCCCTTCAAATATTCATTTCGCATCCTTTGCTCTCACAATTGGCAAATACATGTTGTGGTGTTCTTTTGATGGATTGCACCTACAAGACAAACAAATACAATATGACGTTGTTCAACATCGTGGGGCAAACCTCGGACAAGGTAACATTCACATTGGCTTGGTGCTTAATGGAAAACGAGCGGGACTATAATTATCATTGGGAATTACGACAATCGAAATTGTTCTTCCGGAAAATCAACTTCCGAGGGTCATCGTAACCGATAACGATGACACATTAATGAAAGCAATATCCGACGTCTTCCCGGACGCACAAAATTTCCTATGTACATATCATATACGTCAATATATCATAAAACTTGTCATGCCTTGTTTGAACCCGCAAAGGAGGATATTAAGAAGAGAATGATGGTACAACTAGAGGAAGATGTTCGAAAGAACAAACTATCCCCCGAAGAAGAAGAAGATGAGAGAGGCAAGATAAAGGAGCGAGTGGACAAAGAACATGCGGAAAATCATAAAAGTGGTTGGAATTTCTAAGATATTGGGAGAAAGTTTATTGGTCTCTTACCGAGGTTATGTACGAAAAGAGATTGGAGAAGTTTATTGCCGATTGGAACGTTTATCCGATCGCCACCGGTGTTGTCGGACTCAATGGTTGGATAAGTTCAAGGAAAAATTTATGCATGCATGGACAAACCGGTATAGACACTTCAAGAGTGAAGCAACTAGTGTAGCTGAGGCCGCTCATGGGAGATTTAAAGATCTCATCCAGTCCGGTCAAGGCAATGTGGTTACGGTCACTGAGGCAATGGAGCAATACTTTAAGCAAGATATCAATAGGATCAAGGATGCTTTGGAGAAAAGCTCGATGGAAAAGATGACTCAATTTCTTCATTATGGTAAGTTGCTCCAAGGAATAGAATTCAACGTATCTCATTGGGCAATAAAACATATGATGAGACAAATGGAATATGAGAAAAATTACGGAAAACCGGGTGATGTGTGTATTTGTCCCGACATGTGTTTATTGGGGCTTCTGCGTCGTCATATGCTTGTGAAGTATGAAGAAGTGATACCTATTGAAGTTATTGATCCGTTTTAGAAGCAACTATCTTTCGATCCTCCCCCTTCGGGAGATCCCAGGCAATCTCCATGGGATACGAACGAAGCAAAGGAATTCTTAGAGAAGCTTACTCACGTGGCACCTCGGTGGCCGACAAGTCTTGTTGAGCCAACTAAGGCTAATTACTCTTCCATGGATCGCACAAAGCGAAGAGCCAAGAAATGGAGATCCAATAGGTAGACCACAAACTAAAACAAAAAGGGAAAAACAAAGGGTAGAATTGAAAGAAATGACTCAACGTGAAGAAGAACTCGCGGCAAGTAAGAAACGAGATCTAACCGCATGTGAGATTTCAGAACAAAGGTTCGTGGAAGCGCAGGTTCCAAACAAAAGAGGTAGGCCAAGGAAGGAACCGCTAAGTCAACAACAAACGAAGGAATCCGTATCCACACCAAAAGCCAACTCATCGGAGGTTCCAAAGAATAGGGGTAGGCCGCCAAAGGTATCAACATCAAGTGTTAAAGAACAACAAGGTGAGCATTCCGAAGCCATACCCATAGTCGATCTAGCGGAGGTTCCAAGGAAAAGGGGTAGGCCGCCAAAGGTATCAACATCAAGTGTCAAAGATCAACAAGGTGAGCATTCTGAAGCCATACCCATAGTCGATCTAGCGGAGGTTCCAAGGAAAAGGGGTAGACCGCCAAAGGTATCATCATCAAGTGACCAAGAACGACAAGGTGAGCATTCCTCAAGCCATACCCATAGTCGATCTAGCGGAGGTTCCAAGGAAAAGGGGTAGGCCACCAAAGGTATCATCATCAAGTAACAAAGAACAACAAGGTGATGAGGCAAAGGTGGTGACAAACCAAAGTTATAGCAAAGTTGACGTAGTTTTAGTTCGAAGGGGAAGGGGTAGGCCAAGGAAGTACGGACTCCCATCACATATCGAAGATATTGGAAGTGTAGAGATTGCGAGATGATGGTTTGGATATATTATTGTTACAAAAGGGTAATATGAAGATGTATAAGGATCCCGAAATGGTAGGACAATTAGAAGTTATCATACCAAGATACGGTCTTACATAGATCAACTTCTTGAGGTTATTCGCGAGTATATTTTATATACGGATGATGTCGACAGAGATGGAAATTGTGACTATCATCTTTGTGGTGAACAATTAGGAATCTTTGACACGGCGGTTAGTAGAGGTATGACACCATGCCAATATGCTAGAATGAGGATGGCCGAACAACTTGTGAACAAGAGGAGCTTTTATGAGCAATTGGTTGTTGTAGGCGAGGGTTTGATGATATGCATGCTCAAGTATTGGGGACAAAGCAACGAGATGAACTTTCTTCCTTCGAATATTGGATGAGAACGCCGCTTTGTGGGCATATAGTGGCGGATACATTTAGATGTGTTGTTCATTATTTTACCCCCACCGTAGAAGTAACATTTACTCCAAAGTGGCAAAAATGCGAAGGATCCCTTATGAAGAGAAGAGTTGTTTTGGCGTTCGTGAATGGTAATCATTCCGTTATTCTAAAACTTTAACAAAATTGTCCATTGCCACCTATATGTGGGATGATTAAAAACAAGGGTCTAGATCCCACTATCTGGAAGGGATGGATGGCATCGTATGAGGAGAATCACCAATTTTGGGATGCGGTGGCCTTATCAAAAAAACCGCTCCAAGAGGAGAAATGCAACCCATTACGTGTGAAGGCGACAATGAGTAATTTGGATTTATGTGGTTCAGTAGAACGCAACGTTTTGTTTTTTTGGTACAATGAATTGTAAACATTAAATCATATTTTGATGCCCATGCCGGCATAGTTGTGTTTTATATTTACAACTCCGGAACTTGTGTACCGGCGTAGACTTTCGTTTGAACCCATGCCGGAATTGCAGAAAAAACTTCCAGAGAAATCAATGCCTGTTCCGGCATTGAAATTAACATCATTATTGTGCCAATTTTCTGTCAAAATCATATTTGTCATGTAGATTACAGAAAGCCGGCATAGTATACAAACACAGTTAAATGCCGGAACTCTTTCATTTAGAGAACCGGCATTGTTTTTACTGTTCTCGAGCATGCCGGTAATGAAGAAAACTTAGAAATTTAAGTGATCGAGGCACATTCAAACTCTGTAAAAGAGGTAATTTGACACAAGTTTATCAAAATAATAAATATAATAAAAACACTAGATTGTATACAAGAACAAGCTCCAAAGTAATGTGGTTCCAAACCGAAAACAAATCATACATAAACCAAGTCAAGCAAAGAGTTTCGCAAGACACACAAACAAACACATTATTTAAGACTCACAAACAAACATAAACCAACACTAGATTGTTCAAACCAAACTAATACTATAGAATAAACATACGATCACTCGGTTCTTGGCTTCTTTTGTACCCTCTTCTTCCTTTCGCCCCACAAGTCTTTTGCCTTCGGGTCTTCAATTTTGTCCATCTTTTGCTCGACGTTCTCCATTTCTTTCTGGGTCAGCACCTCTCCTTTCTTGTTCTTTTTCTTAAAGACCTTTGACAAATTTCGAATCCGCTGAAGCTGTTAAGGAAATTTTAAACATGTACTTAGTATGTACAATTGTATAAGTTCATAGACATAGATTAAAAGAATGGAAATGAACAAGACGTACGTACCAACAACGTAACGAGTTGTACAAGTGCGGGTACAGTTTCCGGAGTTGTGGAGGGATGTCTTTGGTGGTGGAGGAACAACTACGATATCCGGCGTACAACATAAGGATGCGTGAACTTCCGATGGCCTCTTAGGAAGGCTGGTTCCTCTCATAACCGTTCTCAGCCAATTCCCAATCAGACCTATCCAACACAAGTCCTATTTCTTCCCTTTCACTCCAATGTGCAAGAATAGGTTTTGGGTCGTAAACAACGAGGGTATGGTTCTCATTTGATTGGCATTGAGGAAAGTCATGAGAGAATTTCTGATAAGATGTGTCCGTGAGATCTTTCTACTTGTACCCAAGTTGGCGCATTACACGGCGAGGGTTGTGCATAACAAATCCTTTTGGATGAAATAACGGTCCATTGTAAAATGAAACATTGTCACGCCTTTGCAAGTGAACTCCTGCGGCATTCCTATATGGATCAAACACAACATCTTGGACATCCACCGAGTCCAAAGCCAATCTCATTGCTAATAACCGTTTTTTGTTATTGGGCCTTGGGGTATTGTCGAAGTAGTATTTTTGACCTAGAGGCCTATTGTCTTGATATTCGGTGAAAATCTTCAATCCTTTATACCGTATGAACAATTTTGTGAAGTGTTCATAAGACCACACCTACGCCAATGAAAGATCATTCCAATGAAATGTATAAGAAAATAAATAATTGGAAACTAACAAATTTAATGTGAACAATCAAAAAATAAGTAGTTGACTATACCTGAAGTACGGTGAAATTCCCATTAAATTGACGGGCGTTCGCCTTAGAACCTCGACGCATTTCTGCCAAAAAATGTGCCAAGAAAGCAGTGCCCCATGAATACTCATGAGCCTTTTACAATGGATCCAAGTATTATAGGTTGTTCATATGCACCCTATTACCATTGGCGTCAGGGAATATAGCGGAGCCCAAGATGAACAACATATAAGCCGCGGAAGTTTGCTGGACTTGTTCGGGATTCAAGTCCTTGTTCTTCGTGTTCCCAAACAATTCAACGAGTTTGAATAATGTGATAGTCTTTGTCTGGGAACGCCTTGTCTTGTACATATTTTCCAAAGTGGTTTCCTTGTCCCATCCAACAACTGTTTAGTCAGCTCATAGATATTGTCCCATTCCAGGTCCTTAGAGTCATCTCCTACCTTAACGGCTTTCCCAAGAACCTCAAGACCTATTATCCTTTGGACATCTTCAGGGATGATGGTCATCTCGCCAAAAGGAAAATGCATGGTATCAGCTTCACCAAAAAACCTCTCTAAAAAGCAGTTCGCCGTGACGATATCAGTGGCCACATAATTTTTTATCGCGGGATACAACCCAGATGCTTTGACTACTGCTAACACGGAAGGCGTTCTTGTGGTCCTATAAAAACACACCAAAGTAAATTAAATTCACTTGATCACAGATAAATAATATAATAACAAGATGCAAATGTCTTACATAAGTTTGATAGATCCAATGAGCCCAAGAGTGTTTGTAGGCAAATAAGAGTTGTGGGTTTATCGGTTCACCCCAATGTTTGCCATCATCGCGGTGCTGAATCATGTCATACTTATCGGGAAAGTGGGTGGGGTGCCTTCTCATTATCCTTAGGGGCTTCAACTCCGACATCAGTCTGTCCTAAGCCACCTGCTTGTGAGGATGAGCCACCTGCTCGTTCGGGTACATGATATGTTTCCACTCATCATCATCATCACTGCTGGTTGGGTAGCTTATAGGTTGATCCTTAATTGTGACCTTAGCAGTAGCCGTATCAGGACGGCTACGTCGAGAAGACTTACGTTTTGCTTCTAAAACAACTTTACCTTTTCCTTTGTTCTTTTCTGCTTCTTTAGACCTATATTCCAATATGCAAACTGAGTTATATAATGACAACCGGCATAGAAATCGAACTTAACATAAGTGTCGGCAAAGGTGCCGACATTATAATCAATTAAAATACCATGCCGGTTGTCTTTGAATTTTAGACAGAGAATGAACATTTTTTGCAACAAAAAAACGGCATATTAACTTAACATATCGACACTTTCCGGCATTCGGAACCGGCATTGTTAGATAGAAATTGTCAATGCCGGTACTGTGGGATTTTAGTACAAAGTTTTTAACAAAATAGGCTAATGAAAGCGACATAGTATTGATGAAATATACAAGCCGGTACAGGAAACCAGCATGGTATTCAATTAAATATGTATGCCGGTAAACGCATGCAATAAAATCGGGATTCAAGACATATAATCTGGCATGATTTTCAAATTATATTCTACCGCGAATCAAACAAGCAACTGAGCTTCAAATTGGAATTTTAAAAATTACTTTTAGTGTAGTAGAAAGACTAAACAACATAATTTCACTTTGTGTTTTCTACTATGGGATAAACCCTAAAAGATATTAAACGACGAAGCAATTAACAATACTTACTAGTAATCCAACGGTCTTATTAAGTTGGGTCATCGTAGGTGGTGCCTGTGCGGGAGTTGGAACGGGAGGGTTTTTCCTGGGAGGAACTTGGACGTCATCCGGGAGGACGACATAAGGATGTGACCATTGCGGGTAATCTTCCATGTAGTCGGCATCAACTTCATCACCATTTTCAGCAATCTCCAACTTCTTCCACCGACTAATATCTACCAAACGACGTGGTTCCCTATCCTTCCAATCTGTTGGGTCCGGTCACATAATCTACATGCAACCGATTTGGAGTTGAATAGCACCGAGAAAGGTCAAGATCAAAACATTGAAAAGAGTCTGTCTGGAAATGTGCTAATTGCTTATATCCAAGTTGACGCATCACACGTGTAGGATTAGCCATAACGTATCCTTTTGGGTGGAACAACGGCCCATGGTAAAATGCAACGTTACCAAACCTCAAAACTTTGTGGTTTCCTCTAGCCTCCTTGTAAGGGTCGAACACAACATCTTTGGTACTCATTGCGTCCAAAGCCAATCTCATATCGATCAGTCGACCTATGTTACTGGGATTTGGAGTATTGTTGAACTCGTATCTCTTATCTATAGGCGTATCGGGTTCTGGAAGGTCTATGATCTTCAAGGAGGGGTAGACCTTGAACAAGGTTGGGAAGTGTTCATAAGCCCACACCTATTCCAATGTGAAGCAATAAGTTTTGTTTCTAAGTTCACGATAAGAGTACATATGAACAATATACATAATAACATAAGTTTAAGAACAAAATTACCTGCAGTAGAGTGAAATTCCCGACAAATTGGTTGGTTTTAGCCTTAGAGGCCCTTCTCATCTCCATAATCAAATGTGCCATTACCGCGGTGTCCCAAAAATATCCATAGACATCTTCCAACGGATCCAAGTCTTCGAAGGTAGTTCGCACTAACCACGTTGCCATTGGTGTCGTGGAACACCCTAGTGCCCAAGATGTATAACAGGTAAGCAGCGGCAGTATAACGAATTTGTTTAGGGTCCCATCCATCCTCCAAACTTCTTTTCTTTGTGTTTTCAAAATTCTTCTTAAGCGGCGTCAACTTGATTGTCTTTGTCTTACCAGACGTGGATTCATAAAATCTCTCCACAGAAGTTTTGTAGTCCCAACCAAACAGCTTGTTAGTCAGACCGTGCAACGTCGACCATTCTAGGTCCAGAGACTCAACTCCTTCTACAATTGATTTGCCGATAACATTCAAGCCTAGAATGTTCTGAGCATCTTCAGGGATGAAGGTTATCTCCCCAAAAGGGAAGTGCATGGTATCGGTTTCACCATGATACCTTTTGACGAAGCAATTGACAGTAACAAAATCAGGCTTCACATAATTTTCAACCAAAGCATATAGACCAGAATCCTTTACTATTGTTTGGACCTCTTCACATTCCTCGGACAAATCCCAACCATCCGCGGCTTGGTTTCGGCAAACACGCACAGCCTTCTTATGATCCTACAATTAGGAGAGACAATACAATTAAGAGATTTTACATAAATACACAACAATACATATGTAAAAGATAAAAAATGCTTACATAGGTTTGATAGATAGTACGAGCCCGGGGAGTGCTTGTATCCAAATAGTGTTTTTGGTTCGGAGCTTCGCCTGGTATCATATCATTAATATGAGGAAGGTGGGAACCTTTAAATTTCACTTTGATGTTTCCCTTCTTGCCATTGCCTTGTGTTGGTTGTTGACTTGGGCCACCAACTTTGCTTTGGCTTGCTAATTGACTTTCCTCTTCATCTTGCTCATCTTGATCATCGTGCTCACAGTTTGCAAGTCGACTACGGTCACCACCACTCTCCCAAATTATCCCTCTTGTACTAGCACCTAAACGTATCTTACGACCTTCATCTTTCCCTCGAGGAGGCAGGACGAGGAGTATCAAGACCGTCCTTCCTTCTTCTCTTAGTGACATCATCTTTATTTTTTGTTTTTTAGCTTCCTTTGCTTTTGACCTATATCGTAAGCACACGGAAAAGCAATGAATATAAGACCACTCACCTTCACTTTTAGTACCGGCATTGACTACCTTAAAATAAACCACGCCGGTATAATGTTCCGGCAGTTCATATTGACTATCGACAGTCTTTGGTACCAAGTACCGGCATACAAATGCAACCTAAAATCTATGCCGGTATTTGTGACAAATTTCCCATATGTTTTAAGACAACTACCGGCATGCTTGAATTATTACAAAGAATGCCGGTACTAGAAACCGGCATACAATCCAGCCCAAAATCTATGCCGGTACCGGTGACAAATTCATAAACTCTCCTGTATGTTTTAAGTCCACTACCGGCATACACGAATTATTATCAAAGACTCGCCGTACTAAAACCGCACGTATTCATCCTGGATTGAATGCCGGTAGGGAAAATTCAGTTCCTGGTGATTCTAGTATTGGAAACCGCACTTTGTATTCATCCTAGATTGAATGCCGAAATACAAAACCGAGACCGTGTTCATACAAATATCGATGCCAAACTCTCCGAAACTCAACTGTTTGAGTTAGGGTTCGCGATTCTAACCTAAACCCATAGCTACACATCGATTGAAACACTAATTAAACAGTTTTAAATGACTTACCTTCTCACGGAAGCCATATTTCTGAGTAGTTGATCGTCAGATAACGTTGCTTCTTCGTGTTCTTGCTCTTGAGCAATCTTAGCAAGTATTTCTGCCTGTTTTTGTAGAGCAATCGATGATGTTGAGTTCGATTGGGCATTTGGTTTCTTTCGTGGAGGCATTGTTTATGATTCAGATAGGTTAATCGACGAATTTTTTTTTTGAATCGACGATTAATCGACGAAGAACGGATGAAGAACGATGAATTTTTTTTTCCAAATCCTAACCCCTAACGAAAGTCTTGCAGATCGATTTGTGTAAATGGGGGATATATGAATTTGGTTTTGATTTTATTGTTTTAGTAGAAAGGGTAGTATGGTCTTTTCATAAAGTTTTAATTAAACAAAGGGTATTTTAGTATTTTCATACCCAAAAATCACCCCTTAACACACACCATGGGTTGGGAGAAGTAATCAATATCCCCCAATTCCTTTTTATATCCCCCAATTTCGCGTTCTCTAAAAATCTTCAAAATTCTCTTTTATTGGATTTGGAATTTGAAATCAATGATTTATGGTTTTGAGAGACTTGTAGAGACTTTTATCACACAACATACCATAAATGGCTAAAAAAAAAGTCTCTCTTAAGTAGGTGATATTTGGAGAGACTTTGTTCATTCTCATTTCTTTAAGGATTAAATATCAAAATATTAAAAACAATACCCAAATAAGCTACAATTAAATTCATAAAAAATGAAAGAAAAAAATTGTTGTCTTCCAAAACCCAATAAGTTTACTAGAGATCCAAATCCCTTATGTTCGTCTTGTTCTGATTTATTCGAAAAATGGTTACAATTTTTGTTAGCCATGCATGCACTAAAGTAAGCTGAAATTGTTGTCTCATGTGTGTAAGCTGAAATTCATATATGTTTTATTGTCTCAATAAACCACCACAATTCCTTGAAATCATTAAGAGAGTCTCTCAAAATCTCTAAACTCACGGAGAGTCACCCAAAATATCTTGCATAAAAAGTATCTGAATGTCTCTACTAATCCCAATCGACTAACCCCCTCT
Organism: Papaver armeniacum; assembly: GCA_023531295.1. Lineage (NCBI taxonomy): Eukaryota > Viridiplantae > Streptophyta > Magnoliopsida > Ranunculales > Papaveraceae > Papaver > Papaver armeniacum. The sequence goes on along the minus strand of JAJJWW010014183.1, from coordinate 121,715 downwards.
AAAATTCTTTCAATATCTCCACAAATCTCAATTGACTAACCCCTGTAAAGATTTTGTAAAATTTATGACAAATTAATAAAAGGTACGAAAACACATAATGTCGACATGCAAAATCCTTATTTGGAGAAAAGGTTTTTAACTTTCTTGATAAATATGAAATAAATACTAAGATTTTGTAAAATTCATGAAAATTTAGCAAAAGATATGGAAACACTCGTAATGTTGGCATGTGAAATCCTTATTGGAAAAAATGTTATTAACTTTCTCAATAAATATGAAATAAATACTAAGATTTTGTAAACTTGATGAAAAATTATTGGAAGATACGAAAACACTCTTAATGTCATGCAAAATCTTTATTAGGAGAAAGGTTTTTAACTTTCTTAATAAATCTTGATATCCAAATATCCGAATAATATGCTTTCTTAATAAATCTTGATATCTTAAGGTTTGATTGGTCTCTAATATTTTTTTCAATACAATACTATAAATTGAAGTTGAAAATGGGAGTAGTTGTGTCCATTAAAGTTATTTTATTCAAAAAAATGGGGAGAACTCTTTTCATGTTGCTTCTAACGATTATTCATGTATCACTACTAATAAACTCAGTCATTGCGGTTGATCCAAACAAAGGGTTTAGTTTGAAGATGATTCATAGAGACTCCAAAGAATCACCTGTATATCCAGGCGACCATTTAACAAGAGAAGAAAGGCTTCAAAGACTCCTTGAACAATCTAAATCCAAAGCACGTTACATTGAGTCACAAATATTATTCCAAAGCAATGCAACACGCTCCATGAATCCTGAATCTACAAGTTTCCCTGTAGTTTACGAACCTAGAATGTATTACATTGCAAAAGTTGGTTTAGGTACGTTTCCTGGTAGACGACAATCATTCAAAAATTACTATTTAATGAATGATACAGGTAGTGATCAGACATGGCTTCAATGTAAAGGTGCTACTAAATTTTTCGCTCAAGATATGCCACTTTATCCTTGGAGTTCGTCAACTACATATCGTCCCGTTCCTTGTAATACGCATCCTCTTTGCAAGGGAGATAAGTGCAATGTTGATGGCCAATGCACTTACGCATCGCACTATTTGGCTGGTGCGGCCACATCTGGTATTGTTGCTGAAGAAAAATTCACTTCAAGAACTAGTACCGGTGTGAACTTGAAAGTATTCAATTGCATATGGGTTGCGGATTCCTCCAAGAAAATTTCACTACTATCGGTAATAACCATTTATATGGAAAACCTGATCTTATTGCGGGAATACTCGGTTTAGGATCAGGACAATGGTCTTTTATAAATCAATTAGGTGCTGCTGGACAAGGTAAATTTTCCTATTGCTTAGAGACGTTTAACCCGAATATTGAGGGATCAGATACATATTTAAGGTTTGGTGCAGATGCGACTATTGGAGGTGTGGGTAAAAAGTACTTACAACTCCTATTGTTGTGCATGAGTTTGAAACGTCATTATATTACTTAAACCTAGAAGATATTAGTGTAGGGAATAAAAGAGTAAGATTTCCTAGAGGTACTTTCAAAGTTAACACTCAAGGAAAAGGCGGCACTATCATAGATTCTGGTGCTCCAATATCAATGATGTTCAAAGATCATTTTGATAGAGTTGCAGATTTGGTAAAGGCACATTTTGACAATCTCGGAATTGAATATGTTGGTCCCCACCAATATTTTGATGTTTGTTTCCGCCTACGGGGAAGATTTGATATTACCAACTATCCTTCAATAACACTTCATTTTCAACAAGCCGACTATGTTATTCCGTTATAAAGCTAATTTTATAATATATAATGACATAGTTTGTCTAGGCATTTACCGAGAGAATACCTATACAATAGCTTTTGCTTTAGGAGCGATGCAACAAGCTAATAAAAGGATTTTGTATAATATTATGGATCGATCACTCTCATTTGCTACGAGTATTGTGAATTAGATTCATGAATAAATTCATTTTATATATAATTAATAAATTATTTATTTTAATTCTTCGAGTTATTAAAAAAAAACATGTCATTTGAATCTTTGAAGATCAAGATTTATTAAGAAAGTTGTTGAAGCATCGCTCGGTATAACTCGCATGCGTTCTATCTCAAGGATGTATATGTCTTGATTTCTAGTTTACTTATGACTAAGTCTCGGTTTAGGATAGTTAAGTGTAGTTGAGCTCCAGACTCCATGGCGATCATCTTATGAAGACGAAAAACTACTCGAGGAACCGGTGGAACTTCATCCGCCTAAAAGGTATGTGGAGACTTGAACTTATATATCACTCAAAAGTTTACTCTATCTCCTACTCTTGAGACAATAGTCGTATAAGTATGATAGTTTTCATACATACACATTTGCTATTTCGAGCTAGTTTACTCGCTTATCTTTTTCTCGAAATATGTGTTGGTAATCTTTTGCTTTAACCATTTTCATCTTTACCCGTGATGAAAGTCATGATTACGCTTCAATCTTGAAAATAGCTTTGATGAGATAATAGTCGTGAATAACGATTGTTATAACATTATAGAAGAATGTTTCAATGATTGAAATGTAGAGTTGAGATTACCACCTATAGATATAAGCATATATAGTGTGTTCGCACATTAGTGTATAAATCCATGTGCCGGAAACCAAGTGTGTGCATATGTGTGCATACGGTATTGGTAAAGGAGACAGGTTGGGTACGCGTACCAGCGGAAGTTTTCAACCGAAAATTTCTTTTCCGAGTTTGTAGTTTGCAAACTAGTAAACCAGCCACCTTATGTACGCATACCCGTACGCGTACCCACGGAAGTTTTCAAACCGAAAATTTCTGCTGAGTTTGTGTGAATACCAATATTCTGCAGAGCACCAGTCACGATCTCAGTGGTCGCATACAAGATAAGCCCCAGCCCTCGCTATACGAGAGGAATCAAGTGACAGAGGATACCTTCGTAGATCTGCTTTATCTCGTCCCAAGAAAGGATGCCTCAACGACTAAGATGAAAGAAGTACAAGCCTAGTCTATGAGGAGGCAGCCGGGCGAAGGGACAGAGGTAGATGACATATCTAATCAAAGATTAAATGCACAAATCTATTATCTACACGCATAATCAAAGCACGTGGAGAGAGATGATGTGGCGGGACCCAGGCTGGAAGAAGATGGCGGTGGCGCGAAGGTACAATCAATGCCAAGGATGGGAAGTTCTGAAGGAACGTAGGTTAGCTGAGGTGTCAGAGTTCGACTGGAGAGACCACGCGGCGAACGAAGGTACCATTTGTACGGAAGGTATATCAGGAAATGATGGACCTAGAAGCATCAAAGATATACCTGGAGCAGAAGGGGCTATAAATACCAAGCCTCACCAACAAACTAAGGGCATTCAATATCTAGGAGAGAAGATCTATTCTTAATCTTATACCTCTTTAATGTTTAGAACTTAATTATTTACTTCAACTTGAGTTCTCTCTATTACTTTGGGAAGCATTTAAGATCTTTGTAACCACCATAACTCAATACAAAACAATCACTCATTACCCGTGGATGTAGACTAAAGTCGAACCACATAATCTCTTGTGTCTCATTATAACTCACTATCTTTTACATTATATTTGTGTTCTTAGTTTTTATTGCGATCTTGAGTATATTTTACTACTTAGCATTATCAGTTCAATATAGGCATCAATACTACTTAGTATCCGATTCTCTGAGTTGTATCGTTACGTAGACTATGGGAAAACGAGTAGTCACAGTTTGGCGCTAGAAAGTTTTGCTCACCAGCTTGAGTTTTTACATTCCGTCATTTATTTTACCTACACATCTTCTTTAACGAAGAGATCTGAGTTCAACAACGATGGATCTCACTTTCTAGTGATTGGTTCATCCATTTTTTCGCAAGTTCTTTGAGTTCATAGCCTCTAAAGACTAACAATCTTACAAATCTACAAAAGTTTTCACAAAAACACGCTCACAAAACGTTAAAACTTTTGTTTTGTACTAAAACAACCTTTTCTGACAAAGCATCCTTTAGATCTGAGTACCTCTGACTGCAGAGGAATCTCAGTGAGATTTTAAGGAAAAAAGATCTTCTAAAGCATTTAATAACCTTGTTTTTTGAGAGATCTGACGCCCCTTTTCTAATTGGTTTTCAACGTTTAAGGTTGTTTCTTCCAAGGGTGTCATAAAAATTTAATACCCGTCTTTCAAAACGTCGTTTCGATCATTTTTTCGAAAAAAAGTTGTTTAGCCGTCTTCTCATGCGAGCATTAATTGCTACTTTTGACGAAGACACCCAAGTAGCGATTTCCGTCGTTTTTTCTATGACCGCAGGATAACAAAAGCCGAAGGCATGCAGAAGTGATGTACCAACAATCTCATGACCAGCAGTTACACGAGGAAGATCTCAAAATCCGTCTCAAGCAAACCAAAGAACCGAAGCAAAGGACAAACAAAGTGAAATAGCAAGAAGTACGATTGCTAACAAATCACCTATTCTGCCGAAGGATGGGGCAAACATCGGGAGCTCAACCACTTTACGACATGCCGTTATTGGAGCATCCCACCATTACGAAGCCACCTTCGGCCAACGCAGGTTAACTTAACCTTAGCTCCTACGGGATGAGGTTGGGAAACCTAACTCGATCCAAATAGATCCGGGCCTTACCGATCATAGAAGAAGGAGTGGATAACTCGAGGATCCGACCAGACAACACTCTCGGGGTGGTGGAATCCACAACGAAGACCAAATGGCAAGACACAGTACCGGCCTTTGCTACTCCATAACAAGGAGCATGAGGATGCGATGCACTAGATGGCCCAGGAGAACTGAATCTCAAAGACATGCTCGACATACAAATCGAAGGTTCCCAAACTCACCATCTCATTAAGAGGCGTGAGAACGGGCTATCTCAAGAAGACGAAGGGGTGGATCTTAACCCACCGAAGGCTAACCCACCTAAGGGAGGCAGGAGAACGCACCACGATCCCGCATTTGAGGCAGATTCAACCTATAAGCCCTCTCAATCCTACTATGATGAGGCATTTTCCAAAGATGCTCACAATGTGAACATGGTTATGGAGCAAATGGAGAAGATGCGGAAAGAAATACAAAGGATGAAAACGGGACATGCGGCGCGAGGTTAGAAGAAGTACTCCATGAAGCAACAACATCTTTGTTGTCTTTCCGCATTTTGAGGGAGCATATCCCTGTGAAATGCCCAGTACCTACGTTTCAGACCTACAATGGTACCTCTGATCCCGCAGCCCACCTACGATACTACACTCGTATCCTTGCCCATTGGGAGAGATGAGTTAGTACTTTGTAGGTACTTTGTTGCAAGCTTGACGGGATCAACATTGGCATGGTATGACAATTTACCCGACAAACTCAATTGACTCCTTTGAGCAATTATCTACGGTATTCTTGGAGACATACATGTACAACAAATCAACAAAGGCAAAGTTAGATATGATATTTGCTTTAGCTATCGGACCCGGGAATCATTGATGCAATACACAGACAGGTGGCAAAAGACGTGCCAAGCAATTGGAAAAGTCAATCCAGAAATTAACATTAATTGCTATAAGTACGGACTTAATAGAACCTCAACTATCTTAGTGAAGCTTGACAACAGAACCCTTGATTCCGAAGGAGAGCTCAGGGTTGTCCAAGATCGCTACATCAGACTAGAAGAAATCCAGAAGGATAACCCCAGGGCACAGGTAAAGACAACAACAGGTCCGCAACGAACCAACTCTCGGAACCAGTGCGGAGATACCTAAGTGGAAAAAACGAGACCGGGGGGCGGGACCGACTCTCGCGACAAAAGATCAAAATACGGAGATGGCAAAGGCGAGTAAAAGGAAGAGACGAGTTCGTAGATAAGATCTACACAAATATAAATACCACATTCTCCCACATCCTAAGCAAGGACATAGCAAAGCCGGGCTTTCCTTACCCTAACACTAGGGGAAAACAACCAGAGAAAACGAAGGAGGCTAAGGAGTACTGCGAGTACCATCAGTACTATGGCCATACTACTGATACATGCTATCACCTAAGGAACACAATTCAGAGATTCATAGACGAAGGAAAATTCATGGAGTACGTACAGATACAGCCAGCTGAAACTGAGGTGGCCCCGAAGAAAAGGGTATAATTACCTCAGGACGACAAATACATCAACATGATCACCTTCTCCCGGCGGAGGAAACGAAGAACTGCTCGAAGATATCCTCGAGTTAGCTCGAAATAAAGAAAGCTAGAAACCCACGAGGTATTCAAGCTAAGCGAACCACCTACTAGCACTTGGGAAGAATGGATGGCCACGCCATTAATATTCTCAACAAAAGACGTCAATCGGGAGGTCGAAATGCACAACGATCCACTTGTGATCACTCTTCCAATACATGGATGGAACGTTACGAAGATCCTCGTTGACGGGGCGACTCGTTAAATGTATTATTTTACGAACCCTACTGCGTATGGGTTTGACATCAGAGCAAATGGATTCTTCCACTTGCACAATATACGGTTTCAATGGAGCAGTCTCTAGACCAAAAAGGAGAAATTGTCTTGCGAGTATGTGCAGGACCCTTAATAACCAATACAAGGTTCTCGTGGTGGAAGCACCTTTGCCCTACAATGTAATCATGGGCAAACTATGGATCCACAGATTACGAGGAACAACTTCGATATATCATCGGTACCTTCGATTTCCTACACCTATGGGTGAAATGGAAATCAAAGGTGATCAGAGGATGCAAGGCTATGCAATCTAGCATAGGCAGGACTCAATGAAGAAAGAGCCGTTGCTCAACAACACGAAAGAAAAATACGAAAGGCATACACCAAAGAAGTGAAGGACCAGCCTTCTTAGTACCCGAAGCCATCTCGGTCCCCAGAGACAAGCACCTCCGCCACCCCATAGGCGAACGTTTACGCCAAATTATAGTTACAAAAAAGCACTCCTCAACGTCCTCAAAACAAACCTTCTCACCGGTGGAACCAACAAAGAAAATCAACATCGGGCAGACGAGGCCAAAAATGATCAACATCAGAACTTTACTTGAAGAGGAAGAGGAGATGCAACTACAAAAGGCTACTAAGAGACTACGCAGATGTCTTTGCGTGGTCAACGGAAGCCATGCAGAATTGACCCGAATTTGGTCTCCTACCACCTTCGGCTCCAAACTGAAATACCACCATTCAAGCAATGCATCCGTAAGGTGGCGACATCTACCAAGAAGCGGTAGAGAAGGAGCTACAAAAGATACTAACCACAAGGTTCATAGGAGAAGTCAAGTATCCTCGTGGATATCCAACATGGTGATTTTGCCCAAGAATAACGGAGGCGTACTCATTTGCATCGACTTTAGCAACCTCAACAAAGCATGCCCCAAAGACAATTACCCGCTGCCAAACATTAACCAACTATTCAATGTAATCGAAGGTCGCCAAGGCTATCCTTCATGGATGGATACTTTCGGGTTACAACCTTGTTGATGGTGGTTTTTAGTTCGGGGCTAAATTTATAAAATTCTATCTACGACCCGACATCGGATGTAATAGACATTGATATGTCTATATTCCACAGGAATTTGGAGAATATATAAAAATCGATGAATTTGGAGAATATATTCCCTTGAGGAATTTTGATATCTCTCTTCATATCATATTGAAACTCAAGCTCCTAGATGAATTGTTCACTAGTATAGAGCCTAATGAGTGTATAATCTCCTAGTTGCATTACTCACTAATGCCGTGAGCTCTGTAAGTATTTTTCCTATGCTAGGTTCCCACTGAACCCTTAATATTGATATGGCATGACAATTGGTGTTCACTCTTAGCGAGTATCACGAATTTCCAAGTATCAAGGTTGAGGTCCTTGCATAAAGTACTCAATCTGGAAAGCATCTTTACTTTCTCTGCAATAAACTTAAAGAACTATGTGTCAACACATATAATCCAAATGTTCCCAGTTGTTTGTCCCATCTTTGGGTAATCGTTTAGAATCCATATGGGTAGGCCGCGGTGTGGCTGATTGTTCCTTATGGAAGAGGAGCGACCAACGTTCATGGAAACATTTGTGTGAACGCCTAGAATAGGAGTGTGGCGACAATTCGACTAGCTGGTTGGGAGGCCGAGATGATTTGCGGCCGATTAATGGCCGTCGTTGATTAATTTAGGGTTTAAAGTCATGTGGCCAACCCTATTTGGCTAATCGATTCAAGGCACTCGGACATTGGATTTAGCGAGCCGATTGGTCGGGATGCAAAGGCTAGCCACAGGTGAGCATGCTTTGACATCTATTGGGTCGCCTAAAATTGGATCTAAGCTATTCAACTTAGCTGGAGAAGATGGACAGATGTGATCGATTTGCGACAGTAGCACGCTACCGAAACGCAAATTAGGGTTTCCTAAACGGCAGCGTTCACCCTAGTTTGAGCAAAATGATTTGATGCAATCTTGACTTGTCGTGGGCAAGTCGATCGACCGAGGATGTAGTGGGTCGTCGGTGAACACGCGACACCTCTTTAATCATTTGAAGGAAGATCTAGACCGTCCAACTAGGCTAGCTAAGTTGGATGGATGTGATGAATTTGAGACCTTTATAGTCGGTTAAGCTCGTTTGAGCTCTTTTTCAACAACGCGATCACCCTGGTTCGGATAACGGTTAGGGCTGTTGCAGGTGAACTAAGGAATTCCAACCGGGTGATGCTAGTGGGACCGTCGGTGGACATTATGGAGGTTGCGTAGTTCCGTTGGTAAGAGGCTAAGTTTGTCGAATTGTATGGCAAAATCGTGTGGCCATGATCGTTCTTTAAGACTCGATATGGACAGTCTAGATTTCCTTAAGGAATTTAAACGTGTTTGATCGCGCTAACTTTTAATTAAAAGGTGTGTGAACACGCTTGTTCTCTTTGTCGTAGGTGATGTAGCCTATGTGAGTGTTTTCATGCAGGACTCAATACTAACACTTCGGGAGATTCATGCTACTCGTCATGAGCGAACATTAATTGTCATGCATGCCAATATTGAGAGTTCTACTGGAACATTGTATTGGAAAATACTAGGCAGGCAATGCATTAGTGAATAATGCCTGGAAGATAAAATTCACCGAGAATATTTTGGGATTCTTTGTTGCACGCACCATTCGAGTAAATTTCATATATACGAGATATATTGAATTGCTTAATACATATGTGAGCGAAGAGGCTTAAGCACTCATTGCTTTTAAATGGCTTCCTGTTCCTTTGCGGGATGACAACGCATTAAATACGGGGTTTTACGATTTTAGACCTTGAACTAGAAACCACCATCAACATTAAGTCCCCGCTTAGTACGTAATGGACATTGTTGCGGGGTAAGCACTAGATGGTGACAAATAAAGATAAAACTTATGAGACGGGTTAGATGTTACCGGGAGAGATGGGTAGGGCTGTCCTTGGAACATGTCACGTTCAAGAGGCTTCCGGTGAGCGTTCCCCTAGCATGATGTCGGTTGGCCCAAGGTATATTAGGCACACAGTTGGTTGGGATCTCAAACTGCATTCCAAGTTCCTTGTACATCTGAGTATCGTTCGAGAGCATGTCCAAGATTTCTTGGCTTCGCTTAGCATGGAGGAAAAGTGGAGGCACGATGAAGCATCTCAGCTAACAAGTGCTAGGGTGAAAGGTTTGCTTTGCCGGCTAAAGTGATGGAGAGTGGAGCATAACATGAACTCCTGGATAAACATAAATACCCTATTCATGATGACGTCATAATCCTCGACTCTGATGTGAACGAGCCCTATCATGAGGAATATCCTTAAAAAGGCTGCTGAAGCAATTTCTGAAAAAGATGTTGAAGCATCTCCCAAAGAGAACGTTGATGTAGCTTCGAAAAGGGTGTTGAAGCGGCTCGAGAGGATTTTGAAGCGTCTTCCTGGAGAGAATACCGAAGCGGCTCCGGAGAGGACTCTAGTGAAGGCGCCATTGGCCCACGGCGTTGATGATACTTCTTTGATGTGTAGTAGTCTTTGTTTCATGCGGGTGGAGCCAGGGGCTTCATCTAATAATAATCCCTCATTCATGTTACTTTTATGATTTTATGTTTCCGGTTGGATGAATGAATGAAATCTCCTAACTAAGAAATCCAAATTCTTAGAAAGATCTCACAATATCTTGAAACTTTAGACGTAGCGCTCTTCAAAGAAGCTTAGAGTAGAGCCTGTGTACATGATTTTGCAATCTGATCTCTCCCATTCTTTTTGTCCGATATTCCCCTTGAAGACTACACGCTTCTTGAAGATTTGTAGCGTGCTTAGGTGATAGGTGTTGTAAAACACCTAATTTTATATCTAGTATTTATGCTTTCTTTGCTATTATCCTTGAGAATTGCATCTCTTATGTTTAGTTTTGAGTTATTAGGTGCAATGGAGTCTTTGGGAGCAAAAGAAGGAGAAAACGTTCATTTGGAGCGTAAAAGAAACACAGTCCAAAACACTGGCGAGTAATACTTGGAGCCAGCTAAAGTTATGCACTAAAAGAGGTGAAGAATTAATCATCGGTTCTGCGTAATCGATAGCTTAAGCAAGAAAACGGAGTTAGGCTGTCGGTTACCTGAAACTAACAAGCCAAATAATATGTTGGTGGCTTGTATAAAAAGCGATGGGTGCTTATAACACTTTTTTTATCATTTCTCTTACCCTAAAATTCACAGAGGAATCAATTCTCTTGTCATTGTTTGTTCTTCACTAATTCCACCTACCTAGAGGCATGGCGGTACTAAAGTCGAGAAAGGAGATTGAGAAGATGATGATTTATGGTACAAGATTAAAAGAGATTGTGGTCAAGAGAAGAAAGTTCTTCCCAGATGATATTCTGTGGCGAGATTGTATCTGAGAGGGTTCGTGGTTGTTCTGCTGGTGGAATTAAAGGATGAGTTCTTTGTTGTTTGTTCAATTTGAAGTTAAAAAGATAATCACAAGCTGGGTTTGATCTAATTTGCAATTATTAGGGTTTCGATCAGATTCAGACATCGGGTTGAACAAAGAAGGATTGGGTGATGAAATTGAATCTGTTGTGATGGAACCGATGGCTCGATTAGTGAAGAATTAAATTGAGATCGAGGGAATGAATCGAATCTTGTTGTGGAGGATTCAACAAAGAAGAACCGAGTTTCTTTGTTGGGTTTGAGTTAAATTTCGAATTGGCAGTGGTAATTAGATCGAATTTGTGATTGAGAAGTTAAGGTTTTTGCTGATTAAAGAAGAACATCGGTTGCTGTTGGTTCAAATCTGGAATGAAGAATTGGTGAAAGATGCCTTGAATTAATGCTGGTGATTTTCAAGGATTGATTGAGATGGTGTTGCTGATGCTAAGAGTACAAGTTCATGTCCTATTTGGCTTGAGTCTGCTGGTTCATGGCAGTGTTATTGGTTTATGAGAATCAATTTGCAAGAAGTAAGCCATGAGGTTGAGCTGCAGGGGGTTGACTCTGATGTTATGGAACTGGAGAATGTTGAATCTGGAAGATGTGCTCGAGTCAGTATTGGCATTGCAGGGAAGGCCTTGTGTTGTATAGTAGATATGGAAATGAGTTGTTACCGAGAATATTTCAGCTGAGAAGGGTCAGTGGTTGTGACAGTGAGAGCAGATGTGCTAAGAAAGACTGGAGTTATGCTACCAGTTTGTGGTCAAGGAACTAATGCATAGAATGGTTCGAATTGTGTTGCTTTGGGGTCTGTGGTAATTGAATTCAGATGTAGTGAGGAACTGGTGGAGTTACTGGTGTTGCTGATGCTCGCAGTTCATAGTGGTTCAAGTGATGAAACTCTATCGGTGAATTGAGCACAAGGTGATTGATGAATTGGAGAGATGTGTTGAATTGGTTACACAAAGCTGCCGTCGAGTTGAAATTCAAGGGTTTCTTGGCTGAAAAGAAGGAGATTATGGAGCTGTGAATGATTTACAGGCTAAGTGAAGAAGAGATCGATGGGTTTGTTTACCGGGAACTGATGTTGCTTATAATGGTTGAATCATGGAAGAAGATGGAGTTTTGTTGTAGCCATGGGTCTGAGATGAATTAAATAGAGTAGGTTTCTGGTGGTGTCTGTTTCCTTGATTGAAGTTGTGGTTGGAGCTATATTGGAGATGAAACTGATGCTCAAGAAGACGCACTGGTGGTGTTGGTTTGCTTGTGAACTGCAATTGAGCGATGACGAACTCGCAAGTGAACTTCCAACTATAGATGGAGCCAAGAAATCAGATGAGAGGTTAATGTTGAGATGTGCTGCTACACGCACAGGCCTGGTGCAAGACATCAAGGGTTATGGCCTGAGAAGGGAGATGGCTTAAGCTGAAATGGTGTTGTTTTGAGTTCACAAAGAAGCTAAGCTATTGTCGCTGATGTCTGATGCTAGTGGAAGAGCAGAGTGAAGGAAATGGCTGAGCTGCAGATAAGAAGGTATTACAGGTGGAGATTATGGTGGAGTTCGAATGAGATTGCATTGGTATTGTCTGTGGATAAGTTGTGTATGATGCAGAGATCATGGAGCTGATATGTTGCAGAGAAGATTTAAGTTGTTTCTGTTGAGTGTTGGAAGCAGTGAAGAGTTTGTGATGGCTTCAGTTGAGCTATGTCAGTATGCAAGAGATGCAGGGCCATCTTGGCGCAACACAGCATTTGGCCTGTGCAAGATTGCAACAGCTTTGGCCAGGACAAGTCAGCTATTGAGGTAGACTTTGACTCAGATCACTCAGCCTCTGACTCAAAACGCTGTTAGTGTCTGTTAACTTGACCGCCAGTTTTAACAGATGACCGTTATGTTTGACCGGTGACCGGGTGGACTTTTCCGGTCGCCTGAGCTACTTCCCGGTGGCTTCTCCGACCAATTTCCGGCCATAATACCAGTTTTCCGGCGACATATTTTTGGCAATATTTTTACATGGGTTTCTCACACACAAGGGCTTGTTGGACCACTTGGACTTTGGGCTTTGAAGACCTAGTTTTGGAAAGATGAAAAGCTACATAAGGAGAAAGTTTCTACTTTCTGGAGATGATGTATTTTTTCTACTTGGAGTTTGGAGAGCGGCGACTAGGGTTTGCTTTTCATTTGTTTTTCATCTTCTTCATTATTTTATTATTAATTATGATTATGATGAACTCAAAAGCTATGAGTATCTAAACAACTATTATTGGTTATGGGATAAAGTTGATTTCTCAACATGTTATTTGAATCTATGAATTAGTTTTGTCTCAATAAGTTATTGTTTATGATTCATGATTTATATTGTCATATGATTTGATTGTTTGTTTGGTTGAATCCGGAATAAATCCGATTTGCATTCATTTCTAAAGCTATATTAGGGTTTTCAATTCGAAAAATATGTTTATCCCTGATTCTAAGTAGCATAATTGTGGGTAGTGCTTGTAGTGATATATCCTAATAGTCACAAATGAATCATAACCTTGGTTAAATCGAATTAGTGCTTTTACACGTTTGATTGCCTTGATTAGTATTATTCCATAGAACTTATTGCTTTTAGGGAGTTAAACTTGATTGTGCTTTTACACGTTAGGTTGCTTTCTAGAAAGAATTCACATATACATCTTTTAATGTGGTTGTGATGAAATCAGGGAATTAGCGGGATATCCTTGCAATCAAGGTATCCTAGGACATTTAGTAAATGAGAGATTAAAATACCAATTCTAGTCATTGATGAAAATACATTTTTGTGAATGATAATATCCCGTGACCAATATCTTCTCTTTATTGATTATTCGAATTATTTACTTTGCTTTCAATTATTTTTATTGCTTTGCTAAAACAAAAATCCCCCCTTGGTTACTAACAAACTGAAATTTGCAAAACAACAATTGCCTCTCTGTGGATACGAACTCTTTCTTATCACATACTATATTTATATCTAGTTGAGTGAGAAAGTGAAATTATTTTTGACGCATACGACAGCGATCAAATTTTGGCGCCACTGCCGGGGAGGCATACGGCTTGTTATTAAGTTTTTAGTTTCTTTTTATAACTTCTGATTTTATCTTTGCTTTTTGTTTTCTTGTCTTGTTTTCCACTTGTTTGTGAGAATTGTTTTCTCACTTGCCCGAAGTTACTGATTTGGGCAAGGTGGAAACACCAAAGGAACCTGTTTTGGAGGAGAAGAATGGGGATTCTTCCCAAACTTCTGAGGTACCTATTCCTAACTCTAAAACTCCGGTTTCTACTTATGTTCCTCCTTTACCTTTCCCTCGTGATTTGCAAGTTCCAAGAAGGAGGAACTGGAAAAGGAGATTTTAGACGTTCTAAAGAAGATCCATGTGAACATACCACTCATTGATGCGATCAAGCAAGTTCTTAAGTATGCAAAGGTGTTGAAGGACTTGTGTACCAATAAGCAAAGGCTCAAAGGTAATGAAGTGCTAAGTGTGGGGTAGAATGCTTTGTCAATCTTACAACACAAACTCCCACTCAAATGCAAGGATCCCTAGCTTTGACATTCCCCGTCACAATTGGTAACAATACGTTTAACAAATCTATGTTGGATTTAGGTGCATCCATAAATGTTATGCCTGCATCTATGTACAATTCACTTGATTTAGGTCTTGTTAAAAGGCTGGAATTGTATTGCAATTAGCCGACCGCTCTAATGTCTACCCAATGGGTATTGTTGAGGATGTTCTTGTGCAGGTTAATCAACTTGTATTTCCAGATGACTTTTGCGTGTTAGAGATGAATGAAGGGTCACCGGACTCGTCTCTTCCATTGCTACTTGCGTGTCCCTTCATGAAAACGGAGAAAACCATTATTGATGTGGACAAGGGAACGCTAATTATGGAGTTTGATGGAGAAACAATACGTTTCAACATTTTCGAGACGATGAGATATCCTAGTGATGTCCACTCTCGTTTCTCCATTGATGTTATGGATACATTTGCACAACAAGTGTTTGAGTTGAACGGTGAAGATGCTTTGGAAACAGAGTTTTAACTACATCGATGGATAATGGTGTAGAGTGTGGTAATGAAGTCAAGGAAGCCCTTGGTGATCTTAATTCACCGCAAGGATTCCCGGAAACTCACAAATATCTCTTTTATTTCTTAACCATGCAAAGTGATGAAAAACTTATACCTTCAATTGTTAAATCTCCAAAGTTATAATTGAAACCTCTTCCCGATCACCTAAAGTACTTGTACTTAGGTGACAAGGAAGATTTACTCCGTGATTATTTCTAACGAGCTTAGTGATTTACAGAGCAAAAAACTTCTAAGGGTGCTAAGGAAGTACAATACGGCCAGGATGGACAATTGCTGATATCAAGGGTATAAGCCCCGCCATTTGTATGCACAAGATACGTTTGGAGGATGATACAAAGCCTACAAGGGAAGCGCAACGTCGTTTGAATCCCCCTATGATGGAAGTTGTAAAAAGGAGATACTCAAGCTTTTGGACGTGGGTATTATCTACCCCATATCCGATAGCAAGTGGGTAATCCCTGACAAGTAGTACCAAAGAAATCAAAGTGCGGCAGTGGTGGAGAATGATAAGAACGAACTTGTGCCAACTCGTGTGCAAACCGTTGGAGTTTCTGTATTTATTAATGGAAATTGAATGCCACCACTAGGAAAGATCATTTTCCATTGCCTTTTATTGATCAAATGCTTGAATGTTTAGCTGGACACTCTTACTATTGCTTCCTTGATGGTTATTCAGGTTATAATCATATTGTGATAGCGCCGGAGGATCAAGAGAAAACTACTTTCACTTGTCCTTTCGGTATTTTTTGCTTATGTAGGATTCCTTTTGGCTTGTGCAATGCTCAAGCTACCTTTCAAAGGTGTATGGTAAGTATCTTCTCGGGAATATGTTGAAAACATAATCGAAGTGTTCATGGACGATTTTAGTGTCTTTGGTGATTCATTTGACCTTTTCGTGAACAACTTATCTTTAATCCTTGAATGATGTGTTGAAACAAACCTTGTCTGAATTGGGAGAAGTGCCATTTCATGGTAACTCATGGCATAGTTTTAGGCCATATAATATCTTCTCAAGGCTTGGAAGTCGATAAATCTAAAATAGACCTTATTAGTGCTTTAACCCCTCCCACTACGGTGAGGTAGATACGCTCTTTTCTTGGTCACGCAGGTTTTTATCGTAGATTTATCAAGGATTTTTCCAAGATAGCATCACCACTTTGCAACTTATTGCAAAAAGATGTGGTTTTTAACTTTGATGAAAAGTGTATGGCGGCATTCAATCGTTTGAAAGAACTTTTGATTTCATCCCCTATCATTAAACTACCGATTGGAGCAAGCCTTTTGAGCTCATGTGTGATGCAAGTGATTATGCGGTTGGTGCGGTGCTTGGGAAACGTGTGGGGAAGATACCTCATGCTATTTATTATGCTTCTAGAACGTTAAATGAGGCCCAACAAAACTACACAACCACTGAAAAAGAGTTGTTAGCCATTGTTTTTGCTTTGGAAACGTTTCGCTCTTATCTAATTGGTACAAAAGTTGTTGTCTTTTCTCGATCATGCAGCACTTAGGTACTTGCTAATGAAGAAAGAAGCGAAACCGAGGCTCATACGATGGATTTTACTCTTGGAAGAGTTTGATATTCAAATCAAGGACAAGAAAGGAATTGAGAATACCGTTGCGGATCACTTGATCCATCTTGCTGTGGACAAGGAAGCTATCCCATTGCGTGAAAGTTTCCCGGATGAGCAACTATTCTCAATTTCCTTTGGAGAACCATGGTATGCCGATATTGTCAATTACTTGGTGTCTAAGCAAATCCCAAAGAACTTGTCTCGTGCTGAGAGGGACAAACTTAAGAAGTTGGGGAACCAATTCATATGGGATGATCCATACTTGTGGAAACATTGTAGTGACCAAGTAAAAGAAGGTGCGTTCCCGAATATGAATTTAATTCTATCTTGTCTTTTTGTCACTCTTATGCTTTTGGAGGACATTTTGGGAGTAAGAGAACCGCTTACAAGGTACTTGAAAGTGGTTTTTATTGGCCAACCTTGTTTAAGGATGCATATATATTTTGTACAACTTGTGATAGGTTCCAAAGAACAGTAATCTAGGTGCCCGAAATCAAATGCCACAAACTTTTATTCAATTTATTGAAGTTTTTGATGTATGGGGTATTGATTTTATGGGTCCTTTTGTCAACTCCCATGGGAATTTTTATATCTTACTTGTTGTTGATTATGTCTCGAAATTGGTGGAAGCTAAGGCCACCCCAACTAATGATTCCAAAGTGGTTTCGATTTTGTGCAAGCTAATATTTTTGTAAGGTTTGGAATTCCAAGAGCCATAATTAGTGATGGAGGTTCTCACTTCAAAAACAGGATCTTACAAAGCTTGTTGAAGAAGTACAATGTGTCGCACAAGATTGCAACACCTTATCATCCCCAAACAAATTGACAAGCCGAGGTGTCTAACTGGGAGGTGAGATCCATTCTAGAGAAGACAGTGAATCCAACAAGGAAAGATTGGAGCATGCGACTTAATGATGCTTTGTGGGCTTATAGAACCGCATACAAGACACCTATCGAGATGTCTCCATTTAGGCTTGTGTATGGTAAACCTTGTCACTTACCCGTTGAAATTGAGCATACGGCGTTTTGGGCTATTAAGCAATGCAATATGGAGATGGATGGGGCTGGAAAGTAAAGGAAGTTACAACTCCAAGAGCTAGAGGAGCTTCAGAATGATGCATTTGAAAGCTCATGTATTTACAAGGAGAAAAACGAAGGCCTTTCATGATACTATGATTTCTAGAAATTTTTTTTTGCATTGAGCATAAAGTGCTTTTGTTTAATTCTCGCTTGCAATTATTTCCGGATAAATTAAGGTCACGTTGATTGGACCTTTTATTGTTACTAATGTGTTTTCTCATGGTGCGATTGGAAATTTGTAGCATAGCTACAGAAAAGAACTTAAAGTTAATGGGCACCGGTTGAAACCATATTATGAGAATTTCACTTCCGAAGTGGTGGAAGGAGTTAACTTTGTGGAAGTACTCCCTCTGGAGGAGTCATAGAAAGCAAGGAGATAGTCGGGCTGACAACTTTAAACCAAGCGCTAAATGGGAGGCAACCCAAAGGATGAGTATTTCTTGTCTTGTATTTATTTCTTGTTTTGTTTTTAGTTTTTCTTGTCTTGTTTTTATTTGTTTCTGTTTTCTTGTCACATATCATTGTAGAATTTCCCACCTTGACTTACTTTGGATGACTCAATTTACAATGTAAAGTTTAAGTGTGGGGGAGTGGTTAAGCATTTGCATTGTAAATTTTCAAAATTTTCAACTTTTGTGTAAAAAAAAAAAACAAAAAAAAACTCCAACTTGTGGTTAGTTTAGAGTCACATAGTATACATGTCGCTAAGATTACATCGAGATTCTCATAAGAGTGACTGAACTTAGATATGACAGAGAACATGATCGGGTTTCTTAATTGTTTGAGAGTTAAAGTTGGATTTAACCATGCCAGTGGCAAATAAGGTGCAGACTGAATTCGGTATTAGAGTAGTGGTCCCTTATAGTGGAGACTACCCATGTTACATCATGAGAGGCACCGACCTTCACTTTTTTACCTGTCTAAATTTGTGCTTTTAGAGTACGTAAACTCCGGGTAGAATGGTGAGCTACCCAACCTCCCACCAATAGAAGCACTATTTTGATCTCTTGAGTGCTATTTTATCAATCATGATGTTGACATCGAATTGCTAACTTACATACCACTTGTAGTCTTGTTCGCAGTTAACACCATCCACTTTATCTCTCTCTACACCAACAGGTCCATAGAAACACCATCATCATCAACAAGAGGAGCATCACACATTCGAAGGAAAGTTGAAGACGTTTAAGGTTTACAAGCAACAATACAAAAATGAGAAGATTTCATATTCAAGTATAGCAACAAGACAAAGAGCTGAAATTTTACAAGTTGAAGGCTATTGTACAAGAGTGAAGATTATTAAGATGAGAATTTGAGAAGTTTATGATATCGAGACATACAAGTTGTGAAGAATTGAGCGGTAAAGTACTTACACCATGGCCTTTGTACTTGCATTTTTATTTTATCTTTATATGTATTTTATTTTCTCTTTTCTTACAAAAAAAAAAAAAAAAAAAGACAAGAGAAAATTTTGTTAGGTTCATTATTAGTTTTCTTATTTTGTTTTGTTTTCATTTTGTATTTGTTTTACTTTTCTTGTCTCAATTAACTCAAAAAAAAAAAAAAAAAAAAAAAAAAAAGACGAAAAAATCCATTGTATCATATTTTCGTTTGTTTAGTTCATTTTTAATTTTGTTCTTTCAATAAAGCCAATGGAATGAAGGAAAATATTCATAATGAAGTTTCAAGCAATAAGGAATTAGCGGAAAGACTTACATTGTCAAGATTCTACGAAGTTAAAGATTTCATCATCAAGAGTTGAAGACCGAAGACGAAGATGAAGACAAGGATTGAAGACCGAAGACGTTTTTGCTATGGATGCTTTTGTGAGAGTGGTGCTAATCGCGCGCTGAATGGATAACGAGATAAGTAAGCATATTCCCACCTTCGTTAAGTGGTTGATTTCCTTTTCTTAGAGATCGTCAGAAAAAAGGGTTTTCAAAATGATAAAAGATGTGGGTTTTCAAAACAATTCGGAGGGTTTTTGCCTTCATACCATTCAAGGTGTCGCAGATTCTCTCTTCACTCCTACCTGACACATGTGTGACCCATAAAAGATATTTATTATTGAGAGCAACTTCATAAAACCCTTTCTTGTGAGGCAAGTAGTCGAGACTTTTGATCACTCCGAACCCGAATTTCTTTCGAGAAGGGATGGTTATTTATCTCTCAACTTTAAAGGATGAGATTGTGTTCATTTATGTGTCTAACTGCTTATGACTAGTGTGCATAATTTCTATGTATTCTTAGCGCGTTGGATGCTATCAATACGGAGAACTAGTAAGTTGGAAAAGTAGGGTTTGTGGGTATATCTCTAGTAAACCTCACATGACGGAGTTGTATGTATACTTTAGAATAAATTTTGTTTGATTTGCTCGAGGATTAGCAAAGTCTAAGTATGGGGAATTTGATAGGTGTTGTAAAACACCTAATTTTATATCTAGTATTTATGCTTTCTTTGTTATTGTCCTTGAGAATTGCATCTCTTATGTTTAGTTTTGAGTTATTAGGTGCAATGGTGTCCTTGGGAGCAAAAGAAGGAGAAAATGTTCATTTGGAGTGTAAAAGAAACACAGTACAAAACACTGGCGGGTAATACTTGGAGCCAGCTAAAGTTATGCACCAAAAGAGGTGAAGAATTAACTATCAGTTCCGCGTAACTGACAGTTAAGCAAGAAAACAGAGTTAGGATGTCGGTTACTTGAAACTGACAAGCCAAATAATAATATGTTGGTGGCCCAGTATACAAACAGTGGGTGCTTATAACACTTTTTATCATTTCTCTTACCTAAAATTCCCGTAGAGAAATCAATTCTCTTATCATTGTTTGTTCTTCACTAATTCCACCTGCCTAAAGGCATGGCGACACTAAAGTCGGAGAAAGGAGATTGAGAAGATGATGATTTATAGTACAAGATTAGAAGGGATTGTGGTCCCCAATTGATATTCTGTAGCGAGATTGGATCTGAGAGGGTTCGTGGTTGTTCTGCTGGTGGAATAAAAGGATGAGTTGATGTTGTTTGTTCAATTTGAAGTTAAGAAGATAATCACAAGCTGGGTTTGATCTAATTTGCAATTATTAGGGTTTCGATCAGATTCAGACATTGAGTTGAACAAAGAAGGTTTGGGTGATGAAATTGAATCTGCTGTGATGAAACTGATGGCTCGATTAGTGAAGAATTGAATTTGAGATCGAGGGAATGAATCTGGTACTGCTGTGGAGGATTCAACAAAGAAGAACTGAGTTTGCTGTTGGGTTTGAGTTAGATTTCGAATTGGCAGTGGTAATTAGATAGAATTTATGATTGACAAGTTAAGGTTTTTGCTGATTAAAGAAGAACATCGGTTGCTGTTGGTTCAAATTTGGAATGAAGAATTGGTGAATGATGCCTTGAATTAATGCTGGTGATTTTCAGGGTTTGATTGAGATGCTGCTGATGCTAAGAGTACAAGTTCAGGTCCTATTTGGCTTGAGTCTGGTGGTTCATGGCAGTGGTATTGGTTTATGAGAATCAATTTGCAAGAAGCAAGCCATGAGGTTGATCTGCAGGGGGTTGTCTGTGATGTTATGGAACTGGAGAATGTTGAAGCCGGGAAGATGTGCTTGAGTCAGTGTTGGCATTGCAGGGAAGGCCTTGTGTTGCTGCCGCAGATATGGAAATGAGTTTTTACTGAGAAGATTTCAGCTGAGAAGGGTCAGTGGTTGTGACAGTGAGAGAGATGTGCCAAGAAGGACTAGAGTTATGCTACCAGTTTGTGGTCAAGGAACTAATGGCGAGAGAATGGTTCGAATTGTGTTGCTTTGGGGTCTCTGGTAATTGAATGCCGAGGCTGATGAGGAACCTGGGTGGAGTTATTGGTGTTGTTGATGCTCATGGTTCATAGTGGTTCAAGTGATGAAACTCTATCGGTGAATTGAGCACAAGGTGATTGATGAATTGGAGAGATGGGTTGAATTGGTTACACAAAGTTGCGGTCGAGTTGAAATTCAAGGGTTTCTTAGCTGAAAAGAAGGAAATTATGGAGTTGTGAATGATTTACAGGCTAAGTGAAGAAGATATCGATGGGTTTGTTTACCAGGAACTGATGTTGCTTATAATGGTTGAATCATATAAGAAGATGGATTTTCATTTGTAGCGATGGGTCTAAGATGAATTAAATGGAGGAGGTTTTGGTGGTGTCTCATTGCCTTGATTGAAGTTGTGGTTGCGGCTGCATTGGAGATGAAACCGATGCTCAAGAAGATGCACGGGTGGTGTTGGTTTACTTGTGAACCGCAATTGCAGGTCATGAGCCGGTGATTGGCCGAGATTTATCCGCATGTGCAGATGGGTTGCAGCAGTGGAAGCAACGAGACTAATGAGAAGACATGGACAGGAGCTTTGGGAGCTGTTCTTTGCTGTGTATGAGAAACTGCAGATGCTGAGAAGCCGCAGATTGGAGATGGTTCTTGGCATGGATCGAGAGGCTATAAGGAGGACAATATAGTGATGCATTTGGTTTTGAGTGAATACAACTGGAGTTTAAACTAGTGGACAGCTGACGCACCGAGCAGGGTTATGTTGCGAAGTAGAGTTGAGATGAAAGCAAGCAGAGGAAATAATGGTATAGAATTGTAGGCGATGGTGAAGCGATGGCGAACTTCTGCAAAGTGAACTTGCAACTATAGATGGAGCCGAGAAATCGATGAGAGGTTAATGTTGAGATGTGCTGCTACAAGCATGGGATTGGTGCAAGACAACAAGGGTTATGGCCTCGAGAAGGGAGATGACTTAAGTCGAGATGGTGCTGTTTTGAGTCTCGGGCAGAGAAGCTAAGCTATTGTCGCTGATGTCTGATGCTAGTGGAAGAGCAGAGTGAAGGAAATGGCTGAGCTGCAGATAAGAAGGTATTACAGGTGGATATTATGGTGGAGTTCGAATGAGATTGCATTGGTATTGTCTGTGGATAAGTTGTGTATGATGCAGAGATCATGGAGCTAATATGTTGCAGAGAAGATTTAAGTTGTTGCTGTTGAGTGTTGGAAGCAGTGAAGAGTTTTTGTTGGCTTCAGTTGAGCTATATCAGTATGCAAGAGATGCAGGGCCATCTTGGCGCAACACAGCATTTGGCCTGTGCAAGATTGCAATAGCTTTGGCCAAGACAAGTCATCTATTGAGGTAGAATTTGACTCGATCACTCACCCGACTCAAAACGCCGCTAGTGTCTCAACTTGATCGCTAGTTCTAACAATGACCGATTATGTTTGACCGGTGACCGGTGGACTTTTGCGGTCACCCGAGCTACTTCCCTGGCTTCTCCGCCAATTTCCTACCATATACCAGTTTTCCCGGCAACATATTTTTGGCAAGATTTTTATATTGGTTTTCTCACTGATGGTCTTGTTGGACCACTTGGACTTTAGCTTTAAGACCTAGTTTTGGAAAGATGAAAAGCTATAAAAAGTTTCTACTGAGATGACGTATTTTTCTACTTGGAGTTTTGGAGAGCGGCGACTAGGGTTTGCTTTTCATTTGTTTTTTATCTTCTTCATTATTTTATTATTGATTATGATGAACTCAAAAGCTATGAGTAGCTAAACAACTATTATTGGTTATGGGATAAAGTTAATTTCTCAACATGTTATTTGAATCTATGAATTAGTTTTGTCTCAATAAGTTATTGTTTATGATTCATGATTTATATTGTCATATGATTTGATTGTTTGTTTGGTTGAGTCCGGAATCAATCCGATTTGCATTCATTTCTAAAGCTATATTGGGGTTTTCAATACGAAAATGTTGTTTATCCCTGATTCAAAGTAGCATAATTGTGGGTAGTGCTTGTATTGATATATCCTACTAGTCACAAATGAATCATAACCTTGGTTAAATCGAATTAGTGCTTTTACATGTTTGATTGCCTTGATTAGTCTTATTCCATAGAACTTATTCCTTTTAGGAAGTTAAACTTGATTGTGCTTTTACACATTAGGTTGCTTTCTAGGAAGAATTTACATATACATCTTTTAATGTGGTTGTGATGAAATCGGGGAATTAGCGGGATATTCTTGCGATCAAGGTATCCTAGGATATTTAGTAAATGAGAGATTAAAATACCAATTCTAGTCATTGATGAAAATACATGCTTGTGAATGATAATATCCCGTGACCAATATCTTCTCTTTATTGATTATTCGAATTATTTACTTTGCTTTCAATTATTTTTATCGCTTTGCTAAAACAAAAATCCCCCTTGGTTACTAAGAAACCAAATTGGCATAACAACAATTGCCTTCTCCGTGGATACAAACTCTTTCTTATCACATACTATATTTATATCTAGTTGAGTGAGAAAGTGAAATTAATTTTGATGCATACGACAGTGATCAGCCGGCTAGGTATGTAGAAGGATGGACGTCAGTCTGTAAATCTTCAAGGACTTCGTTCCAAGCTACATCTTTTGAACCGTCTTCCGAATCTTGGATGGTTGTATGGAATGGGATGCGATGAGAAGTCCCTGCCACACTTCGACATTTGATGGCGTGATCGGATATGTGAAATTATCTCCGATTTGTACTCTTGGTTCTTTGATGCACATGTACATCTTCATGTTGAGAAATTTCTCATGCTCGTAAAGATTTAATGGATGATGCCGATATTAGAAATAAATTGGTTGAGGGACGTGAAGGCATCCCGTGGCCGCGTCTCCTGGTGTATTTATCCCGAGTTTATTTTCTCTTGAAAGACGTACTTCCACCGTATTTGTTGGTAAGGTAGTTGACGAATTGATGAAGGCGGCAATCTTTTGGATTCGCTATTTGTTGATCAATGGTAGGGAGTCTCTCTTGATAGATCTGTATTGTATCCAAACTTTTGGCAGCCCATATACCCCTCCCATAGGAAATTGGAAATCTAGAAACACCGAATCTAACTTTGTCGGCCATGTGGTTGTTGATGCGAGCTTCGTGCAAACCTGGGTAAGCGTCACCTGAAGTTCCGTAGAAGGCATGATTCGGTCGAACCGGCTTGGGGCGCATTGAAGCGCTTCGCCTCTCGAAGAGGACATTGAAGCGGCTGAGAGAACAATGAAGCGGCTTCAGAGAGAGGCACAAGCGGCCGAGAGAAAACGTTGAAACAAATGCTTCGGAGAGAGCGTAAGCGTTTCCGAGAGAAAATGTTGAAGCGGCTTCCGGAGAGAACTCCGGTGAGGGCACCCTTAACCCTTGATTTTCGAAAAATGAGTTCTTCTCATTCTTCTCGAGGCGATACGACATATGGCAGATGGGAAGACGACATACAAATAGTGCTGGTCGGCAAGTCGTGTTTTCTCATCATGAGAAAGAATATCGTTTCTCTTTGTAACATGTCAACGTATGCAACACCGGAAACGGTGATTCGAAATAGGGTAAATAATGGTTAAGGATTCGACCAACCTTCAAATTTTGATTATTACATGCTTCTTGATTGACCGTCTCTCTTGTGTTGAAGAGGTCCTTGATCGACGCCGGAAGGGGAAATTTCATGTTTGAGCCTCGGTCCCCAAGTGTGGTTTACGTGGCTCTATCCCGTATGGTCGATGGGTTGACCATGATGAGGGTATCACCGTCTTGCATCCATGCCGATGACCGTGTACAAAACAGGTTGGCTGAGCTTGGATGGCTACGATCATGATCCTTGACATGGCCGAGTGATGACTACGGCACAAATCTTGGCGGGTGTGATTTAGTAGTGGCTACTGCCATGGATCTTGAAAGTGGCGAGTGGTGGCTACGACCATGGATCTTGAAAGGAAGGAGCGAGCGACTACGAGCACGAACCTTGTCGGCCACGAACGTGAACATTGACGAGCTTTGATAAATCACGTATGTGAGTTTACTCTCCTTATTTATTTTTGGTGAAGCGGATCCTCCTTGATTCCCCCGTGTGCGTAAACTCGCCTATTATTGGTTTGCATAAATGCTCCATCATGGTCTATTCGGTTTTGTGGACAGAAGTCCCCGGAAGTCATGCAACTCCCGACCTAAGAGGATCTTTGTGCACTCCTTCGTGCCTAATTTAATTTCTCCCCGCATCCTCCTTCTCCTTGGAATTTGTTGCGCAACATTTGGAGTGATTGACAACATATTGTAATAGCGATATTTGGTATTTGCCATTTCTCTCTTGGTTGATGGATATCACGAGAGGAGGTATATTGATAGCATCATCTTGAATCCATGCTTTTAGGAGTTCGATTACCACAAGTTTGGAGAGACTCTTGTGTCTCTTGTTGCTGAACATGAGTCTTAGTCACGGATTTTCGATGTTGAGTTGTCTGTTGTGCTGGTGCCGCATGTTTGGGTTGTTATTCTGCAACTGGAGATTTTCTCTTTCCTCCTACACTCACCACTCTTACATAGGGTTGAGTTTTGTATTGTTTGTTGACGAGACATCTGTTTCCTCGAGTCTTACGTGTATCTTTGTTCCTGGCGGTCCCGATTCCTTCTAGCAAGGTCGGTGCTTTGTAGCCAACCGCTTAGCAAACTTTATGAAGTTCGGTAGAATGTCCGGAAGCGCAGGTTCTCCAAAGGAAGGCGCGATAGGCAGGGTACCATGCCATTAATGCACAACTCCAACAATTGATGTTCAGTCACATTTGGATCATAGTGCTTGAATCCAATTGACTATCTTTGTTTGGTGCAATGTTGTTGTGCAGTGTGTACGCCCATGATCGTCATAAAGGGAGAACTCGGGGGAGAATAATATCCTCTTGGAAGGAGAATTCTTTGCACATCGGGAGGATAAGGAGGTTGACGATGGTGCATGTCCGCCGGTTTTCTCGCTTTCGATTTTTGGAGAAGTTGTTCCATATCCTCACGTGTGATGAAATTGATTCTTGATTCTTTTCCAATGGGTGCTCGGAGCAACGCGAGCCTCTTCATCTATAAAGGTGCGTCCTGTGAAAAGAGTTTGCGCCGGAGTGTTAAAAGTATTCCTTGTCACCCATCTCGGGGTGACATGACTTTTGGAACTCAGTTAGTGTCTTGGAGAGTTAATAAGGTTTTTGATTTGTTCGTTGTAGTAAGAAAAGGTTTGTCGTTCACTCGGATGTTGTTGAGATTAAATTAAAAGGTTTAAAAAAAAATAATAAACAAAAGCGAGAGTCATGGGTCTAGGATTCCACCGTATTCATATTAATAGGTTCAATTATTTATTCTTCAAAGAATTATCGCTCAATAAACAAAACAACAAGGACTCTTATTTTTTTGTAATGTAGATTCTCCAAACATTAGTTATAAATCGTAAGCATGGGACATCAAACATCTAAGCAAGTATGACTCCATCTAATAAAATGATAACTAATTTTTTCAAATCATAATTCTATTTTAATTAGTGCAAAAGTCATGTAAAGAATTAATTAAAATTACCCACGTATGAAGTTCGGCTTCCTCCATCGACCCAAAGGTAGGGGTCTAGCTTCTCATGATAAAAACACACTCAAAAATATAATTCATAGCTCAAATGGTGTTTTTATTGAAGAAAACTAATAATCTGATGAATCCGCAACGCCCCTGTAGTGGCGTTAAAATCATTGTTACAATAATTGTTGTAAATCAAGCTATTTGTTACAAATGGACTGTTACAAAAGATCTGAAAATTAAGACGCTAGGATGTTGGAAAAATAAGACACTAGAAATAACGACCGCAGGTTTTGTTGTTATGTTCTTCGTGGCTTCTTCTTCCCCGCAGTGATGATTCACTCTGCAAATTCCTATTTTGCGCTCAGTCACTGCCCCGCACTCTCGATACCTATTCCTATGGACCTCAAAACTTTATTTATACTCAACAGGGCTGAGAAATCACGCGTAATAACTCTGTTTGATCTTCTTTCCTTTTCTGCTGCTGCATGGGAATATATATATTTTTTTAATCTCTTTACATGTTATTCTTTGACTGAAACTCTCCAACACGCGCAAAACAAGTTCCGAAGAAGTCAAACTCATTGCAATCACCACCAACACCAGAAACATCTCAAACAATCCCGTGAAAAACTCCACCTCCTCTGTTTTCTCCAATCCTCGTAACCATCCCACTTTTCTCGATTCCAACTCATATACCAGCCCTGTTTTAGTCAAACAGATATCCTAGACCGATTTCATCGATTTAATCTCCTATGTAAATTTCCAAATCTAAAACAAGACCTCTCGGGTCTTCAAACACTGTTTTGCTTAAACTCGAATATCCAGCCCATTCTAATCGAAACCATCGACAATACCATCCTGTTATGATTAAACAGAACTTCTCAAACAATTTCAACCATTGAATCTCACCGGAACACCTTGAAAATCCGAACCCTAATTGGTTCGTGAAGAACAACTTTCCCCGCCAAAAGCGTGTTGCTTCAAATCCATGATTCTAGCCAATTTTATCCAATCAAGCGATCATACCAGCCCTGTTTAGTTAAGGAACATGCATATTCAATTTCAAATTTAGTCTCACTCGAACACCTCCAAAATCCAAACTCTAATCTGCTACCATTTTTCCCGCCAAATTGAAAATTCAAACGAAGAAGAAGGCCTCCTCTTATCCTGAGTACTGGAGTGTGAATAGCAATAGGTGCTGATTAGTAAAGAAGGTGCCCCTTAGTAATTGAGGTGCCCCTTAACCAATGTGAGAGTCCGAATAACATGGTCCTCCTCGTGGTACAAAAACACTTTTCGAGCAACTTTCTCCATAAGAGCTTATTTCACAAAATACCTACAAAAAGGTTTATTAGTGATAAAATGAGTCCCGGCTAATGTATTTATGGGTGAAAATGTGTCGCACTTTCATGCGTATCAAATTCCCCACACTTACATTTTCTAGTCCTCGAGCAAAACAAGATTGACCATTCGCTGGTGGTCATATAATAAGAGATTTAGACCCGCTACACAGCTGGTCATGACAAATGCCATATATAAGACGCGACACAATTTTTTTTTTTTTTGTTTTTAGAGACCCGCTACACATCTGGTCATAACCCTAACAATCATAATATATATATATTTTTTTTATAGACCCGCTACACATCTGATCATTTTTTTTATCCGCTCAACAGCTAGTTCCTGAAAAAGGTAAAGTAAAAAGTTAACCACTCCCCCACACTTAAACATTACATTGTCCTCAATGTAATTGAGTCATCCAACGTAAAAATTAAGATGGGAAATTCAAAAATAAAAATAAAATAAACAAAAATAGAATAAACAAAAAAAAAAATTAAAAAAAAAATTATACCTACTGGAATGTACAAAAACGGATCCCCATAAACTAATAACCTGAAAACTTGGGGATCGGCCCAAAATACAATATTTACAAACGACAGCTTCACAATTATTTTATGAAAAAATGGGGACACTGAAACTGTCAAAAACCAAGATTTACCCCTAAACTAAGTTTTTACTGCACATGGGAGCGTAAAGAACAAAGTATGGGGATTCTATTAAGACTAGGAAATATCAATTGATTCATGCATGATATCGTAATAGGCAAGTCCTCTGGTACTTAGATGCAAAGTAATCCAACAACACTTTAGAAGCACACAATTCTAACCCTAAATTAGGCAACTTTTGGAAGTCCAAGGGTCTAGAAACAACCTCTAAGTCGGGTGAATGATCTTGTGAGGTAGATTCATCTATGGAACTAGGTGAATCATCCATACAATCATCCACAGGGTCATCTATATGTTCTATTTGGAACATAGAGTCACTACCAGATCATCATCATCAACAAATAATCTTTGACATTCAAGAACTATCAATCTTTATTTTCCAAACTAGGCTATGTGTGTTTGTAATACTTCTCATATATATAGTTTCATGTGACTCTTCACTTACCTCATGTGGAGCGAAACTCCATACCATTGCCTACGCATATATTGACAAGCGTCATCTCAGATGAGTTTTCCTGATAATTTGACTTTCTACGCATATATTCCGCCAACGTCATCGTAGGTGATGTCTCCTCAGAAGAAGTCATCATCCTCAAAAATTCTAAAATAAATACAAAAAGAAACGCATAAAAAGGAAAAGAAAATACTGTACAAAATAAAAAAATAAACCTAAAAAATTAATCTAAAAAAAAATCCATGTTTGCCAGTGCCAAAATTAATAAGGTTTTTTGATTTGTTCGTTGTAGTAAAAATGGTTGTCGTTCACTCGGATGTTGTTGAGATTAAATTAAAAGGTTTAACGAAAATAATAAACAAAAGGAGAGTCACTGGGTCTAGGATTCCACCGCATTCATATTAATAGGTTCAATTATTTATTCTTCAAAGAATTATCACTCAATAAACAAAACAACAAGGACTCTTATTTTTGCCAATGTAGATTCTCCAAACATTAGTTATAAATCGTAAGCATGGGACATCAAACATCTAAGCAAGCATGACCCATCTAATAAAATGATAACTAATTTTTTCAAATCATAATTCTATTTTAATTAGTGCAAAAGTCATGTAAAGAATTAATTAAAATTACCCTACGTATGAAGTTCTTAAGCCCTCCATCGACCCGATGTAGGGGTCTAGCTTCTCATGATAAAAACACGCTCAAAATATAATTCATAGCTCAAATGGTGTTTTTATTGAAAAAACTAATAATACAAATGAATACGTAACGCTACGTAGTGGCGTTCTGAAATCATCTTACAATAATTGTTGTAAATCAAGCTATTTGTTACAAATGGATTACAAAGATCCCGAAAATTAAGACGCTAGGATGTTGAAAAATAAGACACTAGAAATACGACTTGCAGTTTGCGATCTTATGTTCTTTCGTGGTTTCTTCTTCCTTCCGGGCAGTGATGATTCACTCTGCAAATTCCCTATTTTCGCTCACCACTGCCCGCACTCTCGATACCTATTCTCTGGACCTCAAAACTTTATTTATACTCAATAAGGTGAGAAATCACTGTAATAACCTCTGTTGATCTTCTTTCCTTTTTCTCAACTGCTGCATGGGAATATATATATATATTTTTAATCTCTTTTACATGTTATTCTTTGACTTGAAACTCTCCAACACGCGCAAAACAAGTTCCCGGAAGAAGTCAAACTCATTGGGTAATCACCCATTGACACCAGAAACATCTCAAACAATCCCGTGAAAAACTCCACCTCCTCTGTTTTCTCCAATCCTCGTAACCATCCCACTTTTCTCGATTCCAACTCATATACGATAGCCCCGTTTTAGTCAAACAGGATATCCTGAGAGCCGATTTCATCGATTTAATCTCTATGTAACTTTCCAAAATCTAAAACAAAGACCTCTCGGGTCTTCAAACACTCGATTTGCTTAAGCTGAATATCCAAATTTACATTCTAATCGAAACCATCGACAATACCATCCTGTTATGATTAAACAAACTCTCCCTAAACAATTTCAACCATTGAATCTCCACCTAACACCTTGAAAAATCCGAACCTGGTTCTCGTTAGTGAAGAACAACTCATGCCAAACCGTGTTGCTTCAAATCCATGATTCTAGCCAATTTTGATCCAATCAAGCGATCATACCAGCCCGTTTGGAAGCAGGAACATGCATATTCAATTTGAATGCTTTAGTCTCACTCGAACACCTCCAAAATCAAACTCTAATTCGCGTTTCTTACCATTTTTCCCAAATTGAAAATTCAAGCGAAGAAGAAGGCCTCCTCTTATCCTGAGTCTTTGGAGTGTGAATAGCAATAGAAATTTGATTAGTAAAGAAGGTGCCCCTTAGTAATGAGGTGCCCTTAACCAACGATGAGAGTCCGAGATAACATGTGTCTCCAAGGTACAAAAACACTTTCGAGCAACTTTCTCCATAAGAGCTTATTTCAAAAAATACCTACAAAAAGGTTTATTAGTGATAAAATGAGTCCCCAGCATAATGTTTTATGGGTGAAAATGTGTTTCCACTTTCATGCTTATCAAATTCCCCACACTTACATTTTGCTAGTCTCGAGCAAAAGAAGAAGATTGACCATTCCTGGTGGTCATATAATAAGAGAGATTTAGACCCGCATTTACCATGACCTGGTCATGACAAATGCCATATATAAGACGCGTCACAATTTTTTTTTTTTTTTTTTTGAGACCCGCTACACATCCTGGTCATAACCCTAACAATCATAATATATATATTTTTTTTTATAGACCCGCTACACATCCGATCATTTTTTTTATCAGCTCCATGACTAGTTCTGAAAAAGAGTAAAGTAAAAAGTTAACTCACTCCCCCACACTTAAACATTACATTGTCCTCAATGTAATTGAGTCATCAACGTAAAAATTAAGATGGAAATTCAAAAATGAAAATAAAATAAAAAAATAGAATAAACAAAAAGAAAATAAAAATTATACCTCCGGAATGTACAAAAAACGGATCCCCATAAACTAATAACTTTGAAAACTTGGGGATCGGCCCAAAATACAATATTTACAAACTACAGCTTCACAATTATTTTGTGAAAAAATGGGGACACTGAAACTGTCAAAAACCAAGATTTACCCCTAAACTAAGTTTTTACTGCACATGGGAGTGCGTAAAGAACAAAGTATGGGGATTCTATTGAGACTAGGGAAATATCAATTGATTCATGCATGATATCAGGAATAGGCAAGTCCTCTGGGTACTTAGATGCAAAGTAATCCAACAACACTTTAGAAGCACACAATTCTAACCCTAAATTAGGCAACTTTTGGAAGTCTAAGGTCTAGAAAC
Source organism: Papaver armeniacum (assembly GCA_023531295.1). Classification (NCBI taxonomy): domain Eukaryota; kingdom Viridiplantae; phylum Streptophyta; class Magnoliopsida; order Ranunculales; family Papaveraceae; genus Papaver; species Papaver armeniacum. The sequence goes on along the minus strand of JAJJWW010014183.1, from coordinate 89,333 downwards.
AACCTCTAAGTCGGGTGAATGATCTTGTGAGGTAGATTCATCTATGGAACTAGGTGAATCATCCATACAATCATCCACGGGTCATCTATATGTTCTATTTGGAGCAGAGAGTCACTTCATTCATCATCATCGTGAATAATCTTTGACATTCCAAAACTCTCAATCTTTGTTCCAAAACTAGGCGATTGTGTGTTTGTAATACTTCTCATTATATAGTTTCATGTGACTCTTTCACTTACCTCATGTGGAGCGAAACTCCATACCATTGCCTACATATATTGAAGCGCGTCATCTCGAGATGAGTTTCGATAATTTGACTTTCCTACGCATATATTCCGCGAAATCATCGTAGGTGATGTCTCCTGAAGAAGTCATCATCCTCAAAATTCCTGAAAATAAATACAAAAAGAAACGCGTAAAAAGGAAAAAAGAAAATACCGTACAAAATAAAAAAAAATAAACCTAAAAATTAATCTAAAAACAAATCCATGTCGGCGGTGCCAAAATTAATAAGGTTTTTTGATTTGTTCGTTGTAGTAAGAAAATGGTTGTCGTTCACTCGGATGTTGTTGAGATTAAATTAAAGGTTTAACGAAATAATAAACAAAAAAGTGAGAGTCACTTTGGGTCTTAGGGATTCCACCGCATTCATATTAATAGGTTCAATTATTTATTCTTCAGCAATTATCGCTCAATAAACAAAACAACAAGGACTCTTATTTTTGCCAATGTAGATTCTCCAAACATTAGTTATAAATCGTAAGCATGGGACATCAAACATCTAAGCAAGCATGACCCATCTAATAAAATAATAACTAATTTTTTCAAATCATAATTCTATTTTAATTAGTGCAAAAGTCATGTAAAGAATTAATTAAAATTACCCACGTATGAAGTTCGCCTTTCCATCGACCCAGTGTAGGGGTCTGGCTTCTCATGATAAAAACACACTCAAAAATATAATTCATAGCTCAAATGGTGTTTTATTGAAGAAAACTAATAATACAAATGAATCTGCAACATTGGTGGCGTTACGAAATCAGCATTACAATAATTGTTTGTAAACTGAAGCTATTTGTTACAAATGGACTGTTACAAAGATCTCGAAAATTAAGACGCTAGGATGTTGGAAAAATAAGACACTAGAAATAACGACTTGCGGTTTGCGGTGTTATGTTCTTCGTGGTTTCTTCTTCTACGAGGATGATTCACTCTTAAATTCCTATTTTGCGCTCGATCATCGCCCCGCACTCGATACTATTCCTCTGGACCTCAAAAATTTATTTATACTCAACAAATTTGAGAAATCCACGTAATAACTCGTTTGATCTTCTTTCCTTTTCTCGCCGCATGGGAATATATATATTTTTAATCTCTTTACGTGTTATTCTTTGACCGAAACTCTCCAACACGCATAAAACAAGTTCGGAAAAGTCAAACTCATTGCAATCACCACCCAACACCGAGAAACATCTCAAACAATCCCGTGAAAAACTCCACCTCTCCGTTTTCTCCAATCCTGCTGTAACCATCCCACTTTTCTCGATTCAACTCATATATCAGCCTGTTTTAGTCAAACAGGATATCCTAGATCGATTTCATCGATTTAATCTCCTTTGTAAATTTCCAAATCTAAAACAACACCTCTCGGGTCTTCAAACTCACCGATTTGCTTAAACTCGAATATCCGACCCATTCTAATCGAAACCATCGACAATACCATCCATGTTATGATTAAACAGAACTTCGCCTTAAACAATTTCAACCATTGAGTCTCACTGGAACACCTTCAAAATCCGAACCTAATTGGGTTCGTGAAGAACAACTTTCCCCGCCAAAACCGTGTTGCTTCAAATCCATGATTCTAGCCAATTTTGATCCAACTGCGATCATACCATGCCTGTTTAGGCTTAAGGAACATGCATATTCAATTTGGTAGCTTTAGTCTCACTCGAACACCTCCAAAATCCAAACTCTAATTCGCCACCATTTTTCACGCCAAATTGAAAATTCAAACGAAGAAGATGGCCTCCCTTATCCCGATCTTGGAGTGTGAATAACAATAGGTGCTGATTAGTAAAGAAGGTGCCCCTTAGTAATTGAGGTGCCCCTTAACCAACAGTGAGAGTCCGAATAACATGTGTCCTCCGGGGTACAAAAACACTTTTCGAGCAACTTTCTTCATAAGAGCTTATTTCACAAAAATACCTACAAAAAGGTTTATTAGTGATAAAATGGGTCCCAGCTAATGTATTTATGGGTGAAAATGTCGCACTTTCATGCTTATCAAATTCCCCCACACTTTACATTTTGCTAGTCCTCGAGCAAAAGTCAGATTGACCCGCCTGACACATGGTCATATAATAAGAGAGATTTAGACCCGCTTACATTTGGTCATGACAAATGCCATATATAAGACGCGACACAATTTTTTTTTTTTTTTTTTTTTTAGAAACCAGCTACAATCGCTGGTCATAACCCTAACAATCATAATATATATATATATATATAGAGAGAGAGAGACCCACTACACATCCGATCATTTTTTTATCCGCTCAACAGACTAGTTCTGAAAAAGGTAAAGTAAAAAGTTAACCACTCCCCCACACTTAAACATTACATTGTCCTCAATGTAATTGGAGTCATCCAACGTAAAAATTAAGATGGGAAATTCAAAAATGAAAATAAAATAAAAAAATAGAATAAACAAAAGAAAATAAAAAAATTATACCTCTTTGGAATGTACAAAAACGGATCCCCATAAGCTAATAACTTTGAAAACTTGAGGATCGACCCAAAATACAATATTTACAAACGACAGCTTCACAATTATTTTATGAAAAAATGGGGACACGAAACTGTCAAAACCAAGATTTACCCTAAACTAAGTTTCGCACATGGGAGTGCGTAAAGAACAAAGTATGGGATTCTATTGAGACTGGGAAAGATCAATTGATTCATGCATGATATCGGGAATAGGCAAGTCCTCTCAGGTACTTAGATGCAAAGTAATCCAACAACACTTTAGAAGCACAATTCTAACCCTAAATTAGGCATGACTTTTTGGAAGTCAAGGGCTGAAACAACCTCTAAGTCGGGTGAATGATCTTGTGAGGTAGATTCATCTATGGAACTAGGTGAATCATCCACAGGTCATCTATATGTTCTATTTGGAGCAGTCGTCACCACAGATTCATCATCATCATTCGAAATAATCTTTGAAATTCAAGAACTCTCAATCTTTGTTCCAAACTAGACGGGTGTGTGTTTGTAATACTTCTCATATATATAGTTTCATGTGACTATTCACTTACCTCATGTGGAGCGAAACTCCATACCATTGCCTCACGCATATATTCGGCAAGCGTCATCTCGAGATGAGTTTTCCGATAATTTGACTTTCTACGCATATATTCCGCAGCGTCATCGTAGGTGACGTCTCCTCGAGAAAGAAGTCATCATCCTCAAAAATTCCCTGAAAATAAATACAAAAAGAAACGCATAAAAAGGAAAAAGAAAATACTGTACAAAATAAAAAAAAATAAACCTAAAAATTAATCTAAAAACAAATCCATGTCGGCGGCGCCAAAATTAATAAGGTTTTTTGATTTGTTCATTGTAGTAAGAAAAGGGTTGTCGTTCACACTCGGATGTTGTTGAGATTAAATTAAAAGGTTTAATCGAAAATAATAAACAAAAAGTGAGAGTCACTAAGGTCTAGGATTCCACCGCATTCATATTAATAGGTTCAATTATTTATTCTTCAGCAATTATCGTCAATAAACAAAACAACAAAGGACTCTTATTTTTGCCAATGTAGATTCTCAAACATTAGTTATAAATCGTAAGCATGGGACATCAAACATCTAAGCAAGCATGACCCATTTAATAAAATAATAACTAATTTTCAAATCATAATTCTATTTTAATTAGTGCAAAAGTCATGTAAAGAATTAATTAAAATTACCCACGTGCTGAAGTTAAACCTCCATCGACCAGTGTGGGGTCTAGCCTCATGATAAAAACACACTCAAAAATATAATTCATAGCTCAAATGGTGTTTTATTGAAGAAAACTAATAATACAATGAATCTGCAACGCCGTAGTGGCGTTACGAAATCAACATTACAATAATTGTTGTAAAATCGAAGCTATTTGTTACAAATGGACTGCAAAGATCTGAAAATTAAGACGCTAGGATGTTGGAAAAATAAGACACTAGAAATAACTTATTTGCCGGTTTGCGGTGTTATGTTCTTCGTGGTTTCTTTCTTAACGCAGGTGATGATTCACTCGCAAATTCCTATTTTGCGATCTTCCTCCGCCCCGCACTCTCGATACCTATTCCTACGGACCTCAAAACTTTATTTATACTCAACGGTAGAAATCACGTGTAATAACTCTGTTTGATCTTCTTTCCTTTTCTGCTGCTGCATGGGAATATATATTTTTTTAATCTCTTTACGTGTTATTCTTTGACTGAAACTCTCCAACACGCGCAAAACAAGTTCCAGAAGAAGTCAAACTCATTGCAATCACCAGCCAACACCAGAAACATCTCAAACAATCCCTTGAAAAACTCCACCTCCTCTGTTTTCTCCAATCCTCGTAACCATCCCACTTTTCTCGATTCAAACTCATATACCAAATTTCGAAGCTTTTTTAGTCAAACAGGATATCCTAGACTGATTTCATCGATTTAATCTCCTTTGTAAATTTCCAAATCTAAAACAACACCTCTCTGGTCTTCAAACTCCCGATTTGCTTAAAATGAATATCCGGCCCATTCTAATCGAAACCATCGACAATACCATCCCCTCACAATGATTAAACGAACTTCCCCGAACAATTTCAGCCATTGAATCTCACTTGGGAACACCTTGAAAATCCGAACCCTAATTCTGTTTAGTGAAGAACAAATTTCCCGCCAAATCGTGTTGCTTCAAATCCATGATTCTAGCCAATTTTGATCCAATCAACGATCATACCGAGTCTGTTTAGGCTTAAGGAACATGCATATTCAATTTGAATGCTTTGTCTCACTCGAACACCTCCAAATCCAAACTCTAATTTCTACCATTTTTCCCGCCAAATTGAAAATTCAAACGAAGAAGAAGGTCTCCCCTTATCCTGAAATGCTTGGGTGTGAATAGCAATAGGTCTTGATTAGGTAAAGAAGGTGCCCCTTAGTAATTGAGGTGCCTTAACCAACATGAGAGTCCGAATAACATGTGTCCTCCGTGGTACAAAAACACTTTTGAAACAACTTTCTTCATAAAGAGCTTATTTCAAAAATACCTACAAAAGGTTTATTAGTGATAAAATGGTCCCACTAATGTATTTATGGGTGAAAATGTGTCGCACTTTCATGCTTATCAATTCCCCCACACTTTACATTTTGCTAGTCCTCGAGCAAAACAGAAGATTGACCAGCTACACGGTGGTAATAAGAGATTTAGACCCGCTACCACAGTGGTCATGACATATGCCATATATAAGACGCGACTGATTTTTTTTTTTTTTTTTAGAGACCGCTTACCATTTTGGTCATAACCTAACAATCATAATATATATATATATATTTTTTATAGACACACACATCCGATCATTTTTTTTTATTTTATCCGCTCAACAATTTAGTTCCCGAAAAAGGTAAAGTAAAAAGTTAACCTCCCCCCGCACACTTAAACATTACATTGTCCTCAATGTAATTGAGTCATCCAACGTAAAAATTAAGATGGGAAATTCAAAAAAGAAAATAAAAAAAAAATAAAATAAACAAAAGAAAATAAAAATTATACCTACGGAATGTACAAAAACGGATCCCCATAAACTAATAACCACAAGAAAACTTGGGGATCGACCCAAAATACAATATTTACAAACGACACTTCCACAATTATTTTATGAAAAAATGGGGACACCGAAATTGTCAAAAACAAGATTTACCCTAAACTAAGTTTTTCTTGCACATGGAGTGCGTAAGAAACAAAGTATGGGGATTCTATTGAGACTGGAAATATCAATTGATTCATGCATGATATCATGAATAGGCAAGTCCTCTGGTACTTAGATGCAAAGTAATCCAACAACACTTTAGAAGCACACAATTCTAACCCTAAATTAGGCAACTTTTGGAAGTCCAAGGGTCTAGAAACAACCTCTAAGTCGGATGAATGATCTTGTGAGGTAGATTCATCTATGGAACTAGGTGAATCATCCATACAATCATCCACGGGGGTCATCTATATGTTCTATTTGGAACAGAGAGTCACTACTAGATTCATCATCATCAAAGAAATAATCTTTGACATTCAAGAACTCTCAATCTTTTGTTCCAAACTAGACGGTGTGTGTTTGTAATACTTCTCTATATATAGTTTCATGTGACTCTTCACTTACCTCATGTGGAGCAGAAACTCCATACCATTGCCTACGCATATATTCACAAGCGTCATCCTCGTGATGAGTTTTCCGATAATTTGACTTCTACGCATATATTCCGCGGCATCATCATAGGTGACGTCTCCTCGGAAGAAGTCATCATCCTCAAAAATTCCCCGAAATAAATACAAAAAGAAACGCATAAAAAGGAAAAACAAAATACTGTACAAAATAAAAAAAAAAAAAAACCTAAAAAATTAATCTAAAAACAAATCCATGTCAAGCAAGCGCCAAAATTAATAAGGTTTTTTGATTTGTTCGTTGTGGTAAGAAAAGGGTTGTCGTTCACTCGGATGTTGTTGAGATTAAATTAAAAGGTTTAACGAAAATAATAAACAAAAGTGAGAGTCACTGGGTCTAGGATTCCACCGCATTCATATTAATAGGTTCAATTATTTATTCTTCAAGAAATTATCAGCTCAATAAACAAAACAACAAGGACTCTTATTTTGCCAATGTAGATTCTCCAAACATTAGTTATAAATTGTAAGCATGGGACATCAAACATCTAAGCAAAAGCATGACCCATCTAATAAAATAATAACTAATTTTTTTTTTCAAATCATAATTCTATTTTAATTAGTGCAAAAGTCATGTAAAAAATTAATTAAAATTACCCACGATGAAGTTCGGCTTCCTCCGTTGACCTGTGGCTCCAGCTTCTCATGATAAAAACACACTCAAAAATATAATTCATAGCTCAAATGGTGTTTTTATTGAAGAAAACTAATAATACAATGAATCTGCATCGTTGTGGTGGCGTTCCTGAAATCAATTACAATAATTATTATTGTAAATCAAGCTTTTACAAATGGATACTACAAAGATTCAAAATTAAGGCTAGGATGTTGGAAAAATAGACACTAGAAATAACATTTGCCTAGTTTGCGGTGTTATGTTCTTCGTGGTTTTCCTAACGGGTGATGATTCACTCTGCAAATTCCTATTTCTTGTTTCCAGTCAACCTCCTTCCTCCGCACTCGATACCTATTCTCTGGACCTCAAAACTTTATTTATACTCAAACGAAATTGGAGAAATCCACGCGTAATAACTCGTTTTGATCTTCTTTCCTTTTTCTCTTTTTGCATGGGAATAATTTTTTTTTTATCTCTTTGTGTTATTCTTTGACTGAAACTCTCAACACGCAAAAACAAGTTCCGAGAAGACGTCAAACTCATTGCAATCACCAGCCAACACCAAAAATATCTCAAACAATCCCGTGAAAACTCCACCTCCCCTCTGTTTTCTCAATCCACGTAACCATCCCACTTTTCTCGATTCCAACTCATATACCAGCCCCGTTTTAGTCAAAACGGGATATCTGACCCGATTTCATCGATTTAATCTCCTTTGTAAATTTCCAAATCCAAAACACAGCACCTCTCGGGTCTTCAAACACTCGATTTGCTTAAAGCGGAATATCCCAGCCCATTCTAATCGAAACCATCGACAATACCATCCCCGTATGATTAAACAAAACTTCCCAAACAATTTCAGCCATTGAATCTCACCGGAACACCTTGAAAATCCAAACCTAGTGCGGTTCGTGAAGAACAACTTTCACTTAAAACGTGTGTTGCTTCAAATCCATGATTCTAGCCAATTTTGATCCAATCAAGCGATCATACCAGGCTTTGTTTAGGCTTAAGGAACATGCATATTCAATTCGGCGCTTTAGTCTCACTCGAACACTTCCAAAAGAAAAACTCTAGTGCCGCCATTTTTCCCACCAAATTGAAAATTCAAACGAAGAAGAAGGTCTCCCTTATCCCGAGTTTGGAGTGTGAATAGCAATAGGTGTTGATTAGTAAAAGAAGGTGCTGCTCAAATAAGGTGCCCATTAGTAATTGAGGTGCCCCTTAACCAACATTGAGAGTCCGAATAACATGTGTCCTCTGGGGTACAAAAACACTTTTCGAGCAACTTTCTCCATAAGAGCTTATTTCACTAAAATACATACAAAAAAGGTTTATTAGTGATAAAATGAGCCCCAACTAATGTATTTATGGGTGAAAATGTGTCGCCCTTTCGTGCTTATCAAGAGTAAGTACCTCTTTCTGAGTTGTAGCCACGTCTGTCTGAGCCTTGGCGACAACTTCTTGTCTTTCCATCAAATCAACAATGGTAATAGGGTATTGGCTTCCCTTGGTTCCTCCAGCCTCTCGTTCTGATGGAGGAGTGGCGGTGGTTATGCAGTACAATTGGGGGCGTTCGCTTGAAGAAACATTGGGAGTGGCGGCGGCGCTGCGCTCGGTGATTGGAGGTGTCACGCTAAGGGAATGTTTCTGCACCGCTGGTGTTGGTGGTTGAGGATGTAGTACCACGAGATGCGTTGATCGTCTTTGGTAGGCCGTACATTGGTGTCCTGCCCCGAAATGCGACACTGGGTGTTGTGGCGCCCGGTAACATCGGGATTTGCTTGATCCGGACCTAAGATCCACCATCTTGAATTTGAGAAAATTAAAATGATATTGAAAATTTATCTTGCAACCAGAGATTAATCTCCCATCGTGAGTCGCGATTGTTTTGGGGAAAAAGCCGGTTCTATTTTGGTAAATTTGGGTGTGTTGATGAAAGCAATTCAAACCCTAAACAAATGCACTGCAAGGGAATACTTTTAGATTCGAGAGATCATTACAGCAGACTACAGCCTAAACCAAGAAATGGTCGTTCAGTTCAATTCGGTCACAAAGTGAAGGAGAAGGGTTGATCTTAGAGAGGGAAGCGAAGAAGGTGTTTGAGATCAGAATGTTGAATATGGTTTCCGGATACTTGTGTTGATAACACTTGTTATTTGTCGAAATAGGTTGAAATCCTATTTATACAAATCATGTTTTGAGCGCCTCCTGATCTCATAAGAATTGGAGACAGATTGAGTTGTGAAGTGGGGGTCGTGTAAAAGTGGTAACAACATCACGTCTCACATCATGAGGGAAGACCACGGAAGCCTTTCATCCACTACTCCTCTCCGCTATCAACCATCCGCCTTTCCCGACACTTTCTTGTAATGGGCGCATTGCACACCGCATGCAGAAACCACCGAGACCAATACTACAGATGAACATCCCCCGGTTTGTGACATGTTTGATGTCTTTAGTATTTTCGTGGAAAATATGCGGCGGAATCTTAATCGGTCTTGTTGCAAGACCTAGTTATTCCCACCAATCACGCCGCCAAGCTGGTAGGCGGTGGTCATGTGTGTGGCTTGTAGCCATTTTGACATCCTATTGGTTGGCCCAAATTAAATCTAAACCATTTAAGTTGGCTAGCCAAGTTGGATAGCTGAGATGATTCGCGAAGTTTGTGCTAATTCATGAAATTTCGTGTCAGAAAATTTAGATGTGAGACCCTGCAAAATCGTAGAATTCTCATATGAACTCGGATTTTGATGATCCCATACCTCCATTCTGATCAAGAAAAGAATTTCCTATCTTCCCAACGCGAGAATATTTAAGTTTTGAGCTTGGTTAGGAGGTGAAAATATCCCGACAGTAAAACTCAGGAAGAATTCAGGAGGAATTCTGTCAGTTTTCAGCCATGACCTAGCTCGCCTTTTAAACTGTATCTTTGAGCTCGTTCACTCCGATTGATGTGATTTTTAGTATGTTATGCTAGACATCCATACAAAATTTTTGGCATTTAGCTCATACTAAAATTATTTACCAAATCTTCCCAGTTGTTCGTCCAATATTTGGGTGATCGCTTAGAATCCATGTGGGTAGGCCGCGGTGTGGCCGACTGTTCCTTATGGAAGAGGAGCGGCCAATGGTCATGGAGATATTTGTTTGAACGCCTAGAATATGAGTGTGGCCGGACAATTCGACTAGCTAAGTTGGGCGGCCAAGATGATTTGCGGTAGTTAATGGCCGTCGTTGATTAATTTAGGGTTTAAAGCCGTGTGGCCAACCCTATTTGGCTAATCGATTCAAGGCACTTTGGACATTGGATTTAGCGAGCCGATTGGTCGGATGCAAAGTCGAGATGCTAGTGAGCACGCTGACATCTATTGGGTCGCCTAAAATTGGATCTAAGCCATTCAACTTAGCTGGCGAAGATGGACGGATGTGATCGATTTGCGACAGTAGCACACTGCCGCAACGCAAATTAGGGTTTCCTAAACAGCGCGTTCACCCTAGTTTGAGCAAAACAATTTGATGCACTCTTGACTTGTCGTGGCAAGTCGATTAACTGTGGATGGAGCTGGGTCATTGGTGAACACGCCAACACCTCTTTGATCATTCGAAGGAAGATCTGGGACGTCCAACTAGGCTAGCTAAGTTGGACGGATGTGATGGTTTGAGGCTGTATAGTCGGTCAAGCTCGTTTGAGCTCTTTTTCAACATCGCATTCACCTTGGTTACGGCTAACGGTCAAGAACATTGTTGGTGAACTAAGGAATTCCAACCGCCGGGATGCTAGTGGGCTCGCCGGTGGACATTATGGAGGTTGCCCTAGTTCCGTTGGGAAGAGGCTAAGTTTGTCGGTGTGTGGCCAAATCGTGTGGCCGTGATTGCTCTTTAAGATTGATATGGGCGGTCTAGATTTCCCTTAAGGAATTTAAACACATTCGGTCGTGCTAACTTTTAATTAAAAGGTGTGTGGACACGGCCCAGTCTATTTATCGGAGGGTGATGTAGCCTATGTGAGTGTTTTCATGCGGTCTCACATCACACTTCGGGAGATTCCTGCTACTCGGCTATGACGAACATTAATCGTCATGTCATGCCAATATTGAGAGTTGGCTGGGAACATTGCATAGGAAAATACTAGGCAGGCAATGTATTAGTGAATAATGTTTGGAAGATAAAATTCTGAGAATATTTTTGGGATTCTTTGTTGCACGCACCATTACCTTGAGTAAATTTCATATATACAAGATGTATTGAATTGCTCATTACATATGTGAGCGAAAAGAGAGCAAGCACTCATTGCTTTTAAATGTCTTGTTCCTTTGCGAGGATGACATCGCATTAAATACGGGGTTTACGATTTTATCCCTTGAACTAAAAACCACCATCAATACTAAACATGGACGAAGATTCAAAGAACATGTCTAAAAGCTATTTGAGAGATGCCAATGCTTTTCCAAGAAGATTAAAGCACTAAAGAAGCAGAGCTCAACTCGATCATCGACCCTTGGCCATTTGTAAAATGGGGGTTGATAATGTCGGACCCTTGATAAAGGAAACTGAAGAAAATACCTTATTGTGGCTACGGATTACTTCACCAAGTAGGTGGAAGCCAAGGCTTTGGCAAGCAATTAGGGACACGAGATGTCATTAAGTTCTTGTTTGAGCAAATCATATGCGAGGTTCGGAATACCAGCCGTGGTAGGTTAAAACATACAATAATAATCCAAGTGCACACGTCTAACTAGTAGACAATGACAAGTACGCAGTCAAGTTTCCCGAGGAGTGTGAATACTCTACCAACTAATACCAAAAACTAAGTAATCGACAAGATGATGTTTGAAATTTGGAACAAAATGAAATAATATAAATTCTAATGATAAACAAATGAGAAGGGTTATTAGGGTTTTCGATTTCCACCAATTCAATCATATAAAACTCTACTAATTTCTATTTATTACTCAAGACAAATATCGAAATCAATCTCATGTCCCTAAGATGTTATATTAAATTCTAAAATATAGTTTCTCATTGTAACTTCCTTCGCCATTATGTAGCGATCCTAAAGCACTACCTATCTATCCTTGCATACCACGTCTAGGGATTTAACCGAAGCACGAAATATCAATTCAAAAGCATAAATAATCAAGAAAATCACATGAACGATAAAACACCAAGCTATATGAAGAGAAATCACTAATCAATGAATCATTATTAGAAATATCATCGTAGAGTCTATATAAATAAATTGGTTTCAATCTAAACCCTAACAAACGATTTAGCAAACCATGGAGAAAAATAAAATCAATCGGCAAACCCTTGTTTTCTCTCCTCTGTAAACGGCTCTGCGGCCGCCCCCCTCCGGATTTCCACCAAAGTCCTCTTATATCTCCACCAAAGAATCCGTCCACCAATGTTACGGTCCATTCATTGTAAAATGTGTAGAGAATCGGACAAAAGAGAAACTTGCTTTGTTAAAAGACTAATGATGTCGACATCATGAATTGTACACATGATATATCTCCATATTCTTCTTACCATACCCATACATTCATACCAAAATCCCGATGCATGTGCCCAACTATCATAAACACTAATGACGATCATCGTTTTCCAAATTGACTTATATCCAGCCAAACTCTTCCACCGCCGACACAACGCCCAATCCATCTTCCTCGCCTGTCTAAATCTTGGTCATAGCATCTGTAATTACTTCCCTTGACATCGGCAAACAAAATCCACCTTAAGTCGGCCCAAACTCTCCAAATCGAGCATCTTCCAAATCCAGGCCAAGTCCAAACTCAGGCAATTACCAAGTCCGGTCACACAAAGATCACCCTGCATTTCGTTTGTTTACTCATTGTTCATCCATTCATAACTAGAACCCATTTACAGTTGCTAACCCATCTAGAACCGAGCTCCATCCATCCATCCAACCATTTCTATTTCATGACTTTCATAAGCACCAACTTCTCGAGCTTGCTCGTCGGTTCTCAAAGCTCGTTACAAATCACAACCGAGATACAAAACAGAATCCCCCAATTACATCTGGTAGTCGACTATCATCTCTCCACTTGGTTTCATCTCATTCTCCGACCGTTTTCACTCGTAGTCGCATCCAGTGCGCATACAAAACCCATCTATCCGACGCCGTTGTCCTTCTCGATTCACCACCATACAATCCATCGACTAACAACAAAGACATTTCGCATGACACTCATACATCGATTGCGATTGTTGATGGTGGATTTTAGTTTAGGCTAAAATTGTAAAACTAAATTTATGTGACATCCCGCAAAGAATAAATCCGCCGATAAGTGATGAATACTTCTTCACTATACTAATTCACCTAGAATGGAGCATGTGGCCACAATCCCATATACCACATGAATTTACAACATTATTAAATAATGCATAACCACCTTGTATTTCCCGTACTACTCAGTGCGTGACGGCATGGCAGTGTTGTTGTTAGCGAGCAACACGAACCTTCAAGCATTAATAATGAAGCATGTACGAAATACCCATACACTACAACTCTCGGTGTGTTATACTTGCCTCGATTGAGCATATTTGAATACGGGTGACCATATCGGTCTCGAAACGATCACGACCATCCAACTTCACCAAAGATGATTGGATGGCTTAGATTAAATCCTTGACCCCAAGCAGGTATTGGAATATTCACCACCGACCCAACGCGGCCCCGCATGGCTCCGGCCCCAAAACGGTGACATAGTTTTCCAAACCGTCAAAAACAAAGCATATGAACGGAAAACCCTAAATTAGGGTTTGCGGCACATTACATGTATCGCAAAACATTCTTAACCATCTATCTTCGCGGGCATAGATGGAGGTGTAGATGTAGATTCAAAGGGCCCGAGCATGTCAACACAAACACCGTGGGCCCACCTACATATCTGACTGATCGGTCAAGACCAACTATGGTTGGTCGTCTTGATTCGTGCGCCTCGAACTGGGTATGACACACGGCCGACAAAACTTAATTAGGGTTTGTGTCGCGATCACGAGCGTCCCTTTTCTCCCTTTCCGGATGAAGGGTCCGGGAATAGACTAAGCGGTCCTGAAGTATCAACATGATCACCGCGGGCCCACCTATCTCCACACCCGATCGGCCAAGACCAAACTCGGCAATACACCTCGGTCCGCACTGAGCTAGGCGTGGTCACACTTCCCAACCCAACCATTCCTCGACCGCTCAAATTTTCTCCGGACAAATTGAGTGGCTTAGATCATGTTTCTATGGGACAATGAAGTGCGGTGTACACCATCCCACCATATGCACGCTGGACTGATCGGCCAAGACCGACCCGGGTTGGTCGTCTTGAAACGCGCGCCCGAAGTTGGCATGATGCGCGCTTTTGCGGCACCCAGTTTACGTTGCAAATTGATCTCGACCACTCAAGTTCGCCGACAAATTGAGTGGCCCAGATCACACTTTCACGAGACAATAAGGTATGGGCGCCTACACCGTCATGTCGTCTACACACACATGCATGATCAGCCCCGCCAAATTGTATCCCAAGCTTGGATTCAACCAAGTGAAGAGTGATGCTTTCGCACCTCTTCAAAACCCTAATTCCATCAACGGTCGCAGAGATGAGTGTCTCAAAGATCATCTCGTCCGTACAACTTCACGGGCTTGGTTATACAAACACATTCGGGAGTTAATTGGTCGAGTGAGGCGTCATGGTGATCACCACCCGTCACTACCACACCATGATGCGGTACACACAGAATACACACGATAGTTCACAAGTATCGACTTCCTAAATAACTTAGTTATTTAATCTAGCATTACATGCTACTTTCGTGGGGTCCCCACGATCCACACACTGAGACATCAATCATGTAACAAAAGCTGGGGGATACATACTGGGTATTGGTCTAGTGGTTTATAGCGTTCGACATGCAACAGCGCCATCACAAACGTGTCGAGGAAGTCATGGACGGTTAGTGATGACGGAGAAGTGGGCAAGGCTGGTCGTGTAACACTAACACACAACTCCACTACTCATCACTCCACTTCCTCTACTTCCCACGAGAGACGTGAATAAGGATCAAATGACTTGTATAAATAGGTTCTCCTCCCTATTTCCAAAAAACAATAACAAGTCAAGACAAACGAGAGGCAAGTGTTGATAATCAGTATTCAAACAAGGAACCGATAGCTTACATCACGAGGCCGGATTCGGCTTTACGATACAAGTCATACATAGCCAACACCTTCTTCGCTTCCCTCCCTAAGATCAACCCCATCTCCTTCACTTTATGACAGAAACAAGTTTGGAATGGCCATTTCTTTGTTTAGGTAGGATTTGCTGCATTGATTTCTCGAATCTACAAGCACTCCGTGTAGTGCATTTGTTTAAGGTTTAGACTCATTTATCATCCACACACCCCAAAATTACCAAAACCAGAAATAGTTTTCACCCATAAACAATGGTTCAAGCCATTGCACCAACTCGAATCTCCGCAACACTTCTTGCTTTACGGCCCTTTCATTAATGCTGTCACAACACCGGTTCGACCTCGAAACCAAATTAAGTCAAGACCCACTTCTCGATTCCACAACGACCATCGTAATTCTTCTCACGGGAAATTCTACAAACACTTCGTTGGTAGTTTCGGTGCGTGTGAGGGAACCCATTGTGATTTGAACTCCTGCGAGCTTCCTTGACACGCAAATCCCGGGTTCATACACACCCAATGTTCCTAAATCCATTCGAACTCTCGATCATTCATGGTCTCACTTTAACATTTCATCTCCCGAACTAGGTCACGGAAACAACTTTTCCAATTTCAATCCTTCCCTCCGTTCAATGTAAACACCCTTCGCAACCATCCTCCATTCGAATGCGGACCCGGCGACAATTATTGTTGCGAAATACGATTGTTCTCAATAGCAGGACTTTCACCATGATGTCTTCTCCATTGTTGGATCGATGCCTGCAATTCTTTCCTTGAACCCTCTCTGCAGGACACCGAGGTTGAATGAGAATTCCATTTGCTTTTGGTGAAGACAAAGAATGATGTCTTGATGCTTTGAGGAGTATCACCTGGACTGTGGTAAAGAATAAGCCACGTCTCCCTTTGAAATAAACAAGTGATGCCACGTATCACCCATTGTCGTTATTTATGTAACATATCTTCCCCCGGAATTGGCTTTGGTGGTTCCAATACCATAAAAGAACACGCTGGACACATCTTAAGCCGGTCTTTTGGTGCGATGAGAGGATTTGGTCATTTTCGTCGCAAACATGAATTCGCTTGTACTTTCTACAAAAGCACTAAAATAGTGTCATTAGCTTGAATATCGAGTCCTAGCTAATATAAATATGGGTATAAAATGTAGTATTTACGTGCTTATCAAGCCGCCATAGTCTCCGACAATGGCAAGCGATTCTGGGAAAAAACATAAATATGTTGTTTGATACTTTGACCATTCGAAAAACAAGTTCACTCCTATATATCCTAAGAGCAATGGACAAGCGGAGGCGACTAATAAAACAATAGCGATGATCTTGAAGAAAAAGCTTGGAGCATAAAGAAGGCGTGAACAATCGCCAACGGCCTATGGGCCTACCCGAACTACAAGAAGGGCGTACGGGAGAAAATCCATTCTTGGTAACCTCACAGTGACAGTCATCCAACGGAGATATTACTTACAACAAAACGAGGCTTGGGAGAAGAACCTAATAACAGCGGACCTAATGCTAGAAAAGATCGATGATCTTGAAGAAAGGGGAAGTGGCTTTGCAAAAAGATGGTAAACTATCAATGAAGGCTAGCTCGCGAATACAACAAACGGGTCATCCCTAGAAACTTTGTGGTTGAAGAATACGTGCTTCGATACCACCATATCAAAGAAAGAATGAGTGGGGCAAGCTAGCTCAGGCATGGGACGGGCCTACATCATACACGACATCGTTGGGAAAGGGTCATATTACCTAAGGACCCTCAAATGTGAAGTATTGCAACACCCTTGGAATACAAATGTACCTAAAAAGTACTACCCGTAAGAGAATGGTGATTACTCAATAGGAGAAGGGAATGGGCGGTAGCCCACCATGTTAAATGAAATCGAAGGTATTATAAACCTTACTAATCAATGAAAGAAACTTTTTGCTAAGAAAGTCAATTTTTGATTAGGTACAAATTGGGTTAGAATAGACACCCTCCGTCGGGATTGGCGATGAGACAAGGCAAGACATAACTGCGCATATGTCAATACCTCGGATCCTCGGGTGATAGCTCCATTCATGAGGAAATAAGAAAAAGTAAGATATCCCCTATAAAGATACCTTGTCGAAGTAAAGCGACTATTATCGCTGAACACATAAGGTTCTGAAAACTATTGCCCGCGTATGAGCCCTACTCGCCACCATGGTACCTTTTTCGCCAAAGGATACTTAGGTAGGACGATGAATGTTCCACCCAAGGTTAAACATACCTTAGCACCTTGTGATGACTTGAATGTGCAATCAACTAGACACAATACGTCTACAAACAAAATATTCGCCACAATAATAAAGGTACGATAATAATGTTACCAAAATATGTCTGACATGTTTTAAAAGTTGAAGATAACAAAGGTTCAAACCATCACGAAGCATTGTTTCAAGGAAAGGAGACGATACAAAGACCCCTCAGCTGGGGGCATAATACAAAAAAGGAGTTCGATTAAAAATAGACTTGGACACGACACGATCACGGGTAAGGAAGACGAGGAAAGACTACTCCTTCAGCCTGACATTCAGCTTCCGCAAAGGAGTCGTTGATATAATCAATGGCTGACTTCTCGAACTGAATCTTCATTTGGGAGCTGATAGGTTTAGAATACACCGTATTTAATATCTAGTATTTATGCTTTCTTTGCGAGTTTTCTTGTAAATTATGTATCTTATGTGTGCTTTTGAGTTTATTAGGTGCAATGGAGTCATTTGGAGCAAAAAGACCAATGGAACTCGTTCAAATACAAGATTTCTACTTTCATTGTGTAGAGGACGAGAAAATGAAGACAATGCCGAAGAATGGAGTCATTCCGAGTTCGTATGAAGAAGTTATGAGCAAAACAAGAACTCCAGAAGCAAAAAGGGCAAAATGGTCATTTTCTAGGCCAAGTGCTATTGCCACCCCACCGTACGTTAAGGGGCAGTCATTATAAGGGTGACCTGTTTTAAAAGGATCGCTAAAGGGAGTCTCGGTCCTTTACTTGGGAAGCCAGAATTCAAATAGTGTTAAATGCAAACCGGCTATTTACTCGGTGGCCACCAGTCTTCTCCCATGCAAACTCAAATGCGAGCTTGGGCCGAGTCATGACCAGTTAGGCATTACAAGGTAAGGAAGATCAAGCACGAATGGAAGAAGATCGTGTTTGAGATTGGCGGAAGAAACAACGTTGGAGTTCGATGCGCTGATAGGGTTATGGGGCAGTGATGGCATTTAAGTGCCATTGGTGATCGATTCTCACGCGGACGGAAGAACAAAGAAGATGGTGGCCGCTTGCTCGAGGTTGTTGACAAGGCTCAGTATAACAGTAAAGGGAGTTGATCGACTTTTGTTCTTTTTAATGATGGTGAAGCTATGTGAGAAAATGGCAATGGGTATTTGCTGTGGACTGAGCTTGGAAGTGATGATCGCGTTGGTGCTGTGAAGAGATGATCGATTGCTGCTATTGGGAGTAATAAGAAGGCTGAGAAGAGCTTTAAGGTGATCAACAGAAGATAAGGGAGTGATGTTGTTAGTCGTTGAGGCAGAGTAAGAAGGAGGTTCAGATGGAGTTATGGTTTCGGACTTGGATAATGGACCGAGTTGAGGGTGCTGCCATTGCTGCAACCATGGCACTTGAGCTCGAAACATGTATTTGTTCTTGATGATGAAGCTCGTGGTGTCGTGGTGACCAGAGAATAGAGCTCTTGATACTTGAAGTTGGACAAGAAAGTTATGGAGATTCGAACGAGGTACTGAGTTAACTATCGAAGGAAGAAGACTATGGTGATGGAACTCGAGTATATTTCTGATGGCTGCTGAGAATGAAGGCTAGAGAATGGTTTAATGGTGTCGACAACAGCAATGATGGTAGAGAGGAAAGCATGGAGCTGTGATGGAGGAGGTGTGACACATCACCGATGAGTCGATGGAAATGCGTTTTACGCCATTGGCGATTGGTAAGGCGATGAAGAGTAGCGGCTATAATGAGCTTGGCTTGAGTTTAAGTGGGACATTCTGCCGATTAATGGCATGGAGTGATCTTTGTCGAGAAGCATGGATATCTCGAGTTGTTGGCGATG
Organism: Papaver armeniacum; assembly: GCA_023531295.1. NCBI lineage: Eukaryota > Viridiplantae > Streptophyta > Magnoliopsida > Ranunculales > Papaveraceae > Papaver > Papaver armeniacum. The sequence continues at coordinate 69,945 of JAJJWW010014183.1, read as the reverse complement.
ATCACGGGAAGAAGAGAATGATCTTGGCATTAATAATGACGACAAATTGATAGAAGGAGCTGGAAGTAATGGAGGAGTTCGAGCTAGAATGCGGACCAGTGGAATATGCTGACGATGGTTTAATGATGGAGAGCTCGAGTTTGGAGCTGTGGCTATCGAGCATGAAGAATATTGGAGCTTGGGCGACGATGGCCGCTTCCATTCCCAATGATAATGATCAAGGCTTTGGAGTTGTTCTTTCTTCTTGTGGTTTGGTGGGTGTGGAAGTCGAACCGCCAGCCCGTCTGAGAGATGATAATGGAGTTCCGAATCTGTGAGGCGAACTTGAGATTACAAAACAGTGGCGGCGAACAAGATGTCGCCATTAAGGTAGTATGATGAGATCGATGGTTGGTCATTGATCTTGGTGATGAACCGGTGAATGAGGTTGGTGATGAAACATGGAAGGAGATGAAGCGATTGTTGGTTTTACTGCTAACGAAGGTGGATTGTTGGGCCCAGAAGACTGGCGCAGAAGAAAATGTACACTTTATACGACTCGGTGGGGACGGACAAGCCAAGAACAATAATGGCCGGGGCTTCCACAAACACGATGCACGAGCTCAATAGGCATTACGTAAGCGTTTCTTAACTTGCATGGCCAAGACTTGGACGTGAACGATATTTGGAATTTTGGCGGGTTTGGGCAAGCCAATTGCACGGGGGTTTGATGCACGGGACACCATTAAGGAGGTGCACTTTCCTATTTTTACTAGGTTTCCTAGTTTTCTTCAAGAAGAGGTTACAAAACTCTATATATAGAGAAGCCTAGGCACAATTTAGATATCTTGAATCTAATATCTTTTTATCTATTCTTTTGCCTCTACTTTATTCTAGGGTTTAGAACATGAAACTTCTCTTTCTTCTTGTTATGAACTCCATGAATATGAGTACCTAGTTTTTATTATTGGGTTATGGAATAAGTTGAATTTCCAAACATGATTTTTTTGTGCAATAAATTAGTTTTTCTCTCATATTATCGTTTATGATTCACCATGAATATTGTTACATGATTTGAATGCTTGTTAGTCGAGTCGCGAATCGATTGAGTTTGCTTTCATCTTTATTGCTAGATTAGGGTTATTATACGCAAAAGTGATAATTCCGGATTGCAAGTAGCATAAATATGATTATTGATTGTAGTGATACATCTAGTAGTCATATGTGAACCATAACCTTTGTTAAATCGGATTAGTGCGCTTTCCACGTTCGATTGCTTTGATTAGGCCCGATTTCATAGAACTTAATGCATCTAGGAATTAAAACTTGATTAGTGCTTTTACACGTTAGGTTGTTCCTTTAGGTAGAATTCATATTCGCATCTTTTAATGTGTTTGTTGATGACAAGAGGAGATTAGCGGGATATACTTGCGATCAAGGTATTCTAGGGTCTTTGATAAAAGTTGAGATTAAAATATCAATTCTAGTTATTGTGTTGAAAACATGTTTGTGAATGAACACGAAATCCATGACCAATATCTTCTTATCCTCGATTTGATTTGTTTGCTTATTTCTTTATTTGCTTTTATTTAGTTTATTATAATCACAAAACCCCTAGGTGTTATTTATAGGGAGCCGAAACAATTTGACAACCTAGACCTCTCTGTGGGATCGATCCTTTCTTGCCCTTGCTATATTTATATTTTGAGTAGTAAGAAAGTGTAATTATATTTGTGTCGGCTGACAACCGGTCAGGAGCCCTGAGTCGCCAAATAAGAGGCATATTTCTGGCTGAGTTCCCTCACCTGAGCACTAAGTTGATCATTAGCTTGCTGAAGCGCCTCAGCCTTAAACTTAGCAGCAACATCAAATTGGGGAGATATTTCCAACGAAGATATCTGACCCTCAAGACGGTTAATCTTGGCATTTGCACCCACTAGTTGCTCCTGGAGACCTGCGAGTACAAAGGGTGTAAGTAATAAGAAGAAACAACAAAGACACAAAGAATGTTGCTGGAATACGAGGACCCTAAGCTACCTCCTGCATGGATAAGAGATTCTTCTAAACTATCTTCGGGCCTCTACAAGGTCCACCTCGGCTGACTTGAGATCATCCACAAGGGTATCACGTTGATCAGTCATCCACATCTATCCGGAGCGAAGCATTCTTAGAGGATAAAACTTGGTAAACACTCTCCAACTCTTCCAACTTCTTAACTAAGGATGCATGGTACATGGAAGATGATGCGAACTGCCTCAACAAATCTGTTCTTAAGAGAGCAGGACCTCGAAAAATAAAATGTTACGCTCTGCGGTAACCTTAGCCAATGAAGCACAAAGCATCTTGAAATCTGCATGATACTTCTTTTGCAGATGATTTCTTAAGTGAAAGGCGTCTCTCAACTAAGGAAATATCCTCTTTTTGCTTTTAAAATGAGACACTCTTTCCATTTAAGGGATTCGTCATGCTCTTTACGGGCAAGGCCATCCGCTTTACAAGATCCGCATTATGAGTAGATTCGAGAGAAAGCCGGGCCTCGTTATGGATGGTCACGTTCATTAACCTATCATATTTCTTTTCCCCGATAATACCAAACATCGGACGTCAACTTGCTTACCTTCTCCCAGAGGTTTCTAAGCTCACTAGAGCTACCAACCGGCAGTGTAAGTCGTCTCGGGACCACGCAACTAAAGAGACAATGAAAACAAAAGTAAAGGAAAGAAGAAATGAACCTATGGCTTTGGAGGACTCCCAGTGACTTTGCGCCCATCTCCTCAACAACTTTAGCAGCATTGTTATCCCTCTCAAGCCACGGTAGACAAGCCTCCAGGATCTCCGAGTCTTTCTCGAGATCGTTCTCCAATGAAGATATCTTAGAATGAAGGAGCATCTAGACAAAGGTTATTGCGTGTTAACAAGGGCATATTCTTGGCGAGCACGCTCCCAGGAGCACCCAAGTGAGTACACTTAGCCTATAGAACTTGAATAAGGTGCAGCCAACATCTATCTTTTGCAAGCTGCAAATGAAGGAGTATAAGAGCTGAGATGAAGAATCAAAACAAAAGGCGAAACGATAAAGTAAGAAACACTTACTGAGAACGCGGAGAGACGGGGAAGGAAATCAGCGTAGGTGTCCATGAAAGCATCCATCTCTTGGATGCTTCCCCTGTGGATTTCACCAAAGCTCTGGCTAGAGCGAAGGCAATCCGGGTCGAAGAACAGAGCCTTCGCCGCACGATATTGAAGCGAACGAAGACATCCAAGCTGGCTTTAAGCTACCTCAAAATATCTATCCGGTGATGACGATCAACCTCGAGAAAAGGGGCCCCGAGTACCACGAATGGATTCAATAATGGCATCATCGAACTACGAAGGCTCAAATTCTCGAGCAACTTACCCTTGCTGGACTCCGAAACAACTCCATCGATGCAACGAGAATGCGAACATGGGCACGACTATAAGCCCTCACCACACGAAGAGACGGCATGGTGGGCCGAACTAGGAAATGAAGAAAAAAAGCTTGAGCATTACCCAATTCCATATCACTAGCGGAAGGAAGATTACCCCCGTCCAATCCATGCGGTGGCGGAGGTCTAATATCTTTCTTGCGGGACGGTAGAAGCAGTTGAGCGCTCCCTAATGAGTTTGGCGTAGCATTGAAGGAGAAGCTGGCCAGTGAAATCACAACCTTCTTCTTTGGATGAGAATCCGAGCTACTAACCCTCACCATTGGGGTAACAACCTTAGCAAACGAACCACTTGATTGAAGCGAAGTACCAAGAGACGAAGGAAGACTCTTGGAAGCTACAAAAGCGACCTCGGTAGTGGCAAGGACAATGGCAATGCTCACCAGGGGTGAAAAGAATGCACCTTTGAAGACAAAGTATGAGCCGGAGCTTGAACACTAATGGGGTTGATCAACGCCGAGCATCACCACCTAGGAGATCACCCTCCACTGAGCCAACACGAATGGGACTAGGGTTATCCTTGGAAAAATCTTCTTCAATATCATCCAAATGAGGGCTGAGGCCAGTATCCTCGATGTCCTCCATATCTTCATCATCCCGCACTCCTCGCTTGACCTTAGGATCCTCATCCAATGCCTCAAGATCAATAAAGCCTTTAACTTGCCCTTCTTTCTTGGAAGACCGTGAAAAACACATGCGCCCCTAAGGATCGGGGGAAAGATACTTAATGAACCCCTAAACACAAAGGTATAATCCTTACCTTCGAAGGTGTTGGGCGTAGTTGTTTGGCCGAAGCCTTCCTCTTCCTAGTCCTAGTGGCCACTGGGAGTTGGTCAAAGCGAGCCGGAGCGTTCAGCGAAGAAGCGGGGAAGAATATAAAAGAAAGCCATCGGAATATCAAACAAGACATTCAAGCAAAGGCCTTCCAACATAAACGAAGGTTACCTCATTAGGAGCGAAGGGGTTGAAACCCCAAGGTTGATATCCATCATATTTCTCGGGAAGAGAGAAAGATATACGAAGAGCACGGGGATCTACGGTGGTAAAACCGTAGGCCCAAGGGACCTGGCAAACGAAGCGGAGTACGCGCACAATGGTCATCATGATCAAGGCGATTGCGGTCGACCCTTGTGAAAATCTTAAGCGGTAAGGTATGAAAGTCAACCGGTCTTGTCAATCTCCTCCGGCCAGACGAAGTCTATTACCTTCTAATGCATCGAGCGATAACATGAATACGGAATGAACCAACACTCCAAGGAAGAAGATTAGTTTTCTGAATAACATCAGCATATGTAGCGTTGAAGTTAGCAGGGGTATAATCCTCCTGCTTAGACCTTTCCTCAACAAAAGGGTCATAAGACTCCAGAGTTGTCTTACCCTTGCTACGATACCAACACTCACGAAGGGCGCGCCAAAAGTTACCAGTGTATTGCATAACTCCTCGGACACGAGTCTTGTTATTGGATCATCCCCAGTAGACAAAGCGTCATAGTAGAAGGGATCCTTTCTACTAAACAAAGGAGGAGCATACTGCGGCCAATTGGCCAACATTAATCGAAGGTTATTCTTATCGTAAGGAAAATCCCGGATAAGGGACTCTGGTGAGAACATCAAGACCATTGACATAGGATATTTCAAACTTATAGAGACGAAAAGACTTGGTGATCTCAAATAAAGACAAGTGAGCATAGCTATCTTTGTCACGAAGTGTCGACCTTTGAAGTTTATAATGAGGAGGAGGAGGAGGTGGAAGATCCTCAACAACAACTTCTTCTACCTGCGGGTCCGCCAGCCTCGGGGACCACAACCATCTCGATGTCAAAGGTACCTCGGTATCCTCGGGGGTGGAGACAGCGCGTAGCATCGGGATGATCCATCCGCGGAGGTTGATCGATGGATGAAGAGATTCTTTGCCCCTTACGCATAGGCTTCTTCCGGAAGTCTCATAATTCCTAACACCAACAGGAAGAACGACTCATCAATAATAGCGGATTGAAAATCACAGTTGACTCAAAAGCAAATTGGGGAAAAAAAAAACATACTTGGGGCATGGGTTTTGCTAAACCAACTTTGTTTATGGTGAAAACTATTTACTCGGTTTTTGGTAATTTGGGGTGTGTGGATGAGAAATGAGTGCAAACCTTAAACAAATGCACTACACGGAGTGCTTGTAGATCGAGAAATCAATCTGTGGCAAATCCGGCATAAACCAAGAAATGGCCATTCCGGACTTGTTTCGGTCCACAAGTGAAGGAGATGAGGTTGATCTTAGGAGGGAGGCGAAGAAGGTGTTGAGATTGTGAAGGTGTTGGCTATGTATGACTTTGTATCGAAAAGTTTGCGGCTTGCGAGGATGTAATCTATCGAGTTCCTGTTTGAATACAATTGTATCAACACTTGCCTCTGTTGTCTTGACTTGTTCTTGTTTTTTTTTTGGAAATAGGGAGGAGAACCTATTTATACAAGTCATTTGAGCCTTATTCACGTCTCTCGTGGGAAGTGGAGTGATGGAGTAGTGGAGTTGTGTGTTGGTGTTACACGACGGTCTTGCCCACTTCTCTGTCATCACTAACCATCCATGACTTCCCGACACGTTCTTATGATGGCGCGTTGCCGTTGCACGCTATAAACCACCGAGACCAATACCCGGTATGTATCCCCAGTTTGTGACATGATTGATTTCTCGAGTGTGTGGATCGTGGGACCCACATAAAGTAGCATGTAATGCTAGACTAAATAAATAAGTTATTTAGGGAAGTCGATACTCGTCTGAGTCTTTGCGCATCGAGTATATTCAGCATGTATGAAACATTGATGTTTTAAGGCTTAACGAAGTAAGTCACGAATTTAAGCGTCTTAAAATAGCATCATGTCCGACCATCTTGAGTGATCGTTTGGAAGCTATCCCAGGGTAACCCCGATTTGGCGATCACCTCATGTGGAAGAGTGGTGTACGGTGATCGTGGTGATGCCTTCTGGTCTCTTAACTCCTAACCGGGATGCTTGACCAAAGCCGGTAGAGTTGGATGGACGAGATGATGTGTGACGCTTATCTGCTACCGTTGATGAAGTTTTAGGGTTTTGAAGAGGTGTGCAAGCATCACTCTTCATCATGGTCGAAACCAAGCATGGGAGGTGTTATCCCATGAAGGTGCGATCTAGGCCACTCGATTTGGCCGGCAAGAGGAGCGGTTGATATCGATTTGCAACAAAAATCCCATGTTGCAAAGAAGTTGGAAACCGCGAACCATGCTTACTTAGGGCGCGCGTTTGAGACATCCGGCCATGGTTGGCCTTGGTAGATCAGTCATGTGTGTAGGTGGTTCCACGATGATCATGTTGACATGCTCATGACCATTTAAGTCTACATCTACACCCTCTGTTCAAGCTTGCGAAGATGGAGCTCTTGATCGATTAGAGACACATGTAACATGCCGCAAACCCTAATTAGGGTTTTGGATCGGTCGTGTATACACAATTTCAACCTAATGGTTTGGAAAGATATGCTCCTCCTTTGGGGAGGCCGACCATGTGGGGCCCACATTGGGCGGTGGTGATCACTCCAATACCATGTGGGGGTTTTGATCTAAGCCATCCAAACATGCCGGTGAAGTTGGATGATCGAGATCGATTTAAGACCCTTAGTGGAATTTCCTCGACCCTTAAAGCATCCATGGAAGTCAAACTTTGGGTAAGCGTTTGATCCTTCACAGCTGGAGTCGTGAGATGGTCGTCTATGCGGAGGTAGAAAGGGGCCCCAGGTGTTCATAACAGGTGCTTGTAGGCCAGGAATGGGGTGATCCAAATCGCAGATGAACGGACGTGATGAATTTGAGGCGCCATAGCGACCTTTGTTTATCTGAGCTCCTCCAAGCCGCTCCATACCAGCTTGGACATCCAACTCCGGTAGGTGTTTGGTGGTTATTTGGAGCGTGACTTGTACTTGACCGGCCATGGCACTAAGGGGCCCCGGTGGTCATTGATGTGGCTGCTGCTTTGCTTCTAGGGTTAAATCAGTGGTTAAATTGTACATCCAACTTGCGTGGTCATGATTGTTTTTGAGACTGATATGGACAGTCCAGATTCAAAATATGCTCAATCGGGCTAGTATAACACATCGAGAGTTGTAGCCTGTATGGGTATTTCGTACATGCTTTATTATTAATGCTTGGAGATTCGTGTTGCTCTCTTTGAGAACAACACTCGGTCGTCATCTTGTACCGACAATGAGTACAAGAAATACTGAGGCTGGTTATGCATTAATTAATAATGCCGTAAATTCTCGGGGTATATGGGATTGTTGCTACATGCTCCAACCTGGATGAATTTCGTGTATTTAATTCACGAGAATCTTGGGATTGTTGCCACATGCTCCATTCTAGGTGAATTAGTAAAGTGAAGAAGTATTCATCACTCATTAATGGCTTTATCTTTTGCAAGATGTTAGCGCATAATTTTGGCTTTTACAATTTTAGCACAGTGAAAATCCACCATCAACATTAAGTCCCACCCCTAGCGCATAATGGTTACGCTATTGTGGGGTAGGCATAAGATCTTGACAAGTTTGTATACGAAATGACCAAACTAAGGTGAATATACATTTACCGCATAGGTCGACATCGTCGGCGTTGTCCCAACCGGGTCGGTCTGATTAGGATGGTGGAGGAGCGGGACTTGATCGGCGAGTCGCTTTGGTTTCCCTCCGCACTATCCGGGATGAGGCTTGGCCTATCCCTTGGACTAGGTGCACTCCCCTTCGTTACACAACATCTTTCCTCAGATATATCCGATAAGCATCATTGATCGTTATCTTGAATCGGTAGCCTTTATATGCGGCAAGTAGAGACTCATTTTCTCCTGGGTTTCTGTTGACTTGCTAGATTATAAAGAAAAATTCTAAGGATTCTTCTCATCACATAGTTGTTCCTTTTGTACCTCGGGGTATTGCTCCGTACTCATCGATCTTCGATTGGTGATGATGATACATATATTTTTGTGTGCTCATAACTTCTTCTTCTTGCAGCTTATCATGGAAGTAGCGGGCGATGATCATTTTGTAACTTCTTCAGAAAAAAGTTTCGAAGTTGACAAACCCGAAACTAATGCGCACGAAGAGGTAATGGCTAAAATTGACCTCCCACTTGTGCGAAGTCGGTCGTGCCATAAAGGGGATGTCCATTACGCACCCGCGTATTGCCGGGGGCGCATATGTGCCCTTTCAGCTGCGATCGACATGGAAGAACGGTGGAGGCATGGGGAAGCATTACGAGCACGCCACAGCGCAAGCGAGAGAGATTTGCAGCCTTGCGGTTAAGGAGGCGGAGAGTGGAGCATAAACGGCCTCGGATGAAGATATGCGTGATTATCCAATCCGGGATGGTGTGATAATCCTTGATTACGACCTGAGACATACACGAGTGTTCGAAAGCAATCGGCGTAAACCTAATGTTCTTTGTGGGCTTTGAGGAAAACTTGGAAGCTGCTCTGGCCGATGATGTTAGGACGGAGAGCGTTCTTTGTGGAAATATCTGAAGCGGAAAGGCTGAGCTCCGAAGGTAGAAGCGGTAACTTGGTGATGGCGTTGAAGCGGGACCCGGTGGTGCGGGCGCGGTCATTCTTCTTGGCTAAACCTCTTTTCTTTTTTTCTCTTTTCAAGTGTATTCCCGTAATTTTTGAACATCTTTCTTGTACTCAGTGGCGGCTGAGTTCAAGATCTTTTATTATGTTTGCTTACCTTGAATAAAGGTTTATGTCATAACCCATCGTTAAGATTGCATCATGTATGTTCTCTGACGTGAGATCTTCTTGGTCTTCTTTGGGCGAGATGGCTCAAATCATTTTCCTTTTGTGCACACATTCTATTTCCTTCTTCCCATGAGATGTTTGCTTAGGGATTCCTTCCTTGCTCTAGTGGGTTGATTTAGGCTGACTTAGAACTTTGTGTCTTTAGGGGTAGAGAGGTTCTCGGATGGAAATAATGCTTCAATTAAATTGAAAATTGAGAGTGAAACCCTAACTATGAATGAAAGTATTGCAATCATTTTTACGGAGGAATTACAAATATGATATGAAATTGTAAAGCAGAAACACGCTGGAGGAAATAACACGGCGTTTTAAAGTGTGAAGGATGATTTGGAAAGTGGTAGCACAGACGTCTTAAGTTCTAAGTAGGGTTTAAGCCATTGTGAGTGAATTGTTATGCCTTCTAGTTTATCAGCGTTGACGAGCTTTCAATAGCCACCTAGGATAACATGCTGCAGTGCGGTTCATCTTTGTCTTTCGGTGGGTGAGTCGGGTGGAGTGGTCATTTTCACCAGTCATTCTCCCAACCTTGAATGCGGTCGTCTTCGTCACCAGATCTCCAATTCCAAATGGGTTTGGGCGTGCGAGATACTGGACCTTGGCCTTATCGTCTTTGACCAAGATAGCCTTTAAGCTCTTGATAAAATATTTGAAGAAGCCAGCTTCCCATTCACATCTCTTAGTAGGGTTGGTTTGTTGGTTGGAGCAGGTCCCAGGGACTTATCGGAGTGAGGAGTGATTGGTTGCAAGAAGGGTTGCGTGTTGAGACTTACTTGATCTCGGGACCTCTTAATGTATGTTGATGGGCTCTCTCCGTGAAGTTGTGTCACATTGGCAAGCTGCCCAGTGTGGCAACGGAAAGTCTTCGAGTCAGACGGATTGTTAGAGATCCTTTCAGGTGTCGTAGCTAGTAGAGGGCAAACTCCCAGTGTTGTCTTGTTGTCGTGTACCCAAGAGCTGTCCTAGGATCATGTCGTAATTCAGATGTTCTCTGACTATGTAGAACTTTGCTTGTGTTGAGGCATCACCCAATTTTACTTCATATCAATGTATCTGTATGCATCTCTCGAGTTCTCCTTCGGAGTCTTAATCGCATTGGGTTGCGAGTAGCCTCCGTTTTGAAATCTTTGCTGCTCTTAAGGTCTGGAGGGTGATGATGTTAAATTCAGAGGTCGTATCGATCAATGTGTTATCGAACTCGACATCCCTTAAACGATCAACGGTTAGAGTCCCCAATTTCCTTTACCTGCATCTTCCAGCAATGACTGAGGTTTCGAGGACGCTTACTCTTCTAGATACAAGCGCTGCACGAGACGACACGATTGAGGGCTACAAATATGTCCTGACGTTGTGCTTTGTAGAAGTACAAGATCTCGCATAAATGTTCCATCATAGATTGTACGGTTTTGCGAACGGAATACCCAGAAATCATGCGGTTCTGACGGGAAGAGGATCTTTCGAACACCTTCATTTCCAAGATGGAGTTATCCTGTCTCTATCTTTTCTCAAGATTTGTTTCCACTGTTGCGATCTTTGGTTGGATGGTGAACGAACCTATGGTACCGACAGTGCCAGGATTATACCCATCTTTCTTAGTTGGTGGACGTCGATAGGAGGGAGCTTGATGGCATCGTCTTGAATCCATGCCTCCAAGAGTTCCACTACTTCATTCATGGGGAACAGGAAACTTTGTATCTTTGGTGTCTTATGCGTAGAGTCTTGCCGCTCCCTTTTGAGAAGAAGTCATGTGTCTTTGGAGCCGCACGCTGGTTGTTGTTCCGTTCTTTGAAGCTTTCCTTTTTCCTCCTTCGCCTATCACACTCACAGAAGGACCACTTTTGTATTGTTTGTTTGTGAGGTGCTGCTTCCTCGACTCTCACGTGGATCTTCGTTTCGAACAACCCTGGTTCTCTCTAGCAACGTTGGGGCGGTTGTGGCTGATCGTTTGGCAGCTTCATGGAGTTAGGAGAATGACCGAAAGCCTAGATTCTCTAGTAAAGCTCGGTATATGGGTATCATCCTATTGATGCACAGCTCCTGTGGGCGTTTAGTGATGTTCGGATCATGACAATCTAGTGCTTGATTTATGAACCTCTTAACGAAGTCGTTCGGATGCTCGTTGTTCCGCCGAGAGACTCTCCTAGATCCGAAAAGGTGATCTGCTCGGATACGAAGAAATACTTCTGTAGAAAGCACCGACCATCTCGCCCCAATTGGATACGCTGTTAGGTGCGATATTGTTGTACTGCAGTGTACGCCCTTCCGTAAGTGATTTCGAGAACTCTTTCAAGCGAGAAACATGATTGTACTCATGATCTCCCAAGGATTCCAAAATCGAGAGATGTGTTCACGAGCGTTAACAGTACCATCGTAGAGGGAGAACTGAGGAGAGGTGTATCCTCTTGGAAGATGGATTCGTTGCATATATTGAGGGTATGGCGGTGATGTTGGTGTGCATCGATCAGATTTCCTTTGCCTCGGTTTTGGAGAAGTCATTCCGAGGTCCTCACGCGTGATGAAGTTGGATGGTTGGTCCCTTTCTCTTGAGCTTTCGGGAGAAACACGAGTTTCTTCACTCATGTGGGTCAGCGAGAAACGTGCACTCCAGTGTATCGAAGGCATCTCTTGTTGGCTCAGGGTTATCGTGAATCTTGTGGCAATTGTTCGAGTTAAATTTTTAAGGAAAGTGAGTACCTCTTTACGAGTTGCGCGATATCTGTTTGAGTCTTAGCAAGAATTTCACCTTCTCATCAAGTCTGCAATGGTAATAGATGGTGGTCCTCCTCTTGTGCCTCTGGCTCCTTGTCCTGATGAAGGAGTGAAAGTTGTTGCTCTGGTGACTAATGAAGGCGTTACACTTGAGGAGATGTCGGGTTTGCGGTTGCTCTCGGCTCTAGTGATGGGAGGCGTTACACCTCTTTTGGAATGTCTCTGCTCCGCTAGCATTGGTGATAGAATGTGACTCCACGAGATGTATTGACCACTGTAGCTCCATGACGGTACATCGATCCGGGAGTGTTATCCGTACTAGCTCCATCGGGATTGATTGCTTGATCCAAACTCGAGTTATACCATCTTGAAATGAATTGTTGATTGAATTGGTTCTAAGATCTACCCTTTTTGAAATTGATGAAATTGAATCGGATTTCGAAAAATTGACTTTACAACGGAGAGATTAACCTCACGCCGTGGTCGCCAATTGTTTATGGGTGAAAAATATTTACGCGGTTTTGGTAATTTGGGGTGTGTGGATGAGAAATGAGTCTAAACCTTAAACAAATGCACTACACGGAGTGCTTGGATATTCGAGAAATCAATCATTGCAAATCCGGCCTAAACCAAGAAATGGTCGTTCCCGGACTTGTTTCGGTCACAAAGTAAAGGAGATGGGGTTGATATTAGGGAGGGAAGCGAAGAAGGTGTTGAGATTGTGAAGGTGTTGGCTATGTGACTTGTATCGGAAAAGCCGAACGGCTTGCACGGGATGTAAGCTATCGATTCCGGTGTTTTAATACGATGGTATCAACACTTGCCTCTCTTGTCCTGGACTTGTTACATTTAAAATAGGGAGGAGAACCTATTTATACAAGTCATTTGAGCCTTATTCACGTCTCGTGGGAAGTGGAGGAAGTAGAGTGATGGAGTAGTGGAGTTGTGTGTTGGTGTTACACGACCGGTCTTGCCCACTTCTCCTGTCATCTCTAACCGTCCATGACTTCGACACGTTCTTTTTGATGGCGCGTTGTGCGTCATGACGCTATAAACCGCCAGACCAATACCCCGCATGTATCCCCCATTTATGACATGATTGATGTATCGAGTGTGTGGATCGTGGGACCCACGAGAAAGTAGCATATAATGCTAGACTAAATAACTAAGTTATTTAGGAAGTCGATACTTGTGAAGATCGTGTGTATTCTATGCGGTACTTGTTGATGGTGGATTTTCATTTAAGGTTAAAATTGTAAAAGCAGAGAAAATTATGCACTAACATCTTGTAAAATATAAATACACGAAATTCACCTAGAATGGAGCATGTGACAACAATCCCATTACATGAATTAAATACGCGAAATTCATCCAGGTTGGAGCATGTAGCATCCCCCATATACCCCCTGAATTTACAACATTATTAATTAATGCGTAACTTGCCTTGTATTTCCTGTACTCATTATCGGTGCGGCATGACGGCGAGTGTTACTCTCAACGAGAGCAACACGAATCTCCAAGCATTATAATGAAAGCATGTACGAAATACCCCGTGCGGCAAACTCTCGGTGTGTTATACTAGCCCGATTGAGCATCCTGACTGTCCGTATCGATCTGAAATGATCACAATCATCCAACTTCACCGGTATGATTGGGATAGCCCAAATCAATTCCATAACCCCCAAGCGGTATGGAATATTCATTTCCGAACCAACGCGCCCCGTATGGTCGGCCTCCCCAAAGATTGGCATAGATTGCCAAAACGTCCAAACCAGAGCGATATGGACGGAAAATCCTAAATTAGGGTTTTGCGACATATTACATGTGTCGCAAAACAGTCTCAACCATCCATCTTAGCGGTATAGATGGAGGGTGTAGATGTAGATTCAAAGGGCTCAGAGCATGTCACCACAATCACCGTGGACACTTCCTACATACTCGACTCATTCGACCAACCATGGTTGGTCATCCCGATTAAATACGCCCGAATAGAGCATGACCTTGCGGCCGTGAAACCCAAAATTAGGGTTTTTGAGCATCACGAGCGTCCATCTTCTCCGCACGAATGGAGGGTCCATGATTAGATTAAGCGGTCCGGTCATACCAACATGACCACCGTGGACCCATCTATCCCCTCACCTAATCGACCAAGGCATAATATGCCTAGTTATCCCAAATCATCCGCCCAAACTAGCGTGGTCACACTTCCCGGTGCAAACTAATCTCGACCACTCAACTTCACCCAAGATTTGAGTGGCTTAGATCACGTTTTCATGTGACGATCGGTATAGGTGTGAACACTAGTCTACCACCTACACGCCAGCATCCGATCGGCCAAGAGCACAGGCCAAGATTGGTCATCTTGGAACGCGCGCCCGAGAGTTGGCACGATGCGCGGCTTTTACGGCACTAGTTTCTGTCTGGCCGACCTCGACCACTCAACTTCGCCCCGGACGAATTGAGTGGCCCCGGATCACACTTTCGTGAGATAATGGGATATGGGCGCCTACACCGTCATGCCGTCTACATGCATGTATGATCGCCCTGGCCAAAATCGTATCACAAGCTTGGATTCGACCAGGCTGAAGACGGATGCTTGCGCACCTCTTCTAAAACCCTAATTTCATTAACGGCCGCCGAGATGAGTGTCTCAAAGATCATCTCGTCCGTCCAACTTCACCGGCTTGGTTATACAGCCCTTGGCGAGGAGTTAATTGGTCGGTCTGCATCATGGTGATCACCATCCGTCACTCTACCACACCATGTGGTCGGTCAAGGAGGATTTGCTTACGCAACTTCCAAACCATCACATGAAGTAGGATGAACATGAGGCTATTTTGAGATGCTCAAACAACGATGCTTCATACATGCTTTGAGTATACTCGATGCACGTGCCACATAGAATACACACGATACTTCACAAGTATCAACTTCCCGAATAGCGCAGTTATTCAATTTAGCATTACATGCTACTTTTTGTGGGTCCACGATCCACACATTCCAGTTATCAATCATGTCACAACCGGGGATACATCTTGGGGTATTGGTGCAGCGGTTTACGGCGTGCGGCGTACAGTAACGCGACATCACAAGAACGTGTCGGAAGTCATGGACGGTTAAGTGATGATGGGAGAAGTGGGCAAGCCGGTCGTGTGACACTAACATATTACTCCACTACTCCATCACTCCACTTTCTCCACTTTCCACGAGATACGAGGGTTAGGCTAAAAGACTTGTATAAATAGGTTCTCCATCATATTTTTCAAAGAAGAACAAGTCCAGACAACAGAGGCAAGTGTTGATACCATCGTATTCAAACACCGGGCCGATAGCTTACATCCCGCAAGCCGGTCCGACTTTCTTACAAGTCATACATAGCCAACACATTCATAATCTCAACACCTTCTTCGCTTCCTCCCTAAGATCAACCCCATCTCCTTCACTTTGTGACCGAAACAAGTCTAGAAACGGCCATTTCTTAGTTTAGGCCGGACTTGCACACATTGATTTCTCGAATCACAAGCACTCACCGCGCATTGTATTTGTTTAGGGTTTAAATTCATTCCTCATCCACACACCCCAAATTACCAAATCCGGCTGGAATAGTTTTCACCCATAAACAGTACTGCATCGAGTATATTCAGCATGTATGAAACATTGATGTTTTAAGGTTTAACGGAGTAAGTCACGAATTTAAGCGTCTTAAAATAGCATCATGTCCAGCCATCTTCGAAAGTGATCGTTTGGGAGGCTATACAGGCAACCCCGATTTGGCCGATCACCTCATGTGGAAGAGAGTGGTGGACGGTGATCGTGGTGATGCCTTGCTGGTCTCTTAACTCCTAACCAGTGGGATGCTTGACCAAGTTGGTAGAGTTGGATGGACGAGATGATCTGTGCGACGCTCATCTGCGACCGTTGATGAAGTTTTAGGGTTTTGAAGAGGTGTGCAAGCATCACTCTTGACTTGGTCGAAACCAAGCATGGGAGGTGTTTTGGAAAGGGCCCCGAACGGGCATGCGTGTAGACGGCATGCCGGTGTACACGTTTGTACCTCATTGTCCCATGAAGGTGCAATCTAGGCCACTCGATTTGGCCACCGGCAAGAGGAGCGGTTGAGATCGATTTGCAACAGAAATCCCATGCTGCAAAGGAGTTGGAAACCGCGCACCATGCTTACTTCGGGCGCGCATTTCGAGACATCCGGCCATGGTTGGCCTTGGTCGATCGGTCATGTGTGTAGGTGGTCCCATGATGATCATGTTGACATGCTCAGGACCTTTTAAGTCTACATCTACACCCTCTTGTTCAAGCTTGCGAAGATGGACGCTCGTGATCGATTAGCAACACATGTAACATGCAAAACCCTAATTAGGGTTTGGATCGATCGTGTATACACAATTTCAACCTAACGGTTTGAAAGCTATGCTCCTCCTTTGGGGAGGCCGACCATGTGGGGCTTACATTGGGTCGGTGGTGATCACGCCAATACAACTCGACGGCTAGGGTTTGATCTAAGCCATCCAAACATGCCGTGAAGTTGGATGGTCGGGATCGATTTAAGACCTTTAGTGGAATTTCCTAGGACCCTTAAAGCATCACGTCGGCCAAACTTTGGATAAGCGTTTTCTCCTTCTGGCTAGATCGTGAGATGGTCGGCTATGCGAGTGAAAAGAGGGCCGCCGGTGTTCATAACGGTGCTTGTCGACCGAGGAATGGGGCGTCCCATGGCCAAATCCGCGCCGAAGATGAGACGGACGATGGATTTGAGGCTGTCGTGGCAGACCTTTGTTCATACGAGCTCCTCCAAGCCGCTCCATACCAGCTTGGACATCCAACTCCAGGCCGGTGTTTGGTGGTTATTTGGAGGGCGTGACTTGTACCAACCGGCCATGGCACTAAGGGGCCGTTGGTGGTCATTGTTGTGTTGCTGATCCTGCTAGGGTTCGTCAGTGGGTTAAATCGTCTGACCAACTTGCGTGGTCATGATTGTTTACGAGACCGATATGGGCAGTCAGATTCAAAATATGCTCAATCGGGCTAGTATAACACACCGAGAGTTGTAGTTTGTATGGGTATTTCGTACATGCTTCATTATTAATGCTTGGAGATTCGTGTTGCTCTGCTGAGAACAACACTCGGTCGTCATCTTGCCGACAATGAGTACAAGAAATACAAGGCTGGTTATGCATTAATTAATAATCTTTGTAAATTCCACGGTATATGGGATTGTTGCTACATGCTCCAACCTGGATGAATTTCGTGTATTTAATTCACGAGAATCGGGATTGTTGCCACATGCTCCATTCTAGGTGAATTAGTAAAGTGAAGAAGTATTCATCACTCATTAATGGCTTTATCTTTTGCAAGATGTTAGCGCATAATTTTGGCTTTTACAATTTTAGCCTTAAGTGAAAATCCACCATCAACACAACCAAAGGAAACAATTTAAGCTCGTCATAGGGAAAATCAAAAATTATTCATCACCATGAATGAAATTGCAGACGAAGAGCAATCATGGCGGAATCGACATCAGAATGCGAACTGAAAATAAACCCAAACTCTCATACAACATGAAGAACACAGCTGTTGATGGTGCTTTTTAGCTTAGGGTTAAAATCGTAAAACCTTGCATACGATGTGACGTCACTCTGCAGGGAAACAAGACCACGTGTGCTAAGCTCTCCAGCAGCATACTTATTGAGCCGCTCAATACACTTACATGAAATTTACCCAGACCGGTGAATCCCAAATGTTCTGTAAATTTCGGCTCCTCGCGTATATTCACTTAATATAAGTTCCTCTGAATGCCTTCTATGCTATGTTCTCCGGATGAACTCTTAATGTTGATATGGCATGACGATTTGTGTTCACTCGCAGCAGAGTATCATGAATCTCCAAGTATATCAAGAATAAGATCTTTGCATAAGGTATTCAATCGAGGAAAGCATCTTTGCTCTCGGCAACGAACTTAAAAGAGCTACGTAGCCGACCACATAGAATTCGAGTCAATCGTCTTTGACTAATTTGCGGCTAGGGTTTCGCGCCTCGCGCAATATACCCAGACCTTGCTTGTGAAAATTAAGCTTAAGCAAACTAAAGTAATTAATCCTCCATGGATTAAGCGGTGCAAAACCTCGCTCGGAATAAGGAAAAAAAAAAAGGAGCCCCTGCCCAAGGCCCATTAGCGCTATTAGCCACGCCCAGGCCCTATTTCCTCGACCAATCGGTGCTTTAAACTTCCACACTCTCACCGGAAGTATAGTCGTGCCTTATGTTTGGTCGGCCCCTTTTTGGCCAATCAAGTTGCTCGAACTTGCCACCATACATTAAAGGCCAAACGGGCCCTACCACAACAACATATCGGTCGGCATTCCAACATGCCACTCTACACAGCGGCAACTTCGCAACATGCCAACTTCGCAACATGCTACCTCGCCAAACATGCCACCGTGGCAACCTGCCATAAATAGCCACCCACGACAATTCTTACTCACGTGGCCGTTTCCACTCTACGACCTTGCCATAGTTCCTTTGGCATAGCCATGGTGCCATTTGCACAAAGGTAGCGCCATGCCGAAGTCGCACGACATGTGCACTAATTAGGTTTCGTCGGGCCAAACCCTAATTTGAGCAAATCGCCAAAAAGCCAAATAACGTTCCCCAGGAGCAATGGGATGGGCGTGGCAACAGGGCCAATGTTGCCACGCCATATGTGGGTCCGACTCCACGGCTCCAAAACCAAGCCTTGGCCACGCCAAGCCCTAATTCTTCCACGACGAATTCTTCCACGACCCCAAACCCTAACTTTGGCCACGGAGCCAATTTTTAGCTTTAGCCCATACCGCAACATTACCATCATACTGCGCATGCCCTGCAGCTACGCCATTGGCATTCCGCTATGCCACTGGCATGCCATTAGCATGTGGCTGACGCCACTTCGCTATACAACAAGATGTGATCATAATCAATGGCCGTCCTTCTTCATGAGATGCAATCTCAGCCATCCAAGTTCGATGGACTTGTGGCAACTCTTAGGCGACCAACCGCCTAAACTCCAACGACCGTGGCTCGCCGGCGCCACTTGCACCATCGTGCCAGCATGCACAAGTCATGCCACAATGCCATTCTTGTTATTGTCGGTGCCAACACAAGGTAGCCACAATCAACGCTACCATTATTCATAAGATGCGATCTCGGCCATGAAGTTCGCCACCAAACCCATAAGCTCGCGACAAGTTTTAGGCGACTAGCCAAAACGAGCCTAGCATCACATGTTATTACTTGCGTCAAGCCTCTAAATTTTAACTTGCCACACGTGAAAAGTGCTACATGTTTTCCACGAAAACACTCGAGACATCAAAATATGTCATAAAATCGGGATGCTCATCGGGGTATTGGTCTGGCGGTTTTACGAGTGCGGCGTGCAATGCCCAAGTTACAAGAAAGTGTCATGAAGTAGGATAATTAGTGGTGGTGAAAAGTAACGGTGTAAACAATTCATTTCCTTCATCATGGAAGCGTAATGGTGGCGGTTACACGATTCACTTCTCTCATCATGTAAGCATAACGTCTAACGGTTTACACGCTCTCTTTTCTTCCACCACTCAATCGTTTCCATTTCCCTCGAGACCGAGTACGTTTCACTATGACTTGTATAAATAGGTCTCACCTATTTCCACAAACAACAGGTTTTGGTCGGAGAACAATGAAACATCCACAAATTATCGATAGCTTTTTCTTCCATTGTAGCCGAGTTCAACTTTCGATACAAGTCACAAAACGCCCACACTTCCCCAATCAACTCAACACTTTCTTCTTGCTTCCCTCCCTAAGACCGACCCTTCTCCTTCACTTTGTGGCCAGAAGCAAGCCTGGACGACCATTTCTTGGTTTAGGCCGGATTATGCAGATGATCTCTCGAATCAAAAGTACTCCGTGCGGTACATTTTAGGGTTTAGATTCGTTTCTCACCTACATACACCCAAAATCAGCGAAACAGCTTTCACCCTCAAATAATTGTCGACCATAGTGGGAGATTAATCTCTAGGTTACAATACCAATTTCCAATTTCATTTTTCAATCTCGATCTCAAGATGGTAGAACTCGGGTCCGGATCGGCAACAAACCACGAAAACACTAGCGTTGAGATTACTCTTGGTATTAACGTTTCTTCTAGTGGCATTAATCGCCACTGTCCAACACAAGCGCGCGAAAATGTTCCTTCGGGCGTTACACCTCCAGTCACCGAGCCAGAGCGCTGCGCCACCCCCAACATTTCTTCAAGTGTTACACCTCCAGCAGGTTACTAGAGCCGATCTTTACTCCACCATCGGGACGAGAGACTAGAGGGCAGAGGAAGCCGATCCCTTATTACCATTCTTTGATTTAATGGAAATACAAGAAGTTTTTGCTAAGGCTCGAATGGACATGGCCACAACTCAAAATGAGCGAAACAATGAACATCCAAATGATTAGTCGAGGGATTCAGAATTCGGGCGTTAGATTGTCATAAACCAAATGTGACCGAACATCAATTAGTGGAGTTATGCATTAATGCTTTAGGGGACTCTATTCACAAAACCATGTAATCCATGACGGAGCATGTGTGTGCTGCGAGTCGTAACCACAACAAATTAATTAATACTTTACTACCTAATTAACAAGTAATATAGGGTAGTCAAGGTCGATCCCACGAGGAGCACGAGATTCTAGTTGTAAAAATTGTCACGAAAGGGGGTGTAAACGACAAAAGAAAATAAACAAAACAATTAAAAGGTAAAGTTGAAAGCAATAAGAGAGCGAGATCAAGGAATCCCCTTAACCGTTGCGAAACAATGAATCAAGTTATGTTCTTTTCTACTTGTTATTGAGTCGCAAATTATCACCAACCGTAGGTAAAGCATTAACTCGGTGCTAAACCTAAATCCCTTGTATCGATTAGGACACGGAAGTTCTCGACTACTAGGGATTATTCACCAAGCCACCTAGAATTAGCTCAACCTAGATGTAACATGGCTCATGCATTAAGTTTTGTGAATTTCTTAGGTTGATATTAGTAGTTAGACTCTTAGCTCAAGGTCCACTTGCTAACTTTGTTTCTACACACAATTGCTCCACGGAATCCCTCATAGAGGTCTCGTGTTTGCTACTTATGTAAAGAGTCAAAAACGATTACTTATCTCCTAACTTTCACTAGCTTTAGATCAAATTAACAAATCAATTTAGCGTGCACTCCAAACAATCTATCAATCAATCATGAATGTCTTTAAGATCACTCCTATTAGTAAAAACAAACGATAATTATGTGAAAAACTTCAAGATAGAATTTGAAAACAAAAACTTAAATCATATGTTAAGAACTAGGAATTCATCCTCAATCAATAAGAAATTTAGCTACTCTTGTTTTTGAAATTCACAAATAATAATAATAATTAAAAGAAGAATTTTCAAGTTCACACAAGTAGTTAAGAAGAAAAATCTTAGAAAAGCAAGCAAAAACACAAGTGATGTGTGTGTAGAGAGGTGTGTAGAAGTTGTAGAAAACTTCTCTGTTTATAGGCTTCAATATTCTCCAAATCTTCTAAGGAGTAGAATCCTTTTCCTTTTTTGCAATTCAATTTCCAATTCCAAGCTTTTCTCAACTCTTCCACCTTCTCTTTCCAAATTTGAGTCCCGATTCTCCATCCAATTCCAAGCCCAAGTCTTCACACCCATGAGGGAAGTCCATAGAAAATTAAAATTTTTTTGCTCGTGAAAAGCCGGGATTGTGGCGGAATCCGCCGAATTATCAGTTGCCGGCCGCTTTGAAAATTTCTGTCCGTCGGGAGAATATTCGATGGAATATTCCGTCAGTCCACCGTTAGGACTAACGGTCAAAAGTCAAACCGTTAGTCAACGATCCAACTCGGGTCAACTGCCGAGTCAAAACGATTCAATGATCCAACTCAGTCTTGCACAGGCCATTGCAACCTTGCACAAGCCATATGTTGTGATGCACAATGATTGTGCTTCAGCCATGATGGCTGCCTGAAGACCTGTAATGCACCATCATCACCAATGCCTTGCTCTCCATCTCGAACCATCATCTCTTTACCAGAGCTGCACTTGCATCCACCAGCACAAATCCTCATCACATCGCCATTTCCTCACCGCTTAATCGAGCCATCACCTTCTCATTTCCATTCTGACAAAAGGAAAAACCCCACTATCCTTAACTTAATCTCTTGCTCAAATACCATCTCGTTCCTTGCATTCTCTCAGCTTCGAAACCTAAGCACTTCACTGAAGACTTCGACTTCGCTTTGTAGCTCATTCAACCTCGCCTTTCATCTCGGTTCCATTCTAGTGCCAAAGACAAATCACAACTCCACACCGAACTCGGCTGCAGTTTGAGCCAATGGTGAGCCATTCCTTGAACAGCACACACATCCACAATTACCAGCACCGCGAGTCCCAATTCAGCCCAGCAGTAGCCAACACAACCTCAAACCTTAACTCAACTCCCCCGCCTTTCCATCCACGTATGCTCATAGCGGACTAATTGAGCCACTGTGTCTCCACGAGGCAAACCACCACAACACCGACTCAATTCACCTCTCATTCGAGTCTCGACAACAGCTCAATGGCGGCAGCTCGCTCATATGCTCAGCTGCAGTGCAATTCCACGGAGAACCCATTCAACTTCATTAATGCCTTCAGTTCCATTCCACTGTTCAACTGCAGCCCATCATCTCCATTTGAACTCCAAGCACCAACACCAGCTCCCTGAATTGCCATAGCTCCAGAACTCAAACACCATCAGCTCAGAACCCATAACAGCAGCATCTTCCTATCTCCATTTGAATTCCATTACCAGCACCTCACCACCCTATCTTGACCTCCGCTTGCCTCAATTTCAGCCAACCCTAATTGCACCAGCATCTCTCAAATTCGGTTCCACCATAAACCCCATTTACAACGAGAACCCATCTTTTCATTCTTGCTTCTCAACCCATCAGTAGCCGCCATCACTACAAACCCAGATCCAAAGCTCCATTTGATTCTTCTTCTAAACTTCATCACGGGAATTCTCGGATTCGAACCCATCTTTCTCCTCCTCCTTCTCTCGAGATTCACATAAGCGACAAACCCTAATTGCTTCTCGATCGATTATGCATCAGCGAGCTCTACATCAATCTTCCATCTTGCTTTTTGATTTGGAGTAAAACCCACAGATCCCCTTTTAACTTCTCAAAGCAAAACCCTTCTCCGATTCATCAATTACGGTGACTCTGGAACATTGTTTGCTTCAATCAACACCTTCATTTGCCAAAATATCTCGATCTCAATCTATCAATTTCGGAGTAGATGTATTGCTTCATAAATTCGGTGAGAAAGGAGAGTGAATGAAGAGAAGAAAATATCTTCTCGATTGACTCGGGTATAGGTGTTGTACGGAATAAGACACCCCTCATAAGAGCCACCCCGGATGGGTGCCCTTAGTTCTTTTCCTTGTTGCTTATAACAATTCTTTGAGCACAAAACTGATTACCCCTTAACCTCGGTTCGGCTCCAAATAGTGCTCGCCCCTGAAATGACCTTTTTGCCCTTTTTGGCTCAAATTGGGTGATTCCTTCTTCTTTTCCTCCGTGCGACTCCAAAGTAGCTATAAACTCAAAAACACACGTAAAATTCATAATTTACAAGAAAAATAGCAAAGAAAGCATAAACTACTAGATAGTAAATTAGGTGTATTCTACACCTATCAAAATCCCCCACACTTAGACTTTGCTAGTCCTCGAGCAAATCAAACTAAAAACTCACAACTTCAAAGCGTTCAAGCGTCACAAGCATCAAAAGTTATGAGGACATAGAGTTTACGCATGCTAGTAATAAGAAGTTAGAAATACTAAAGAACATATTCTCGTTCTTAAATGTTGAGTGAGAAATAACCACACCATAATGAGAGAAACGTGTTTGAGAAACGATCAATAAGCATTTCGCCTCGACACGCCTCACCAAATAGGATTTTATGATAATTGCACTCAAAAAACAGGCTTTTTATGGTTCTCACATGTGTGCGGTAGGAATGAAGAGAAAATCCTGCAACACGTTGAATGGTGGGAAGGATAACTTCGAAATTTTGAAAAACCCACATCTTTTAATATTTTGAAAAACCATTTTTCTGACGATCTCTTATGAAAGGAAATCAATCATATATTATTGAGGATGAGATTACTTACTCACCTTCACATCCGATCGCCAATTATGATAACACCACTCTCACGGCATCCAATAGAAACGTCTTAGCTCCTTGTCTTTAACTTCTTGGTCTTCTTCTTCGGTTTCAACTATTAATGATAAACTCTTGATCTTCGTAATTCCTTGACAATTTGTAACTCTTTTACCTTAAAACCTTGTCGCTTGAAACTTTCTTATAAATTTTCCCTTCCCCACGGCTTATAAAATAAATATTAACAAAACAAATATTTCTCTTGTTTTTTTTTCTTCTCTTTTTTTTTTTTTTATCTTTTATCTTTTTTTTTTTTTTTTTTTTTTTTGAAACAAGAGAAATGAAATACAAAATAAACCATGGGTAATGGGAGAAGCATTTTACCGCTTGATTCTTCACAACTTGTATCGTCTTGAAATCATAAACTTCAAAAATTCTCACCTTTTAATTTTCTTCGCTTTCATGAATAAGTCTTCATACTTGGATATAAAATTACCTCATTGTATTGTAAGTCTTCAACATATATGTGAAATCTGCCCTTTGTATGTTGCTTTACTTGTATTTGAAATTTGCTCTTTTCTCGTTAAGTTGCTTGTAAACCTTAAACTTTTCCCAACTTTCCTTGTAGATTTTGATGTCGCTCCTTGTTGATGATGAATGTGTTTCTATGGATCCGTTGTTGTTGCGAGAGAAAATGGTGCTAACTAGCAAATCGAACTACAAGAAGGTGGCTTTCATCTATAGACGTCACCCTTATGATTGACAAAATTAGCACTCAAGAGATCAAAGAGTAGTGCTTCTATTGGTGGGAGGTTGGGTAGCTCACCATTCTACCGGAATTAACGTATGGTGACACACACTCAAAAGAAGCTCTTTAGTAGATAGAAAATTTCCGGTCGGTGCCTCACATGATATGAATACGGGTAGTCTCCACTAATGATTGATCAGCAACTGTAATAATGCCCTTCTCCCTGCACCAAATTCGCATCACCGGCATGATTAAATCCATCATTTAACACTCAAACAAGCAAGAAATCCGAATGTAGTTCTCTAACATTTCCAAGTTCAATTATGTCGGTCAAAATCTCTATGTAAACATACCTAGAAGTATGCTAGTGACTCTAAAATCTTTAAAAGTTGAAGTTTTAAGTAAAAACTTTTTTTTTTTTTTTTTTAATTTTTTAATTTTTTTGTAATTTTTATTTTAAAATACATGCTTAACCACTCCCCCACACTTAAACCTTACATTGTCCTCAATGTAATTGAATCCTCTAGTAAAGTCAAGGTGGGAAATTTTAACATGATAAGAAACAAGAAAAAGAAATAACAAAAGTAAAAAGATAAGAAATACAAAACCGATGGGTTGCCTCCCATTAAGCGCTTGTTTTAAAGTCGACGGCCCGACTTAGCTCTTGCGGCATATTACTCCTCCAGGAGGAGTGCATCTCCAAATGAAAGTTCATCCAAATTCACATAAGCGATGTTCTCATAGTATGGCTTCACCTATGGTAGTTGACTTTGGAAACCCGAATTGTCTCTAAGACTAGTAATTTCAAGCTGCACCATGAGAAAAAACATTAGTAACAACATATGGTCCAATCCATCGGGACCTTAATTTTCCGAGGAAATAGTTTAAAAATGAGAATGATATAAAAGGACTTTTTGTCCCACGATAAAGCTTTTACGAGAAATCATCTTGTCATGAAAAAGCTTGGTCTTTTCCTTGTAAATACGAGCACTCTCGTAAGCATCATTGCGTATCTCCTCCAACTCATGTAGTTGTAACTTCCTTTGTTTCCCCGCTTCATCATACTCCATGTTGAATTTCTTTATCGCCCAATAAGCCTTATGTTCAAGTTCAACCTGGGAAGATGACAAGCCTTACCATAAACCAACCTATATGGAGACATACCAATTGGTGTCTTATACGCCGTTCTATACGCCCCAAAGTGCATCATTGAGCTTAAAGCTCCAATCTTTCCTTGTGGTATTCACGTTTTCTCAAGAATGGACTTGATCTCACGATTTGAAATTTCCGCTTGTCCACTCGTTTGTGGATGATAAGGCGTACCAATTTTGTGTGTTATGTTGTACTTCTTGAGGAGAGCGTGGAAAGCCTTCTTGAAATGTGAGCCTCCATCGCTTATCACCACTCTTGGTGTACCATGCCTATTGAAAATGTTTTCCCTTACAAAATCACAAACAACTTGAGAGTCATTAGTTTTGGTGGCTCTAGCCTCCACCCATTTCGAAACATAATCAACGGCAAGAAGTATATAAAAATTTCCATTCGAATTGACAAAGGGCCCATAAAATCAATACCCCACACATCAAAAATCTCAACGGCGAGAATTGGTGTGAGTGGCATTTGATTTCGAGCACCTAGATTGCCCGTTCGTTGACATCTATCACACGATTTACAAAAAATATATGAATCTTCAAACAAGGTGGGCCAATAAAATCCACTATCGAGAACTTTGAGAGCGGTACGTTTAGAACCAAAGTGACCACCACATGCAAAAGTGTGGCAAAAGGAGAGGATGGATTGAAATTCGGGTTAGGTACGCACCTTCGCATTATTTGATCAACGCCATATTTCCATAAGTATGGTTCATCCCACACATATTGTTTAGCTACCTTCTTAAGTTTCATCTTTTGGAAATTAGACATTGTACTAGGTACCTTCCTTGTCACCAAGTAATTCACTATATCCGCATACCAAGGTGTTGATTCTTCCATGGAGAAAAGTTGTTCGTCCGGAAAGCGGTCATGTTATGGAAGTTCCTCTTGAGACATAACAAGTCTACTAAGATGATCCGCAACGGTATTCTCCACACCCTTCTTATCACGAATTTCTATGTGAACTCTTGTAACAATAGGATCCACGGAATAATCTTGGCTTAGCTTCTTTCTTCTTTATTAAGTGTCTTAGTGCGGCATGATCGGAATACACAATAACCTTTGTACCCACCAAGTATGATCGAAATTTTCCAAAGCAAAAACTATAGCCAATAACTCCTTTTCCAGTGGTAGAATAATTGATTTGTGCATCATTAAGGGTCCTAGATGCATAATAGATAACATGGGGCAACTTGTCCACTCTTTGACCCAAAACGGCTCCAACAGCATAATCACTAGCATCACACATTAATTCAAATGGAAGATTCCAATCCGGTGATTTGATAATTGGCGCACTTGTCAACATCTCCTTTAATTTGTCAAAAGCATCCTTGCATTCCTTGTTGAAGTCGAAAGGTACCTCCTTTTGTAATAACTTGCACATCGGCATGGAGATTTTGGAGAAATCTTTGATAAACCGCCTATAGAAACCTGCATGACCAAGAAAAGAACGGATCTCCCTCACGAAGTGGGATATTGTAAGTTTCTTATTAAATCTATCTTTGACTTGTCCACTTGAGCCCTCGAGAGGACACAATGTGACCAAGTACTATGCCGTGGTTTACCATAAAGTGACATTTCTCCCAATTAAGGACAAGGTTTGTGTCTGTAAATCGTTTAAGAACTAGTTCAAGATTGTTTAAACAACCATCAAAGAATTGCCATAAACACTAAAGTCATCCATAAATACCTCGATGATGCGCTCCACATAATCAGAAATATACTCACCATGCATCTTTGAAAAGTAGCCGGGCGCATTGCAAAGGCCCGAGCGGCATCCGTCTATATGCAAGCGTTCCAAAACGGACAAGTGAAAGTGGTCTTCTCTTGGTCCTCCCGGTGCAATAACAATTTGGTTGTATCCAGAATAACCATCCAAGAAGCAATAATAAGAATGCCCAGCTAACCTCTCCAACATTTGATCAATGAAAGGTAAAGGAAAGTGATCCTTTCGGGTTGCGGAATTAAGCTTTCTATAATCAATGCACACTCTCCAACCGGTTTGAACTCTTGTAGGAACAAGTTCATCGTCTTGATTTCGAACAACCGTGACACCGACTTCTTTGGTACCACTTGAACCGGACTAACCCACTTGGTATCGGAAATTGGGTAGATTACCCCCACACTTAGCAATTTGAGTATCTCTTTTTCACAACCTCCATCATGGGAGGATTAAGCCTACGTTGAGCATCACGTCTGGCTTCACGTTGTCTTCCATTAGAATCCGATGCATGCAAATGGATGGACTAATGCCCTTGATATCCGCAATTGTCCACCCAATAGCCGTTTTGTGCTCTCTCAAGACTCTAAGCAAACGGTCTTCTTGTACCGGTGTGAGGTTCTTAGAAATAATCACTTGAAGCTCGTCTCCATCTCCCAAGAAAGCATACTTCAAATGATCCGGAACGGCTTCAATTCTAGTTTGGGCGCCTTCACAATAGATGGTACAAGTACTTCATCATTCACGGGTAAAGAAATATATGAAACATTACCCTTTTTGCTTCTTGTGATGTCTCCAAGGCACCACACATCTCCACCAATTCATTGGAGATTGCAACATCAAGTTAGACAAGCCGTGGACGTCCAATTCAATGCTCTTTTGCAACACCACATCAAGTTCATCCTCTCGATTCAATTCCACCATTTGTTTATAATGAATCAACCACATCAATGGAGTAAACGGAATGCACATCACTTTAGGTAGCGCATGGCTTCAAATATGTTAAAGTGTATTATCTCCTTGTCGAACTCCATAGTGAGTGTACCCATATCAACATCAATCTTCGTCTTTGCGGTCTTCATGAATGGCCTCCCAAGAAGTAAAGAAGTAGATGCTCGGTTCTCATTGTTGTCCATATCCACCACAAAGAAGTCCACCGGAAAAAAATAAGCCCATTTACTTGCACTAGCACGTCTTCTACAAGTCCCTTTGGATATATATTCGACTTGTTTGCTAATTGGATAATAACTCTCGTCTCTTTCAAGGTCCAAGATTCAAGGAGTCATATATATCGGTGACATCACACTAATGGAAGCACCCAAGTCAAGTAAAGCATGTTCAAACCTTTGCTTACCAATAGTAATTGGCACCGTGAAACCACCGGTATCCGTGCACTTTGTAGGCATCTTCTTCAATAGCATAGCCGATGCACTCTCACCAACTTTAGTAATTTCATTATCAAGCAACCTATCCTTCTTTGTGCATAATTCCTTCATGAACTTCGCATATCGTGGCATTGACTTGATGGCCTCAATGAAGGGGATGTTGATTTCGACCTTCTTGAAAATATCCATGAGTGCCTTGTCTTGAGCTTCTTTCTTGGATTTAGCAAAACGACTAGGAAAAGGAGGTGGAGTAGTGAAAGTAGGAACTGGTTCCTTGGATTGGTCGGTTGGTGTTGAATTCTCCTTTGGTGCGGCTCCCTCCTTATCTTTGACTACCTCTTCAATAGCTTCTTCATGATGACTTGGCCCCTCCACTTGTCTTCCACTTCTTAAAGTAACCGCATTAACATTCTTTCTTGGATTAACAAATGGTTGCGAAGGAAGCGTTGTAGATGCTTGTGATTTCAATAGGTTCACATCGGTCGCCAATTGTCCCATTTGAGTTTGTAAGTCCTTGATGGCCGAATCGGTCTTTTGTTGGTTTTGTTGGCTTTGTTGGAACATATAAGTAAGACCTTGCACACCTTGCATTAACGCATTGAGCTTGTCATCATTCAAAGAATCACGCTCCTTGACTTGTTGTGGTTGGAATTGTTGAGAACCACCTTGTTGTTGAGGTTGAAAGCGTGATTGTTGAAAACCACCTTGTTGCGCATATGGATTAGGAGCCGCTAGCTTGCTTGTTTGCATAACTAAGTTGGGATGATCCTTCCCACCGGGATTATAGGTATTGGAGTATGGATCGTACCTTGGCCTTTGATTTGGATATAAAGCATTCACTTGTTCGGTCTCACCATCCGGAATGAGTACATGACAATCCTTTGCATCATTATCTCCATGTTATTCATCCTTTGATCAAGATGTGAAGATGAATCACTAACTTCATGCACTCGCCTAACCATTGGTTCATCTCTTGTGTAGAATTGTTGCGAGTTTGCCGCCATACTTTCAATCAACTCTCTAGCCTCGGTCAAAGTCTTGTTCATTAGTGCACCACCACCCGCGGCGTCAAGAAGAGATCGATCACTTGAGTGGAGTGCTTCATAGAAGTATTGGAGTATCATAACATCACTAAATTGATGGTGTGGACAGCTTGCCACCAACCTCTTGTATCGCTCCCAACATTCATAAAGTGACTCTCCCACTTGTTGTTTCAATCCACAAATCTCCTTGCGAATTTGAGTAGCTTTGGATGCGGGAAAATATCTCTCGAGGAAAAGTTTCTTCATCCCATTCCATGTTGTGATACTTCCGGAAGGCAAATAATATAACCATTCCTTAGCATTACATGCCAAAGAAAACGGAAAGCTTTCAACATTGCTCCATCCGCATTGGTCTCCGGTGGAAGCATGGCCATAACTATGGTATAGAAGTCCATAAGATGTTTGTTTGGGTCCTCATTCACCATGCCATGGAACTTTGGTAACTCTCTAATCAACCCGGCTTGATCTCAAAAAGTTGAGTTAGTTTGGATACACCATTGTTGTGTGTCAAGCTTGTGAGAAGCTAGGTCCTTGAGTGTACGATCAGCCATTGTTTCTTCCTCTATGTCCGAATATGTGAATTCACTTGACGAAGAAGGAGGAAGTGGAGTGTTAACCATACGAATGAAATCCTTTAGTTGAGTGCCCGATCGAAGACGTATTGGACTCGGTGCCTCTTTAAGCATTCACCAAAGGTATAGCACTGAAATAAGATTCTCGAAAACTAAGTTAGATACGGTAGAGAATCTAACAAAGCAAGAATAAAGCAAAAACAAAAACAAAAACAACTAAAAAATCGCCCCGTTGCTCCCGACAACGGCGCCAAAATTTGATGCGAGTCGTAACCACAACAAATTAATTAATACTTTACTACCTAATTAACAAGTAATATAGGGTAGTCAAGGTCGATCCACGAGGAGCACGAGATTCTAGTTGTAAAAATTGTCCCGAAAGGGGGATGTAAAAGCGAAAAAAAGAAAATAAACAAAACAATTAAAAGGTAAAGTTGAAAGCAATAAGAGACGAGATCAAGGAATCCTTCTTCGTTACTGCAAACAATGAATCAAGTTATGTTCTTTTCTACTTGTTATTAGTCACAAATTATCACCAACCGTAGGTAAAGCGACTAGATCGTGCTAAACCCCTAAATCCCTTGTATCACCGGGACACGGAAGTTCTCACTAGGATTCTATTCACCAAACCACCTAGAATTATCTCAACCTACATGTAACTTGGCTCATGCATTAAGTTTGTGAATTTCTTAGGTTGATATTAGTAGTTAGACTCTTAGCTCAAGGTCCACTTGCTAACGTTGTTTCTACACACAATTGCTCCACGGAATCCCTCCGCAAGGTCTCGTGTTTGCTACTTATGTAAAGAGTCAAGAAACGATTACTTATCTCCTAACTTTCACTAGCTTTAGATCAAATTAACAAATCAATTTAGCGTGCACTCCAAACAATCTATCAATCAATCATGAATGTCTTTAAGATCACTCCCTATTAGTAAAAACAAACGATAATTATGTGAAAAACTTCAAGATAGAATTTGAAAACAAAAACTTAAATCATATGTTAAGAACTAGGAATTCATCCTCAATCAATAAGAAATTTAGCTACTCATGTTTTTGAAATTCACAAATAATAATAATAATTAAAAGAAGAATTTTCAAGTTCACACAAGTAGTTAAGAAGAAAAATCTTAGAAAAGCAAGCAAAAACACAAGTGATGTGTGTGTAGAGAGGTGTGTAGAAGTTGTAGAAAACTTCTCTATTTATAGGCTTGATATTCTCCAAATCTTCTAAGGAGTAGAATCCTTTTCCTTTTGCAATTCAATTTCAATTCAAAGCTTTTCTCAACTCTTCCACATTCTCTTTCCAAATTTGAGTCCAATTCTCCATCCAATTCCAAGCCCAAGTCTTCACACCCATGAGGAAGTCCATAGAAAATTGGAATTTTTGCTTTCGAAAATGGGATTGTGGTAGAATCCATAGGAATTGTCATTGGCAAACCCGCTCAAAATTCTACGTCCGTCGGGAGAATATTCGATGGAATATTCCGTCGATCCACCGTTAGGGACTAACGGTCATAAGTCAAAACCGTTAGTCAACGATCCAACTCGGGTCAGCTGCACGGGTCAAAACGATTCAATGATCCAACTTCGGTCTTGCCAAAAAGCCATTGCAACCTTGCACAGGCCATATCTTTGTGATGCACAATGATTGTGCTTGACCATGATGTTACTGAAGACCTGTAATGCACCATCATCACTAATGCCTTGCTCTCCATCTCAACCATCATCTCTTTGCAGCCGCCCATCCACTGGCCTGGTCCTCATCACATCCGCCATTTCCTGTTGCCCGTAATCGAGCCATCACCTTTCTCATTTCCATTCTGACAAAGACAAACCCCACTATCCTTAACTTAATCTCCGCTGCTCAAATACCATCTCAGTTCTTGCATTCTCTGTAACTGAAACCTAAGCACTTCACCAAGACTTCCAATTCGCACACAGCTCATTCAACCTGCCTTTCATCTCATTTCCATTCTAGTGCCAGCCTGCGTCACAACTCCACACCGAACTCGAGTGCGGTTTGAGCCAACAGAGCCATTCCTTGAACAAAGATACACATCCACAATTACCGGCACTGCGAGTCCCAATTCAGCCAGGCGAAGGCCACGACCTGACCTCAAGCACGTAACTCCCGGCTCAACCACTGCCTTTCCATCCCCGTATGCTCATAAGCCGGGCACTAATTGAGCCACTTGTGTCTCCACAGGCAAACCACCACAACACTGACTCAATTCACCTCTCATTCGAGTCTCGGTGACAACGGCTCAATGGCAGCGGCTGCCTCATATGCTCAAGCTGCTGAGTGAATTCCACGAAACCCATTCAACTTCATTAATGCCTTCAGTTCCATTCCTGTTCAACCGCAGCCCATCATCTCCCATTTGCAACTCCAAGCACCAACACCTCACTCACGAATCGCCATAGCTCCGAACTCAAACACCATCGGCTCGTAACCATAACGACATCTTCCTATCTCCATTTGAATTCCATTACAGGCCACTCACCACCCTATCTTGACCTCTTGCCTCAATTGCCAACCTAATTGCACCAAAGATCTCTCAAATTCCGGTTCCACCATAAACCCCATTGCAACGAGAACCCATCTTTTCATTCTTGCTTCTCAACCCATCGAGAGCTTACATCCATCTACAAACGGATCCAAAGCTCCATTTGATTCTTCTTCTAAATTCATCACAGAATTCCTCGATTCGAACCCATCTTTCTCTCCTCATATGAGATTCACATAGCGACAAACCCTAATTGCTTCGATCGATTATGCATCGACAACTCTACATCAATCTTCCATACGCTTTTGATTTGGAGTAAAACCCACGAGATCCCCTTTTTAACTTCCAGTAACCATACTGTTAAGTAATTCTGTTGACTGGAACATTGTTTGCTATCAACACCTTGGCTGCCAAAATATCTCGATCTCAAATCTATCATTTTATGGTAGATGTATTGCTTCATAAATTCAGGTGAGAAAGGAGAGTGAATGAAGAGAAGAAAATATCTTCTCGATTGACTCGGGTATAGGTGTTGGCACGAATAAGACACCCCTCACCAAGAGCCACCCGGATGGGTGCCCTTAGTTCTTTTCCTTTTTGCTTATAACAATTCTTTGAGCACAAAGCTGATTACCCCTTAACCTCGGTTCGGCTCCAAATAGTGCTCGCCCAGAAGCCTTTTTGCCCTTTTTGGCTCAAATTGGGTGATTCCTTCTTCTTTCTCCTCATGCGACTCCAAAGTAGCTATAAACTCAAAAACACACGTAAAATTCATAATTTACAAGAAAAATAGCAAAAGAAAGCATAAACTACTAGATAGTAAATTAGGTGTATTCTACACTCGGTGTGTGAGACTTTTATTTATGCCAATGAGAGCGCGAGGTTTCGCTCACCAGCCAATAGGAGGGAGGGTAAGCAGCACCAGTGCTACTTTTATTCTGGAGTGAGGGATGGTATTGAGTTTTTAGGTTGTTGATTTTGGATTTTCAAAATAAATGCACGAAATTAATATAGCAATTTTTCTAAACAATGGGGGCCGCATTCAGCGTTTGTCCCACCAATCCGGCCAATCTACACCTTGCATACAAATGTCGATCAACGCACCATATATAACGAAATTTCATCCGACGAATACGTAATGGTTTCTCAATTAGCCAATGAGAGCGCGAGGTTTCGCTCACCAGCCTAATAGGAGGGAGGGCATGGCGACACCGGTCTTACTTTTATTCTGGAGTGAGGGATGGTATTGAGTTTTTAGGTTGTTGATGATAATCATGTATTTATACAGCAAAGTCAAGTATTTCAACCCTAAAAATTAGAAAATGAAGTTATATATGTATAAATTTTAAAAGAAAAGAAGATATCGTTTATTTATACACGCCGAATGTCAAATAATCAGTCACTATTAAACACATAGCACAATCAAAATGCATTCTTAGATCAACACATGTCCAACTAAGGGTATACGTGATGTCATTTCCAATTACAAAATCCGAATAAAGACCTAAATTATTGATCGAAATGTTTGTCTTTCTTCATTTGGTTAATAATAATAAAAATAAAGGAAAAGTTTAGATGAAAATGAAAAAATGCCGTCGGACACGCGTCATTGGTGCGTTCAAACCGGACGCGCGTGACGCGCAAATTGGTGTCGGACACGCGTGTGTCGGCCGTCCCACGCTGCGGCCCGTGTCCGGCCAGCGAGTCGGACGCGGACACGGCTCAAGAAATGGAGCGTCCGTGCAACCCAGTTGGATATGCTCAAGGGAGATCTAGAGATGGGACTCGGCTTTTATACTCTAAAAGAAAAGAGTAAAAAAGGCCAACAATTTTAAGTCATAGGTATAACAATCCAACTGACTTGATAATGGCTTTGATTTTGTCTAATAAAGAAAACATTACAAGCACAGAGCTTACAATTTAAGTCAGGTTTCACTGTATGGTGCAGTGACAATCCCCACCCTTCCTCCATAGGGCGAGCGCGAGTGGTTAATTAGGGGATCATCTCCCACCAAAAAGTTCTATTTTCTCTCCAATTTCTTCTATTAATCAACAGAGTGGATGAGTCTCTTGGTTGGGTGCGCTTAAGAAAGTCGAGCCCAGTTGTCTTATATACTTTCAAGAATAACCAAGCCTTTTTGATAAGTGGAAATTTTATTAATACCCCTCTTTTTCATGGATTTCACAAATACCCTTATCCATCAATAATTATACCCTCGTCTTCTAAAATATAATTCATTTAATTTTGAATCATATAAATATCTTTTCAATATTAATAAAAATTTAAATGAAAATCATATTATTTATATCTCATAAGGCCGGTGGTGGTGGTGATGCTTACGGCGAGGTGGTGGTGCCACCGTATTTTGGGATCAATTTTTGTTGTTGACACTAGATTTTGGTATCAACTTGGGTTGTTGACAAATAATCTTGACCTAACTAATTTCCGAGTTTTCAATTTAGTAACAACTTGCTTGTTGACACCGAGATATGATATCAACTTCGGTTGTTGACATCAAAATTTGGTGTCAACTTCGGTTGTTGATACAAAAATCTGGAACAACTTCGGTTATTGATACAAAAATCTGGATCTAACTTATTTCTAAATTTTCAATTTCGTTATCAACTTGGCGGCAACGGTAGTGAATTTGTAGGCGATGGTGGTTGCGATGGCGGTGGCGGTAGTGGCGATGGTAGTGGCGATGGTGGTTGCGATGGCGGTGGAGTTGTGATGGTGAAATGTTGGTGATGGTTGTGAAGTGGTGTTGGCGGTGGTCATGGTTGTGGAGTGGTGGTGGTGGTGGTGAATTGCCATCGGTAGAGTTTGAGGCGGTGATGGAGTGATCAAGATAGAAAATTATCGTTTTTTGAAATAAATAAAAATATCATATTGAATAGATTACTAAACTAATTTATTTCTAAATGGATAAAATTTATATATAAGAGGAGGGGTACATTTATAATGTGATAGGGGTATTTTTGATGGGTTCCAAATCGAAGGGTATTTAATTAATATACCCTTTTGATAATGGTTTTAGTTGATGAGGAAAAAAAACCTAACTTTCGTGAGAGTGACTTGAATTGATAAAACTAACCTAACCTTCTTGATAATGATTTTAATCGATGAAGTTTTTTGAAAATTGCCCTCTAATCTTCTTCCCTTCAAAAAATGAGCTCTCCCCTCTCTCCTCTCACCTCGCCTGACCTCTCTCTCCCGTCCGTCTAAATTTCTCGTTTTTTCTCTGTTTGTTTTCGCCAACGTTCGCCCCAACGGCTATTTTCTGCCGGATGCTCTAGCCGGAATCCTCAAATGGATAACAATTCCCATACTTTCACCTGCCAATGCAACTGCATTGAGCACAATCACATCTCTACCTGCAATTCTACAATCAGTGACCTAAAAAACTCACAATTACATCAACCCAATCTCTCAAGTAACACAAATCATCACTCTCTTTGAACCCTGTAAGATTTTGAATCTAACAATTCTCACAAACAATTCACCCATCAGATACAATACCAACTCATTAACTACCTCTGGATTTGTATCGGATTTACATGTTCTGCAAGTTATAAAGGGTTTCAAGTCTACCCATATCAATACCAGCTCTGATTTGGCTATTTCTTTTCCTGCAAAGCTTCAGATCGTCTTTAATCAGCAATCCGGGGGAAATCCGTCGATTTGGAATATCATAATCTATCTGAGATCCTACCTGATCGATTCTAAAAGGTATTATAATTGCTCGATCATATACGCTGATACAACCAACTCTCAATCACCCCTGTACAACTCTGGTAAGAACATTCAATCATATCCTATATATTCATGTAATCACTTGCTATACTATCTCCTTGTCACAAATTTTAACTATGATACAAGTTGGATTGGTTTTTTTGAAAACCCTGATAAGAATATGAACTTCACAAAACCATTGCAAGTCCTCCTGACAACCATCCCTCAAAATCCATCTGTTGATCTATACGGTTTCTATGTCAAGCCCAACACCAATTTCAAACACAACAAACTCTCAACCAAGCATAAAATCAACATCCAGAACATCCAGAACTACCTAAACATTCATTTAATCACTATTGTTCTTGGAACCATTGTCTTTAAAACAAATACATTTAAACCCACAGTCAAGTATTCCAGTCCTATTCGTCTACCCAAGAAAACTTTTCATGATTCAAAAAAAACTATGATAGAAGGATTACTTTACCAACTGGTGGGGAATGGTAGAAATCTGGTCAAGCTCCTGGTGCGACATTCCTGCGAGCATCATCCCTTTCTGGTACAGCTCTCCTCCTTGGCACAGAATAATTTCCTCTAGGAGGAGGCAAAGGCATTACATTATCTTCAGGAACATCATTGGAATCAGTTATCTCACCTGGCCCAAAGATAGCAATATCATGCTGCACTCGCCATTGTTGCATCACCAAAAGCCAGCAAGAATCTATCAAAGACGACCACATCACCGGGAGATCAAGAAAATAATTCTCTCGAATCTTGGCTTTGCTTGCAACGAACCGGTGCGTAATAGAATCCCCTGCCTTGTACCACCACAAAATACCTTCTCATCCCCAACAAGCACCACCCCCTCATTAACCACAAATTTCCCTACGTCGGGATGAACATCATATACCACCCACCCTCCTTTGCACCTCGGTTGAGGAAGTTGAGAATCCATTTTATAAGCACTTGGAACTATTATGCGCAAGCACTTTATTCTCCTTGACATCTCCAAGACCTTCACCACCAATGTGCATGTTTGGCCTTGGATCCTCTCGCCGCTACCGCCTACACTCTACTATCCATTAATTTGGATAAAGGAGGGAACCCCAATCAACAACATGATACATTCACCAATAAAACAAATTACGAACATGAAATACACTATCAACATCCATAACCCAAAACTTCTTCCATGATTATCAAAAATCAATACCGGTTCTCTCGGCACATTAACTTTGGCTTTCTTATCTTCTAGTTCACCCTGATCTCTCGATTAGTCGACATGGCGGGGTGATCATTCTGATTCAAATACTCAATATAATATCGCTTAGACATTGCTTCAGAATTTGGAGTTATAACTGGAAATTGCAAAGATGGATTGTGGAAGTTACAAAGTTACAGAGTTGGAAATTAGATTTACTCTTTCCCAACAGGCCTTATGGATGAGAAAACAAACCGTTAACACATCTCACCCAATCAATTTCCATCTTCGAGATCAACTAATAGAGATATCATGAGGCACATGCCTACGTATATATGCAAAGACCTATTGAACGCTACCCCACTTATTGGCCATTCATAGGCAAGGCAAACACTTGGCGGTGTCATTGACAAGCGGTTTTAGACTCGATACGGTTAACCGTGACCCGAACGTCAGGGACGAGTTTGAATTCGATAGTGGAAGCCCAATAATTTTTTATCCCAGGGACCAAGTTTATTATATCCTACTGCTCAAGCCTACCCACAACCTCATGCCCTCAGCTGAAAACCGCACATGGCTTTGGCTCCAAACCCCAAGTCAGCACTATCTCAAGTTCCCAACTCAAAGGGAGGACAAGCTACAATCTCAAAAACAAGGTTTGTGAATGCACATGTGCCAGGTATGTTAAAAACCGAGATATAGATCAAAGTTATATGAGTTGCCATGAATTTCATGTCACTGTCACATTACATTCCAAATCTAATAGAATCTTACAGCTCCTACGAGCTCACAACACTCTTCTTACTTACCTCCACATATGGTACCATAGCCTTAACTCTTGTAGCATGCACATCATACAGCACAACCATCACACAAAGTACAATTCCATCACAAGGATTACAAAATGCATGAACCATCACTATCAAAGTTTGACCATGAAAAATAATTTTCAATCAATAACTCATAAACACTGTCTTTCTTTAGGTTATTATCTATTGCTTTTAGAATAGAATTTGCCTTCGCTAATTTTCGTGTCCCACCCTATCAGATTATTAGTAGTAGCAAAGGCCACCAAGCAAAGTTGTACTCCATGGTGCCAACCTCTGCAAAACCCTCAGCTGATACCTACCATTCTGCAGCAAAGCAACAAACTGTACTATCTGAGTAACCCTGACCAGCATTTCAAAATTCAAATTAAAGGGCTACGAAAAAATTCAAATATTCCCTCCAATCCTAAAATTCTATACATAGAGTACCATTTCAAGATAACCATCAGAAAAATCTCAATACCCAAATTCTCATGGCCTCTTCCTCTGGAACTAAAAATACTAGAAATATAGACAACCTTGTGAGTAAAATGAACTCCTCTCTAAATTTCCCAAAAGATCTATTCCCAAAAGTTTTCATCAACAAAGACAACATCCTACCCAAGAAAAAGATAGATTGAAATGGGTCTTTATTGGAAGATACCGCAAAGAAATTTCTCATGAAACTAGAACTATAACCAACTTCATCAACAACAACCGAGCTACGCCAAAATGTCAAGTATCTTTATGGAAGAAAAGAAGAAACTATTACCAAATTAGACCGACTAGCATGGATGATTACAAGGTTTTCGAAAAGGAAGAACAAGAAGAATTTTTGACAAGCTCATAGTTCTCATCAAGTCCCACCATCGTGACTTGATTTCATTGATGAAGCGAGAATTCTACAAAGTTTTTGTCAGGTGCTAGTGAAGAGAATCCCAACTCATATTATTCCCGATATTAGGCATAATAACCAATTGAATCTACCAAGGTTCTAAAAAGCTTATGGAAGAAATGAGGATGAAAAGAATCTTGAAGTCTTGATTACTCTAGATGTTACCAAAGCACTAAAGTATGGAGTTGATGCCTATGAGGATGTGACTACCTCTCACTAGATTGAATTAGCCTATGCCCTTAATGGTATAGCATTCTCAGAAGTATGCTAACTCTTGATCACCACGGTCCCCTTTGCATTGAGGAGGACAAGAAATGTCAAGAAACCCCAACAAATCAAGATACATCTACCTACAAAGCCAAGTACCCACCATCACCTAATACCCCCTCACCTTCAAATAACAATCACACCCCAACAAGTAGTTGTAAGGAATCCCAGACACCACCCCTTATACGCCATTATACTGACAAAGCCGGTGCAGAAGAATTTGCTATCAAAATGAGAATAGCACAACAACAGACCTTTCTAAAAACTCTTCCCGAGGAGATGGATGGATCCCTGGGCATATAATCTTCAAAGCTGGTTTAGATCAACCAAGCCCTATTACCTATCCCACCACCAAACCTAAAGCTATTGCTTGCCAGAAGAGGCATAAGAAAATGATGGAAAACTACAGAAGCAAAGATCCAAAAATGAAAAAGAAAAAAACATCAAAGTCAAAGCAAGACAAAGATTAAAGAACAACTCCAATTCCTCCGAAATGAGGTGACCATTGATCCCTTAACAATATTTCCAAAATTTGGAAATAACCTTCACCACTCAAATGAGGGAATCTCCTCAATCAATACCCCAAAGAACATACCCTCTCTAGCTGATATTCAAAAGCAAATGATGGAGGACCACAACAAACAGAAAAAACTCTTATAGGAAAGGAAAAGATCTTAATTCAAACTCGGTTGACTTAAGAGAAAACTTTACACCCAATCTAAAGAATATTGAGAACCATACTATGCAAAGTGAGGGGCACCAATCTGCTAAGAGGAGCAACAATCAGACCACTCACTTGGAGGAGGAGCACATAACAAAGACTACTACTAGCAATCTGATAGGAGATAATCCACTTAGCATCACACAGGTAATCCCTCACAAGTTGACTTATAAAGTTACCATATTTATCATTCTTAACTTGGAATCTTATAGTTGGGTTACCCTACTCAAAAGATCACTAGCCACCACATTTAACTCTAGGATACATAATCCTCATATTTACTTATCCTATCATTTCATATTTTTGGAAATTTTATTCAATCATTGCTTGAACCGTCAAGGCCTAGGACAAAACACCACCATAAAACACCTGGATAACATACTAAATAAACACAAACCTGATATTATCTTCGTATCTGAAACCAAACAGAAATCTAGAAATCTTAAGAGAATTTTAGGTAACATATGTGTCATAAATATTTGTATGTAAACCAAAAGGAAAAACCAAATCTACCGGTGGATTAGTTCTTGCTTGGAAAACCAATCTAGATGTCACAATAAAAGACTTTTTAGACTACCACATTAGTGCAATCATAAAACCCTTGCAAGGAGATCCTTGGTTGCATCGGCTACTATGGTATCCTTACTCTACTAATGATAAACTTCATTCCTGAAGGATGATTGAAAATACTTGTGCTACTAACCCCTTTCCTTGGTTAATAATTGGAGATTTTAATTTTGTCCTTCATGAGCATGAGAAGTTCAGTCAACATCCTATTGATCAAGATGAAGCTGAATTGTTTCTACACAAGATTGAGGAGGCTAATCTCACTGATTTAAGCTACACTGAATTTCCTTTCACTTGGACCAACAAAAGAACTGGTCCCCAACTTACTGAGCAGAGATTGGACAGAGGTCTAGCTAATGAATCCTGGTTAGAAACCCAAACCAATACTACCATCTCTAACATCCCTACCATTGGTTCTGATCACAATCCCATTCTAATCAATACCAACCCCTCTTGGAACAAGGACACATCCCTTTCAAATTCTTTGGACCTTGGCTCAACCATGATGACTGCAAGAGCATAATAGATGAATGCTGGAATGTTAACCACAAAAGATCCCTAGCTATAAGAATTGCTAGGAAACTCAGAGATATCAAAGTAAAATTAAAGAAATAGA
Source organism: Papaver armeniacum (assembly GCA_023531295.1). Taxonomy (NCBI): domain Eukaryota; kingdom Viridiplantae; phylum Streptophyta; class Magnoliopsida; order Ranunculales; family Papaveraceae; genus Papaver; species Papaver armeniacum. The sequence goes on along the minus strand of JAJJWW010014183.1, from coordinate 27,840 downwards.
ATAAAGAAGTTTATGGCAACATCAAAACAAATCTTGAAGAAAGCATCCAGCACCATGATTGTTTAACCAAGAATCAGTTCAACTCAAATAGAGGGCAAGACCTTAAAGAAGAAAGATTGCAGGTTGAGCATTGGCAACATGTTCAAGAATCCTTGTGGAAGACCAAAAGCAGGGACCAACATATCAAACTTGGAGATAGAAATACTGGTTACTTCCACTTGGCTGCTAAAAAGAGATATAGAAGGAACAAAATTGATTCTAGACAAAGAGATGATGGATCCTGGACTCAAGGCAGTGCTGAAATCCACACTATTTTCACAAATCACTTTGCCACCATGGCAAATGCTAAAACTATAAACATCAACCCCTCATTATAAACCTCATACCTAAAACCATAACCACTCAAGAAAACCAGAACCTTATTAGAATACCTGATGCTCTGGAAATCAAAACCACCTCTTTAGCATGGTCGGGTAAAGCTCCAGGACCCAATGGCTTTCCTCCAAACTTCTTCCAAGCTAATTGGGGCATTGTGGGAGAAGACATCACTCACATGGTCCAACATTTTTTCACCTCAGGGCACATCCTAAAAGAGATGAACTCCACCTTCATCTCTCTTATCCCCAAAATTGAGAAACCTACCACACCAGCTCACTTCACTGCCTATCTCCCTATGCAATACCACCTACAAAATCATATCTAAACTTTTAGCCCAAAGACTCAAACCCTCCTCCCTAAAATCATATCCCCTTTCAGTGCAAGATTCATACATGACAGACAAATCTCTGACAATATTGCTATAGCCCATGAAATAATTCACCACATGAATACCAGAAGAGGGAATAAAGGAAGCAATGGAACTATGGGCATCAAAATTTATATGGCCAAAGCCTTTGACAGAGTGAATTGGAATTTCCTTCTCCAAGTTTTGTCTCAAATGGGTTTCAGCCCTCGATGGTGCAACTTAATACATCAATGCATATCTACTACAAGCATGGTTGTCCTAGTCAATGGGTCACTAGGAAAATTCTTTAAGCCTTCTAGGGGTTTGATACAAGGGGATCCCCTATACCCATATCTCTTCCTTTCTTCATGGAAGCTCTTTCCCGCTTACTTACTTAACTCATGTTGAATCCCAACAACAAATTCAAGGGATCAAGATCCGCAAGGATGCCCTCACCCATAAACCACCTTCTTTTGCCGATGATCGCATGATCTTCTCGCAAAGCCAACCCGCAGGAATGTATCAATCTCATACAGATCTTTCATGACTTTGGGCAATCTTCGGGCAATTGATAAACTTCTCTAAGTCCGCATATTCTTCAAGATAAACATCGCCCGACTTAGCCGACAAAGATAAGTACTTATATAAAGGTCTAAAGAATCAATACTTCAGAAAAATACTTGGGATCCCCTTTATTCACAACTAAGAGTAAAGTTCAAGCTTTCAAGACTTGTGTTGATAAGCTTAAATTCAGGTTTGATGGATGGAAGACTAACCTCTCCACTGTTGGGAAGCAGATGACTATGATCCAATCTGTTACTTCTACTTCTATCATATACCAGATGAACTGCTTTAAGATTCCAAAAACCACTTGCAATGAAATCAATACTATTCAAAGGGACTTCTTATGGAACAAAGATCATGACAAATCTAAAGGTATCTACTACTTTTCCTGGGATGCTGTTAATAAACCTAAGGAACTTGGGGACTGGGGCTTCAAGAATATGGAAATATTCAACTTGGCTATGCTCTCCAAAATTGCTTGAGATTAATCAAGGAAACAAAATCCCTCTCGAGCAAAGACCATGAAAGCGTCTCACTTCCCAATACAAGGTATAAGAATGGATACCAAGCCAAAGTACAATGACTCTTGGATATGGAAAGGAATCTGGAAGGCATAATCTTAATTCAACAAAACTACATTTGGAAGATTGGCAATGGAAGAAAAATTCACATCCTGGGAAGACAGATAGGCCGGAAATTCTTCTGTAATCCCTAAACCTCCGCCCTCCGCCCCGATAACCTCAAAGATTTGTTAACCAACTTATCACCACTCCGGAGATGGGATATTAATATCCTAAACCAATGGTTCACACCCAACATTCAACACCTAATACTTCAAACTCATGTTTCCTTCCGATCATGATGAAATCCAAAGGGTCTCTCACTCCCAATAACAAGTTTTCTGTCAAATCCTTATATGACAAACTAATCCAAGACAAGTATGCCAATGACAGTCACATTGCTCCATGGAGTCAAATTTGGGCCGTGGAAATAAATCCAGCCATTCACTTGTTCATCTGGGAATGTGCTCATGGAATTCTTCCAACTAATGCTAAAACTGCCAGCATCTTAAGCTACATAAGTCCTATATGCTCCTACTGCAATAATGGAGCTGAAGATATTACTCATGCTCTTCTTTCCTGCCCAGCTACCTCTGAAGTCTGGAAGAATCTTCTGGGGGAGGATCATAATACCTTCTCGGCTTTCACCTCCTTTCATCATTGGTTTAATAGCTGGTTCCATACTAATAATCTCTCTGCTAGCTGGAACGAAACTTATGCTACTATCTGTTGGTTCATCTGGAAAACCGATGGACCTGGTGTTTAGAAAATCACTCCAGATGATAATGTTATAGCTAGAACATAACCCAAAGACCTCTGCCCATTTCTAGAGTACATAATAAACAAGGGCATATCATGAACAACCTATTTTACCAGTCTGATAACTCTAATTCTCCTCCAAACATAACCCAACACAGACATACCTCTGACAAATTTGGAATCACTATTAGCATGCATGTTGAATCTGTAGACCCATGCCATGCTACTAGTGATGCTCATACTTATACTAATTACTCTTTATTTCCATGTCCTTCACGTGTCAATGCATGGGAACGAAACTTCAAAGACCATACCCCTAGACTCAGTAGAGCAGAAAGATCAAGAAGAGGAGCTCAACTTGCCCTAACTTGGGGAAATACTATGAGGCAAACGAATGTCAACTTTGCTGCTGAAGAGGAAGAAACTTTACAAGCTATCAAATCAAGTAACCAACTGGAAGTTCAAAACAGTTCAAAGGAGGAACAAGTATAATAAAAGGAGGCAAAAACAACAATGCTCCAATTGATTTCATCTTAGGAAGCTCAAAGTGAGATAATGCTCAACAAAACTTTGTTGCTATAAATCTTGCAAGAATAACTAGACACCAATCACTTCTCGACTCTACCTGGAGGGGAAGGAATCTTCAAAACCATTTTGCTTGCATTAAAGAATTCTACAAACATCAATTTTCAGCTGGATTACTGTAATAACACAAATTATATATTGAGGGATACGCCGATGAACCTTCTAGCTCGTGATGGGATCCAACCTCAAGCTTCCATGAGAGGGCAGCCTATCTAGGCGCTGTTTCTCTTTTCCTATAAAAAAATCGATGAAGTTTTAGTTCATCTAATGTACCGTTTAATTCAAAAGTAACTTAACCTTACTTATATTTGTAGTCATAGTTGACAAAGATTTATTTATCACAAAATTGGTTAAAAGACCAAAATCAACAATTCCTGGGTGAAAAGGACATTTAGATTTTGATACTGTTTAAATGGACAAAAATGTAAAAATAGCCAGATGTTCATCCTGCCCATTTTTCAAATACTTTTTCTTATTTTTAATTTACATCACAATGCATCCAATTCATCCTTACTATTTTTTTAAGTTTAAGTCAGGATGAATCCAGTTTCATCCTTGCTATTTTTTAGTGTCCATTTCACCCATACTAATTTTTACTCGTCCATTTGAACCATGTTTTAAAAATATTTGGACAAATGAACCATTTTCCGTTTATTTATCTAAAAAGAGAAAAAAAATTAATTTTAAGCTTCTGGAATTTAAGTCCAAACATAACCTAACTTTCTTTAAATTGCTTCATTTGATGAAGTTTTAGTTTGTCTAGTTGTTTGTAGGTGAAAATGGTTTCATTTGATTTCAGAATTTTTGCAAAGTGCAGGTGAGAAACAAATTCAACCCTAAACAATGTACCCCAAGGGAGTACTTTAGATTCGAGAGATCAATCTGTACAAGTCCTACCTAAACTAAGAAATGGCCGTTCCAGCACTTGCTTCTTGGCCACAAAGTGGAGGAGAATGGGTTGTTTACTCGGGGAGGGAAGCAAAGGAAAGTGGTGAGACCGTAATATTTGATTCTCGAAGAGTAAGGATTACTACGACTTGTTATCGAAATTGAGAGAGCTAACAAGGTGAGCTAGCAAGAAAGTAAGTATTTCGAGTGTTGTCTCTCCTGGTATGAACTTGTTGTTCAATGGAAATATGTGAAGAACTATTTATACAAGTCGAGTAAAAACGTACTGTCTCTAAAGGAGTGGGGAAGTAAATGGGAGGAGGTGGTAATCAGATGCATGGGAATTGATGTTCCATAAAGTGGTTAACGCATGAAATCGCTAACGTTATGGAATTGATGTCCCATAAATTTGTTAACGCAAATTTTATGTCCCATGAACATTTCACACATAACTTCCCGTATTTACTAACCGCCTCACCCTTATGACACTTCCTTATGACAGGCGTAGTGTACGCCGCACGATGTAAAACCGCCAAAACCAATACCCAAAGAGGATCCCCAGTTTGTGTTTGTTCTCGAATGTTTTGGAAAACATGTAGCACGTTGTTATGGCTTGGCAAGTCAAGCTTGGGAAACTTGCCAGCCTGGTGACCTTCGACGGTCGAGATTTTGCATCTTGAGAGGAGGGGCAACCGTTGATCGTTGAACTCCTTCGTTTTGGTAGCCGCGTAGCGAGGGCCAACGTGGTGGCGCGGCTAAGTTGGCATGTCGTTGGCATGGCAAGGTTTGCGGGCCAAACATAGGTTTTCGGGCCAAAGGTTACCATGTGTCGTCTGGTAACCTTGGATGGCTAGGATTTTCTCCTGGGATTGAAGGGCAGCCATTGATTGTTGTACGCCTTCGTTTTGGTAGCCGCATAGTGAGGGCCAACGTGGTGGCGCGGTGATGCGTGTCGTAGGTGCAATCAAATTAATCAATATTTCCACTCAATTAAAAATAATATAATGGAAGTCAAGTTCGTTCCCACGAGGAGCAAGAGATTCTAGTTGTAAAAATTGTCACAAAAAGGGGGAATGTATAAAGCAAAAGAAAATAAACAAAGCAATTAAAAGTTGAAATCAATAAGAGAGACAAGACCAAGGAATCCTTCTTCGTTCCGAAACAATGAATCAAGTTATGTTCTTTTCTACTTGTTATTAGTCACAAATTATCACCAACCGTAGGTAAAGCAATAGACTGGCTAAACCCCTAAATCCCAGTATCACCCAGATACACGGAAGTTCTCGACTACCGGATTCTATTTACCAAAACCACCTAGTAGTAGATCACTCTAGATGTAATTTAAATAAACGCATTAAGATTTATGAACTTATTAGGTCAATATTAGTAGTTGGACTCTTAGATCAAGGTCTACTTGCTAACATTGTTTTCACACACAATTGCTCCACTGAATCCTCCGCAAGGTCTCGTGTTTGCTACTTATGTTAAAAGTCAAGAAACGATTACTTATCTCCTAACTTTCACTAGCTTTAGATTAAACCGAATAAATCAATTTAGTTGGCCATCCAAACAATCTATCAATCAATCATGAATGTCATTAAGATCATTCCTATTAGTAAAAACAAACGATAATTATGTGAAAAACTTCAAGATAGAATTGAAAAAAACTTAAATCATATTAAGAACTAGGAATTCATCCTCAATCAATAAAATTAGCTACTCATGCTAAAGAGTTCACACAAAGAATAAGAAAAGAAAAGTGTTGTGTGTGTAGAGATGTGTGTAAAAGATGTAAAACTTCTATTTATAGGCTTCAATATTCTCCAAATCTTCCAAGGAATAGAATCCTTTTCCTTTTAGCAATTCAATTTCCAAATTCAAGTCTTTTCTTCTTCCATCTTCTCTTTCCAAGTTTGAGCCCACCTCCATCCAATTCCTAGTCCAAGTCTTCACACCCATGAGAGAAGTCCATGAAAATTCGGAATTTTTGGCTCGAAAATCGGTATTATGGCTCTAATCCCATTTAATAGTCGCCGCGGCCACCCGAGTTCTTCACCGTCACGTATATTCGGCTGCATTATTTCACACCCACCGTTAGGGACTAACGGTCACAAAGGGTCAAACCGTCAGTCAACGGTCAAGGGAGGAGAGAGCTCGGCCAATCGAGTTAGCTGGTCCGACTCTGGGCCTTAGTCGATCGAAATACTCGATTTGGTGTAACGAGTCACCGAGTTGACTCATCTCAATAAAATTCCAAATGAGTTCGGCTGTTTTTCCGTGTTTTCCTGTGCCAATTCAGCCGTTCTTTCTTCAATTGCAACATGCCTAACACATTCATCTAATTCGGTGCCTTTTCTACTCCTATAACAGTAAGCCTTAAAATCACCTATTTTCTTATCATCTCGCACCCGCATCGCTGAACCAACAACAAAGCCAATTCTTGTTCAACCAAAGATACCCATTTTCATTCATCACCATTCTCATCAAATTCCTCTTGCCTTTACCGTAACCCCATCAATTTCATTTGCAAAACTTCACTCATACTTCCCATGTGCACAGATTACTGCACCCATTCATTCCCGAATCAATTGCAAAGACGTTCGCATTTCTCTCAATCTCAATCACCACCATTCTTGACACAAAGAAAGACTTCAAATCAAAACCCATTCGCCATTTGCTTCAAAACCGAATTCAACCAAGACCCACCTTCTAATTCATCAAGAAATCTCCCCGTAATTCATTGCTTTCAGCCGTTTCCCCACACAAGACCAAAACCCATTTTCTATTCCTCTCGTGAGAGCTCATCTTCCTTATTTCGTTTACGCAACAAGAAAATTGAACCTGACCTGGCCACCATCAGCTCAACATTGCTCCATCATTTACCGAGACTCCTAATAACAATCTTCACAAATAACTCTACAATAACAACCACCTCACCTCCATTAAATCCCTTTAATCAATTCCTAGAAACCCATCGGCTCAACCACAACAGTGGGCTTGAATTCTTCTCGAGATTCTCGATTCACCGCAACATCAAACTTCTTCACATATCAACATAATCTCGATCTATTTCTCTCCTCCGAGCTTCAATAGCAAGCCGTCATCCTCTTCTTCTCTGGTTTAAGCTCGATTTCATCAATTACAACTACCAACCATGATTTGCTTTGATTAATCATCTTTTCTCGCCATATAAATCGATCTCTCATCATACCTCCTTCTCTCGGTTTAAGCTCTCGATTTCAAAGTGGAAGTGAAAGAAATGAAGAATGATAGACGAGTTCTCTCGATTTAGGGTTAAGGGTGATAATGACACCCGGCCACCCCCGGATAAGGGCTACTCAACTGCAACCCCTTAACCTCGCTGGACCGTATTTAGTACTTCTCCAAGAAGAGTTGCCCCTTAACCATTACCGGCTCCTGGATAGTGTTTTCCCATGAATGACTATTTTGCCTTTTTGCTCAAATTAGGTGATTTCTTCTTCTTTCCTTTGCGCGACTCCAAAGTAGCTACAAAACTCAAAACAAGCGTAAAATACATAATTTGCAGGAAAAATAAAGAAAGAAAGCATAAACAATAGATAGTAAATAGATGTATTCTACACCCTATCACGCGGCTAGGTTGGCATGGCAAGGTTTGGAGTGGCCAAACTTAGGTTTTTCGCCAAAGGTTACCATGTGTCGCCTGGTAACTCTGGATGGCTGTGGATTTGCTCCCGGGATTGAAGGGCAACCGTTGATTGTCGCGCGCCTTCGCTTTGGCGGCCGCGAGGGAAGGGACAATGTGGTGGCGCTGGTTAGTTGGCATGCCGCTGGCATGGCAAGGTTTTGTGTGGCCAAACTTATGTTTTTCGCCAAAGCTTACCATGTGTCGCCTGGTAACCTCGATGGATAGATTTGCTCTGGATTTGAAGGGCAACCGCTGATTGTCAGCACGCCTTCATTTTGATAGACGCCAGAGCGAGGGACAACGTGTGGCGCGCCTAGGGTTGGAATGCCGCTGGCATGGCCAAAGCTTGGCGTGGCCAAACTTAGAGCGGGCCAAAGGTTACCATGTGTCATCCGGTAACTTTGGATGGCTAGATTTGCCTCCCGGGATTGAAGGCAAACCGCTGATTGTCAAGCACGCTTCGTTTTGGTAGCCGCTAGTGGGGGCCAACGTGGTGGCGCGGCTTAGGTTGGCATGCCGCTGGCATGGCCAGGCTTGGCGGGCCAAACTTAGGTTTTCGGGCCAAAGGTTACCATGTGTGTCGATGGTAACCTTGATGGCTAGGATTTGCTCCTCGGATCAAGGAAACCGATTTTGCACGCCTCGCTTTTGGTGGTCGCTAGGGAAGGCCAACAGGTGGTGCGGCTAGGGTGTGGTTAGGCTTGGCATGTGGGGCCAAGGGTTCGACTTAGGGTGTGGCTAGCTTTGTCTAGGTGCGATTTTGGCTTGGCATGTGGGGCCAAGGGTTTTCCATGGGCGTATGGCGTGGCTAAGGTCAAGGAAAGGGCATTTGGCTTGGCATGATGTTACTAGCATGGCTAGGGCCAAGGCAAATTGCGTTTGGCATGGCACGGCTAGCTTGGCTAGCTTAGGTTTGGCTTGGCATGTGGGGCCAAGGGTTTTCCATAGGCGCATGGCGTGACTAGCTTGGGCTAGGTGCGGTTTTGGCTGGGCATGTGGGGCCAAGGGTTTGCCATAGGCGCATGGCATGACTGATAGACACATTTTTGTGTCTAATTTGTCTCGATTCTATATATTGATAGTGCTCGTTTTGTACTTATTATGGTGTTTTATGCATGTGTAGTATTTTTGGCCAATAAACATTTTTGGAAAAATTCGCAATAAAAGTTGCGCCTGGAAGACACTTGCTATTCAGACTCTCACTATGGATAAGGGGTACCCAAATTACTAAGGGGCGCCTCTTAGGACATCCTAAGGCAGCTGCTATTCGCACCCCCACTCAGGATAGGGGGTGACCCTTTCTTCTTCATGATTTTTGGTGGGAAAACTGAATTTAAAGTTCGCTTTACAAATGGAAATCCCGTAGATTTTGATCGAGTTTGCAAAATGAATTAGTGTTAGCTATGGATTGGGATTACCTGCTTTGGTCAAACAGAAGGTATGAGCTCAGAGAATCAAAAGAAGGGACAGAGATCGAGTTTACACAAAAATGAGGCTTGGAGTTTCACGGGTCTGTTGAGGTTTCATGGATCGATTCAAGAGATTCAATCGCCGTTTTGGCTTGGATGGACCCGTTGTGAGCATCATAAGTCTCAGATGGGTGTTTGGATCGATCAACTTGGGCCGCATGAACGTGTTGAGAGAAACAGAGGGAAGAACATTATTATCTGGAATTTTCTTAATTCTATACATGGGGATTACGTAAGATAAGAATAAAAGATCTTTTGTTTATTTGATACCATCATTGGGAGATTTTTGGACGCGATTTAATTAAAGACGCGTAGAGAAGATTCATAAAAGGAAATATCCGAGACTTGTTGTGGAAGAAAAAGAGGGATTGAATCGAGTTATCTTTAGGTCCGTTGCCTATATATAGGTTTTTAGAGAGTCACAGGTTTACGTAACATACACTTTAGGGAAGTTTAGAACATAACAGCACAAAAAACCAAGTTGCAGATACAAAGCAGAGGTTGAAGAAGAACATGTAACAAGACTTAATAGCAAATGAGAAACCGTGGCATTTCCTTTCAAATTTAATACCTTTGTAACAGTTCTGTAACAATTTTTCCAATAATTAATCGAGTTCGCAACAGTTCTGTGTTAGGGTTCTTGATGCGTGTCGTAACCACAACAAATTAATTAATACTTTACTACCTAATTAACAAGTAATATAGGGTAGTCAAGGTCGATCCCACGAGGAGCACGAGATTCTAGTTGTAAAATTTGTCACGAAAGGGGGGTGTAAAAAGCAAAAAGAAAATAAACAAAACAATTAAAAGGTAAAGTTGAAAGCAATAAGAGAGACAAGATCAAGGAATCCTTCTTCGTTACGAAACAATGAATCAAGTTATGTTCTCTTCTACTTGTTATTAGTCACAAATTATCACCAACCGTAGGTAAAGCAGCTAGCCTGCCAGCTAAACCCCTAAATCCCTTGTATCACCGGGACACGGAAGTTCTCGACTACCGGATTCTATTTACCAAACCACCTAGTAGTAGCTCACTTAGATGTAATTTAAATAAACGCATTAAGATTTATGAACTTATTAGGTTAATATTAGTAGCTAGACTCTTAGATCAAGGTCTACTTGCTAACGTTGTTTCTACACACAATTGCTCCACGGAATCCCTCCGCAAGGTCTCGTGTTTGCTACTTATGTAAAGAGTCAAGAAACGATTACTTATCTCCTAACTTTCACTAGCTTTAGATCAAATTAACAAATCAATTTAGCTCGCACTCCAAACAATCTATCAATCAATCATGAATGTCTTTAAGATCATTCCTATTAGTAAAAAAACAAACGATAATCATGTGAAAAACTTCAAGATAGAATTGAAAACAAAACTCAAAACATAAATTAAGAACTAGGAATTCATCCTCAATCAATAAAATTAGCTACGCATGTTAAAGAGTTCACACAAAGAATAAGAAAAGAAAAGAATTGTGTGTGTGGAGATGTGTGTAAAAGATATGTAGATATCTTCTCTGTTTATAGGCTTCAATATTCTCCAAATCTTCTAAGGAGTAGAATCCTTTTCCTTTAGCAATTCAATTTCCAATTCCAAGCTTTTCTCAACTCTTCCACCTTCTCTTTCCAAATTTGAGTCCAATTCTCCATCCAATTCCTAGCCCAAGTCTTCACACCTGAGAGAAGTCCATAGAAAATTCTGGAAATTTTGGTCGCCGGAAAATCGGGATTGTGGGCTCTAATCCTACTAAATAGTCACCGCAACCTGAGAATTTCACTCGTCGGAGAATATTCGACAATATTCCGTCAGTCCCACCGCTAGGGACTAATCCACCAAAGGTCAAACTTAACGGTCGCCGTCGCAATGAGTCAAGGGGTGAGTCATCGAGTCGAACCGAGCCGCCTAGCTAACTCGGCTGACTGGTCCTAGCCAGGCCACTTTGCACAGGCCAAAATAGTCACGGCCAAGATGGCCATGCTTACCATTGTACACAGCCCAGATGGCTATATCCTTCCCTGTATCTCATTGTACACACCCATTCAATCCCATGATCAACAACCTTCATTCATCTTTTTGCCCTGAGCCAACAACCAGCTCCTCCATCACCTTGTCTCTGCAACAGCTGTAACCTCAGGTATCACATAGTCCTGCACAGCTCCATCTTCCCTTGCACTGCCATCATCTTCAATTCCTGTTAAGAGTCCTAGCACATACATCTATTACCACAACCACCATGCCCGTAATAATGCAAGACTAACTCTCGACCACAAACGCCGCTCTTTCTTAGCTTCAACCAACCCGGGAGCGGCAACAACACCTCCTAATTCACCTCGCAACACCCTACCAATTCAAAGAAACCCGTCCACCGCATTATATCCTTGCCTTCAACTCAACAATGCCTTCTCACTTATTTCACAACCTCGCTTCCGTAGCTTCACTTTCACCATACTCGCACCACCTACAATCCACGTAACCCACTATCCATGCCAACTCAACATCTCCCCTGGAATTTTAGTAGCAAGACAATTCCACAATCATATTGCATCTCATTAGCCGATCCAATCAACCCCGTCAATTCCGTTCACAAAACCACCAAGCAACAAATGATGCCTTCTTGCAACTAGCTCCTTTTCCTCGGCTCTAGACAAACTCCATCTCCGACCTTCTTGTCTTCCAACTCTCATCTCAATAATTACCACCATCCGTGAGACAAAGAACCTTGAATTAAAACCAAGTTCATCACAACCAATCTCTCCAATTTCTTAACAAACCCATTACTCATTAGTCATCCATGGAAACAACCAACGGAACTCTCAAATTTCATCTCTATCTCACCATCATACAACCAACAACAATGACAACCACTAAATCTCATCCCCGAAATCTTCGAATCCGCCTCCGAAATCAATCTCTCGCAAATCCTACTTGAATCCATCGATTCCACCACCAATCTTCACGTATCGAACCCTTTGCTTCTTCTTCTCAACTGCTCTTGAAATAAGAACGTCACCAACAACATCATCGTAAATTACTCACCATTTTCTTCCTCTCTCGATTCCTCGCACTAACAACAAAGATCGTAAAAATCGAACCACTCTTCCATCATCTCCAGATTCACTCATCCGAACAACCTAATTCCTCACAAATACTAACAATACTCAGATTGAATCGTATTCTATTTCCATTCTCTCGTGTCTTCAAATCACCACCTTACCCATCTCTCAACACCACCAGCTTCAATCTCTCAAATTCATCATCAATAACAACTCAGCTTCATCCATCTCCTCTGACTTAGCACCGATCTCTCTGAATTCGATCTCTCTCTGATAAATTTCAGAGATGAAATGAAATGAATATGAGAGACGAGTTTCTCTCTTGATTTAGGGTTGGGGTAGTAAAGCTGGGTTCGGACTCTGGCCTTGATCCGGCCTGGTCGATGGATCGAAGTTTAGGTGTGGGTGGATTCAAACACCCACCATAAGTACACCCCATTAGTGCAATTCTCACTCCCTTCTTTTGGATAAGGGACACCTCTTTGACCTCCCCTTAACCTTGGCCGGGCTCCATATAGTATTCCCTCCTTGGTGAAATGACAATTTTACCCTTTGCTAAAATATGGTGATTTCTTCTTCTTTTCCTCCGTGTGACTCCATAGTAGCTATAAAACTCAAAACAAGCGTAAAATACATAATTTACAAGAAAAATAAGAAAGAAAGCATAAACTACTAGATAGTAAATACTATGGTATTCTACACCTATCAACTTCCCCACACTTAGACTTTGCTAGTCCTCGAGCAAATCAAACCAAAACTCACAACTTCAAAGCTGCCAAGCGTCACAAGCATCCAAAGAGCTATGAGGACATGTTTTCGCATGCTAGTAATAAGAAGTTAGAAATACTAAAGAACATATTCTCATTCTTAAATGTTGAGTGAGACATAACCACACCATAATGAGAGAACGCGTGTTTGAGAAACGATCAATAAGCATTTCGCCTCGATCACTTCTCACCAAAAGATTTTATGATAATTGCACTCAAAAAGACAAATTTTTTATGGTTCTCACATGTGTGCAGGTAGGAATGAAGAGAGAATTCCTGCAACACGTTGAATGGTGGGAAGGACAACTTCCAAATATTTTTAAAAACCCACATCTTTTGAAAAACCATTTTTCTGACGATCTCTAAGAAAGGAAATCAACCATTATTATCGAGGATGAGATTACTTACTCACCTTCACATCCGATTGCCAATTATGATAACACCACTCTCACGGCATCCAATAGAAACGTCTTCCGCTCCTCGTCTTTAACTTCTTGGTCTTCGTCTTTGGTTTCAACTATTGATGATAAACCCTTGAATTTCATAAATCCTTAACAATTCTTAACTCTTTTTACCTTAAATATCCTTGTCGCTTGAAACTTCCTTATAAATTTTCCTTTCCCACGGCTCATTTAAATAAAAATAAGAACAAATATTTCTCTTGTTTTTTCTTTTTTTTTTCTCTTTTTTTTTTTTTTTTTTTTTTTTTTTTTTGTAAAAACAAGAGAAATTAAATACAAAATAAACCATGGCCGTGGAAGAAGTATTTTACCACTTGATTCTTCACAACTTGTACCGTCTTGAAATCATAAACTTCAAAAATTCTCCACCTTTTGATTTTCTTTGCTTTCATGAATAAGTCTTCATACTTGGATATAGAATTACCTCATTGTATTGTAAGTCCTCAACATATATGTTAAATCCGCCCTTTGTATGTTGCTTTACTTGTATTTGAAATTTGCTCTTTTTCTTGTTTCGCTTTATAAACCTTAAACTTTTCCAACTTTCCTTGTAGATTTTGATGTCGCTCCTTGTTGATGATGAATGTGTTTCTATGGATCCGTTGTTGTCGAGAGAGAGAATGGTGCTAACTCAAATCGAACTACAAGAAGGAAGCTTTCATCTATAGACGCCACCCTCATGATTGACAAAATTAGCACTCAAGAGATCAAAGAGTAGTGCTTCTATTGGTGGGAGGTTGGGTAGCTCACCATTCTACCCGAATTTACGTATGGTGACACACACTCAAAAGAAGCTCTTTAGTAGATGGAAAATTTCTGGTCGGTGCCTCACATGATATGAATACGGGTAGTCTCCACTAATGATTGATCGCAACTCTAATAATGCATTTCTCCCCGCACCAAATTCGCATCACCTACATGATTAAATCCATTATTTAACACTCAAACAAGCAAGAAATCCGAATGTAGTTCTCTAACATTTCCAAGTTCAATTATGTCGGTCAAAATCTCTATGTAAACATACCTAGAAGTATGCTAGTGACTCTAAAATCTCTAAAAGTTGAAGTTTTTAAGTAAAACTTTTTTATTTTTTTTTAATTTTTAAATTTTTTTGTAATTTTGTTTTAAAAACATGCTTAACCACTCCCCACACTTAAACCTTACATTGTCCTCAATGTAATTGAATCCTCCTAGTAAAGTCAAGGTGGGAGATTTTAACATGATAAGAAACAAGAAAAAAAATAACAAAAATAAAAAGCAAAAGAAATACAAAACCTATGGGTTGCCTCCCATTAAGCGCTTGTTTTAAAGTCGACGGCCCGACTTGGCTCTTGTTGCAAGATTCATTCCCCATACACTAACAATCGGAAAATTTGAGGATCCACCCATAATACCTGTTTTGCAAACAATAACTCCATACAAATGTTAAAGGTACAAATAATAATGATGTTATCGCTCGATAGAAATTTCCCCACACTTATTCTCGTCCACACTCGAAGTGTATAAAGAACATAGAATTTGGAACTTCCATGTATTCCTCTTGGCAAACTCCGCATGGTGTTAGCATCAAGTGTTTCCAATGGTGGATATTTAGAAACAAAATCATCCAAAAATACTTTCAAGCACATACATTCAAACCAATAAGAGGTGAAGGAGAAGAATCAATAGGCAAAGGGTTAGACAAACCTTGCACAATCTCTTGTATTATAGAATCCTCTTCATCCTTAAAAATTTAAGTGAATCACTTACCTCTTGTATATCGTGGTCCTCTATTAAACCTTGCAACCATTCTTCGTCATTTTCTACCTTAACCATAGTCTCGGCATCATTAAAATCATTCGCAAGTTCAATTGGGTCTTCCACAAAATCAATGAATGTGGTTTCACACTCTATAATCATCTCTTCAACATTCTCATCATCGAATCGGGCCATTCACTAAAATGATTTTCATCGGTATAGATTGTAAAATCTTCTTGTCATGGTGTTACACCGTTTACAACAATAGGTAAGTCACACCCAATCTCCTCCTTTTGAATAGGTGAAGGATCGTTATTATGATCCGAGTTGGAATAACTTCCTCATTTTCGGAACACTCATACACTTTCGCGGACTCCCATCTTTCCCTAAGAAATTTTTTCCAAGCAATAAATGCATCTTCCTCAAGCTCGTCCTTTTGAATAGGTGATTGATCATTATTAAGATCCAGGCTCGAGTAATCTACACTAGCGTCATCAAAAGTATCTAAAGGTTGGTTAAGTTGTTCGTATATTTTCTCCGAATTCCTTTGAATTTCTCGATGTGGTTCCTCCCAAACATAAGGTTGCTGGTCTTGTAGTGATTCTTGCAACTTTTGTTGAAGATCCCCAATCATGGCCAACATCTTATCTCTGCAAAACTAGAGAATTTCGATCATAAACAAAACTATCCTCCCATCCTTGTGATTGTCCACTTACATACCCGTCATAAGGTTGTTGATATGTATGAGAATATCCATAATGTTCTCAGGAATTTGATCATAGCCAAAAGATTGGTTTTGATTATATCCTAAGGATGGTTGGAAGTTGTCATAATGTTGAGGTTGAAAACCGTATTGATTGTTGTAATATGCTTGCTCTCGTCCACCATACATGGAAAACTGCACCAAATAAGATTCAAAACTTAAGTTAGATACTAATAGAATCCAACAAAGCAAGAATAAACCAAAAAGAAAAATAAAAACAACTAAAATCATCCGCTGCTCCCCGGAACGGCGCCAAAATTTGATGCGTGTCGTAATCCACAACAAATTAATTAATACTTTACTACCTAATTAACAAGTAATATAGGGTAGTCAAGGTCGATCCACGAGGAGCACGAGATTCTAGTTGTAAAATTTGTCACGAAAGGGGGTGTAAAAAGCAAAAAGAAAATAAACAAAACAATTAAAAGGTAAAGTTGAAAGCAATAAGAGAGACAAGATCAAGGAATCCTTCTTCGTTACGAAACAATGAATCAAGTTATGTTCTCTTCTACTTGTTATTAGTCACAAATTATCACCAACCGTAGGTAAAGCAAACAGCTCAATTGCTAAACCCCTAAATCCCTTGTATCACCGGGACACTAAGTTCTCGATCACCGGATTCTATTTACCAAACCACCTAGTAGTAGCTCACTCTAGATGTAATTTAAATAAACGCATTAAGATTTATGAACTTATTAGGTTAATATTAGTAGTTAGACTCTTAGATCAAGGTCTACTTGCTAACGTTGTTTCTACACACAATTGCTCCACGGAATCCTCCGCAAGGTCTCGTGTTTGCTACTTATGTAAAGAGTCAAGAAACGATTACTTATCTCCTAACTTTCACTAGCTTTAGATCAAATTAACAAATCAATTTAGCGTGCACTCCAAACAATCTATCAATCAATCATGAATGTCTTTAAGATCATTCCTATTAGTAAAAACAAACGATAATCATGTGAAAAACTTCAAGATAGAATTGAAAACAAAAACTCAAAACATAAATTAAGAACTAGGAATTCATCCTCAATCAATAAAATTAGCTACTCATGTTAAAGAGTTCACACAAAGAATAAGAAAAGAAAAGAATTGTGTGTGTGGAGATGTGTGTAAAAGATATGTAGAGATCTTCTCTATTTATAGGCTTCAATATTCTCCAAATCTTCTAAGGAGTAGAATCCTTTTCCTTTAGCAATTCAATTTCCAATTCCAAGCTTTTCTCAACTCTTCCACCTTCTCTTTCCAAATTTGAGTCCAATTCCTAATTCCCAAGTCTTCACACCCATGAGAGAAGTCCATAGAAAATTCGAATTTTTGGTCGCAGAAAATCGGGATTGTGGCCGAATCCGCCGAATAGTCACCGCGGCAACCCGAGAATTTCACCGCTCGGGAGAATATTCGACTAATATTCCGTCACCACCGTTAGGACTAACGGTCAAAGGTCAAACTTAACGGTGTCGTCGTCGTCAATGAGTCAAGGGGTGAGTCATCAGAGTCGAACCGAGTCGGCCTAGCTAACTCACTTATCGGGTCCTAGCTGTGTGCCACTTTGCACAAAGCCAAAATAGTCACGGCCAAGATGGCCATGCTTACCATTGTACACAAAATTTGATGGCTATATCCTTCCTCGTATCTCATTGTACACACCCATTCAATCTCATGATCAACAGCCTTCATTCATCTTTTTGCCCTGAGCCAACAACCAGCTCCTCCATCACCTTGTCTCTGCAACAATCAGAACCTCGTGTATCACATAGTCCCGCACAGCTCCATCTTCCTTGCACCGCCATCATCTTCAATTCTCGTTAAGAGTCCTAGCACATACATCTATTACCACAACCACCATGCCCTGTAATAATGCAGCACCAACTCTCAGTCACAGCTGCCAGTTCTCTAGCTTCAACCAACCTGGAGCGGCAACAACACCTCCTAATTCACCTGCAACACCCTACCAATTCAGCAAACCTGTCCACTGCATTATATCCTTGCCTTCAACTCAACAATGCCTTCAGCTTCTTTCACAACCTGCTCTGTAGCTTCAATTTCAGTCCATATCAGTACCACCTACAATCCACAGAACCCACTATCCATGCCAACTCAACATCTCCCTCGGAATTTTAGTAGCGGCAAAGACAATTCCACGGTCATATTGCATCTCATTAGCTGCTCCAATCAACCTGTCAATTCCGTTCACGTAACCACCAAAATAAATGCGCAGCCTTCTTGCAACTAGCTCCTTTCCTCCGGCTCTAGACAAACTCCATCTCCGACCTTCTTGTCTTCCAACTCTCATCTCAATAATTACCACCATCTCGTGAGACAAAGAACCTTGAATTAAAACCAAGTTCATCACAACCAATCTCTCTAATTTCTTAACAAACCCATTACTCATTAGTCATCCATGGAAACAACCAACAACTCTCAAATTTCATCTCTATCTCACCATCATACAACCAACAACAATGACAACCACTAAATCTCATCCCCGAAATCTTCGAATCCGCCTCGCAAATCAATCTCTTTTAAATCCTACTTGAATCCATCGATTCCACCACCAATCTTCACAGATCGAACCCTCGCTTCTTCTTCTCAATCTGTTCTGAAATAGCAAACACACCAACAACATCATCAAATTACTCACCATTTTCTTCCTCTCTCGATTCCTCGGACTCAACAACAACGTCGAAAAATCGAACCACTCTTCCATCATCTCTCGTGATTCACTCATCCGAATTAACCCTAATTCCTCACAAACTAACAATACTCGATTGAATCGTCTTCTATTTCCATTCTCTGTGTCTTCAAATCACCACCTTACCCATCTCTCAACACCACCAGACTTCAATCTCTCAAATTCATCATCAATAATATGACTTTTTCCTTCATCCATCTCCTCCGGGCTTAGCACCGATCTCTCTCGACTGATCTCTCTCCGATAAATTTCAGAGATGAAATGAAATGAATATGAGAGACGAGTTTCTCTCTTGATTTAGGGTTGGTAGTAAAGTCGGGTTCGGACTCGGTCTTGGATCCGGCCTGGTCGATGGATCGTAGTTTAGGGTGTGGGTGGATTCAAACACCCACCATAAGTACACCCCATTAGTGCAATTCTCACTCCCTTCTTTTGGATAAGGGACACCTCTTTGACCTCCCCTTAACCTTGGCTGGGCTCCATATAGTATTCCCTCCTTGGTGAAATGACAATTTTACCCTTTTGCTAAAATATGGTGATTTCTTCTTCTTTTCCTCCGTGTGACTCCATAGTAGCTATAAAACTCAAAACAAGCGTAAAATACATAATTTACAAGAAAAATAGCAAAGAAAGCATAAACTACTAGATAGTAAATACGGTGTATTCTACACCTATCGCTTCTTTGATCGTACGGCTTCAGAACAATTATAATCATTACAAACACGCCGTTTTATACCTTCTCTTCTTTTAATCAACTTTGGAGCAACAAACATGTATTCGAGAAAGTGGTTAATATGAGGAGCTAAACCCCATTGCCGAGGCGATAGAGGAAGCTATTTTTCCAACAAGAAGTGGTATATTCTTATTTATCTATTTATTGCAATTATTTTTATGATTATTTTTCCTTGATCGATAATTGTTTGAATGATTTTTGTTAAACAATTGTGATTTCTTTTGATAGAGCATACTTGGACCTAGGTTTTTGATGTTCTATGCTTCGGATTTACACTTGTTATTTTGAGAATCTACTTGTTGCAATAGCTTGGAATCAAATTGAACGAGAAAATTGCATGAATATAAATATTGGGTTAAATCGCTTTGAACTTGGAAAAATAGTGGAATCTTAGCCTCAGTGTTCTTTTAATATTGATATCAAATTTTTAAGTGTTTGCTATAATTATTAGTGATTTTTATATTTTAGTTTTGAATTTAAGTCTAAAAAATCCTTCACAAGTCTGAGAGGAAAGACATCTTTCTTACCACTTTACAAACAACTTCAAACCCACATCAATTTTTGGCGCCGCCGACGCGGACTTGTGTTTAGCTTAGGTTTTAGATTTATTTTTAGGTTTTTATTCTTTTGTTCTATTTTACGTTTTCTTGGGTATTTGTCTTTTGGTTACAGGTTTTGGATCTCGGATCGAAAAGAAAGCTGAGCCAAAGATTTGGTAAATAATTAAAGACTTGGAGTCAAAGACAAAGCGAAAAGAAACGAGGAAAAGAGAAAGAATTTAATTTTTATTTTTATTTATTTTTTAGGGTTTTTTCGAAAACTGTATTAGGGTTTATAATTATTTTTGTAATTTTTCTTTTTATTTTTGTACTTTTTGGACATTTGGACATTTTGAACATTATTTTTAAACCCTAAAGAAGGGTGGTCTTAAATATAAACTGTTTGCAGAGAAGGAGGACAATTACGATATTGTCTCGCACTTGGTTCGTACACCGACATAGGAGTCAAGGCCCGAGTCGACTACAACCGATTCATCCCCCGTCCGGAACGGGAGGTAAGATTCTCGAACACTCGCGAATCTCATGTCGTGAGTTACTTGGACTCCTTCGTTTGCATATATGCTGAGGACTTGAATACGGCTTCTTTAATTTTCTAGTAAATGGCAAGGCCTGGCCATACAAGATAAGGGTTCGGATTTCATCACCATTCTCTTCTTGCCCGCCTTAGGAACTGATTTAAGATTTTTCTTAGTTTTCGTAATAGTAATTAAGATTCGTTCTCTCAGACTTGCGAAGATTAAATTTAAAGGTTTAACGAAAATAATAAACAAAAGCGAGAGTCACTAGGTCTAGGATTCCACCGCATTCATATTAATAGGTTCAATTATTATTCTTCAGCAATTATCGCTCAAAACAACAAGGACTCTTATTTTTGCCAATGTTGATTCTCCAAACATTAGTTATAAATAGTAAGCATGGGCCATCAAACATCTAAGCAAGCATGACCCATCTAATAAAATGATAACTAATTTTTTCAAATCCTAATTCTATTTTAATTAGTGCAATAGTCAAATAAAGAATTAATTAAAATTACCCATGTATGAAATTCAGCTTCCTCCGTCGACCCAGTGTAGGGTCTTAGCTTCTCATGATGAAAACACGCTCAAAATTCATTTTTATTGCCCAAATGGTGTTTACAAAGAAGAGAAAATGAGAAAATCAAATTAAACCGGGAATTCACAACGTTTATAAGCGTTGCAACCCCACTTATTTACAAAGAATAATAGTAAATTGTCGCATGACATGTTTTATCTCTTACGCACAAACGCAGTTGTTTTACGACCGTCCTTGCAAGTCCGTTCTTCGTGTTCTTCACTATTTCTTCGCCGCTGCAGCATTTCTCTCCCAGCAATTCTCTCGACTCGTAGCTTCCCAATCACTCATTGGCCCCTCTGCCTCCTTCGAGACTCATTAGCACTACAGATACTGAACATATTCCTCCTGAATCATCTGAATGAATTCCTTCACATTCAGTTAACAAAATAGGCCCCAACACTGCCAGCTTCTTGCCAACTGATGCAGTCATCTGTCCAAAACTTTCTGCACACATCCCGGATGCCAGCATTGCGCCTACAAACCGCAACTGAGCTCATGCAAAGGTACCAGGCACTGTCAGCCAGCACTGAATCAGGCAGTCGGCCTGGACCTGATCCAGCACCCACGCCACCTCCGCTGTAATGGCAATCAGGCTGTCTGTACGCTAATCCCAGCCAATCTGACTACCACCTTCTGCCTTGACCCGCCATGACAACTTTGGTTGGCTTTCATTGTTTAAGAGCCAGTGTTAGATATTCGTTTGAACTTCCTTATAACTAATCCACACGATGAGCTGACCAGGTGCCTGACATTAACGAACAGAAGAAATCAATAATATAAATTTGATAGAACTACTGAACTGTTAATTTTGATTTGATGTACCATATCTACACATGAACTTACTCTTACTTGAATCAGGTGAGACTCTGTAATAAAAGGATCTAACATGTTTTGAAACACTAAAAGATTTAATGAAGACTTATAGTTTTATGTGAATTCAAACAGTTGATAATTTGTTATCTAGTTATTAGCTTTGTATTGTGATAATTTTTTCAACTTTTAACTTGATTCAAAGACTATCTGAACCAACGTTACAATTTGGAACTGCAGAGAGTAGCATCCTTAACTAGCATGTGAGGCAGGGAGTGTTTACAGCCACCAAATATCACAGTGTTTTTAGCAACTGTTTAATTTTGCAGACTGAGTCCCCGCCATCCAAAGGCGAGTCGAATAACATGTGTCCAACACCACTTCGAGCAACTTTCTCCATAAGAGCTTATTTCACAAAAACACCTACAAATAAGTTTATTAGTGATAAAATGAGTCCCAGCTAATGTATTTATGGGTGAAAATGCGTCGCACTTTCGTGCTAATCAAATTCCCCTACACTTACATTTTGCTAGTCCTCGAGCAAAACAAAAAATTGACCCGCTACACAGCTGGTCATAAAATAAAAGAGAGCTAGACCAGCTACATAGTTGGTCATGACAAAAGCCATACATAAGATATGACATTTTTTTTTTTTTTTTTTTTTTTACAACTTGGTCATAATAAAAATACATAAAAATAGACCCGCTACACAGCTGGTCATAAGCTTAACAACTATAATAAATTTTTTTTTTTATTTTTTTTTTATTTTTTTTGTTTTTTTTTTTTAGACCCGCTACATAGCTGGTCATAATATTTATATTTTATTATCTTTTTAGACCCGCTCAAGAGTTGGTCATAATACACAAGAAAATTCCTGAAAAAAATTAAAAGAAAAAGTTAATCACCACTCCCCCACACTTAAATATTACATTGTCCTCAATGTAATTGAGTCATCCAACGTAAAAATTAAGATGGGAAATTCAAGAATAAAAAAAAAAAAAAAATTATAAAAATTATACCTACTGGAATGTATAAAAACGGATCCCTATACACTAATAACTTTGAAAACTTGGGGATCGACCCAAAATACAATATTTACAAACGACGACTTCACAATTATTTTATGAAAAAATGGGGACAGAAACCAAGTCATAAAACAAAATTTACCCCTAAACCAAGTTTTCTTGCACATGGAAGTGCGTAAAGAACAAAGTATGGGGATTCTATTGAGGCTTGGGAAATTTTCAAGCTGGATCGTGCACAGTATTAGAAATAGGCAAATCCTCTGGTACTTAGATGCAAAAGTAATCAACAACACTTTAGAAGCACACAATTCTAACTCTAAATTAGGCAACTTTTGGAAGTCTAGTGGTCTAGAAACAACCACTAAGTCGGGTGAATGATCTTGTGAGGTAGATTCATCTATGGAACTAGGTGAATCATCCACACAATCATCCACTGGGTCATCTATATGTTCTGTTTGGAACAGAGAGTCACTATCATATTCATCATCATCAGCAAATAATCTTTGACATTGAAGAACTCTCAATCTTTGTTCCAAACTAGGCGGTGTGTGTTTGTAATACTTCTCATATATAGTTTCATGTGATTCTTCACTTACCTTATGTGGATCAGAAACTCCATACCATTGCCTACGCATATATTCGACAAAAAGCGTCATCTCGGATGAAGTTGCACGATAATTTGAATTTCTACGCATATATTCGCGAGCGTCATTGCGGTGTCGTCTCACCCGAAGAAGTCATCATCCTCAAAATTCAGCGAAAAGAAATATAAAACGAAACACATAAAAAAAAAAAAATACTGGTACAAAATAAAAAAAATAAACCTAAAAATTAATCTAAAAACAAATCCGCGTCGCAACGGCGCCAAAATGATTTAAGATTTTTCTTAGTTTTTAAGTAGTAGTAATTAAGATTCGTTCTCGGACTTGCGAAGATTAAATTTAAAGGTTTAACGAAAATAATAAACAAAAGCGAGAAGTCCTTGGGTCTAGGATTCCACCGCATTCATATTAATAGGTTCAATTATTATTCTTCGGCAATTATCGCTCAAAACAACAAGGACTCTTATTTTTGCCAATGTTGATTCTCCAAACATTAGTTATAAATGTAAGCATGGGCCATCAAACATCCTAAGCAAGCATGACCCATCTAATAAAATGATAACTAATTTTTCAAATCCTAATTCTATTTTAATTAGTGCAAAAGTCAAATAAATAATTAATTAAAATTACCCATGTATGAAATTCGGCTTCCTCCTGACCGCTGTCGTAAGCGACACAAATATAATTACACTTTCTTACTACTCAAAATATAAATATAGCAAGGGCAAGAAAGGATCGATCCCACAGAGAGGTCTAGGTTGTCAAATTGTTATGGTTTCCTATATAAAACAGGGATTTTGTGATTATAATAAACTAAATAAAAACAAATAAAGAAATAAGCAAACAAATCAAATCAAGGATAGAAGATATTGGTCATGGATTTACGTTTTTCATTCACAAACATGTTTTCACACAATAACTAGAATTGATATTTTAATCTCGCTTTTATCAAAGACAGAATACCTTGATCGCAAGAATATCCAGTAAACCTCCTCATGTCATCAACAAACACATTAAAAGATGAGAATATTAATTCTACCTAAAGGAACAACCTAACGTGTAAAAGCACTAATCAAGTTTAATTCCCTAGATGCTTTAAGTTCTATGAAATCAGGCCAATCAAAGCAATTGAGCATGAAAAGCGCACTAATTCAATTTAACAAGGTTACGATTCACATATGATGTAAATATATCACTACAAACTATAATCATATTATACTACTTGTATCAAGGAATATCACTTTTAACATATAATAAACCCTAAACTAGCAATAGATGTGATTAGAGTTCTACCAATTTGCAACTTGACAAAACAATCAATCGATCATAAAACAATAATTTGAGAAATTGCAAGCGATAAATATGAGACAAAACTAATATATTGAATCAAAGAATCATGCTTTATGAAATCCAACTATTCCATAACCAATAATAAAATTAGGTACTCATATTCAAGGAGTTCATCACAAGAAGAAAAAGAAGTCTCATGTTTCAAAACCCTAGAATAAAGTAGAAGAGATAATAATCAAACGTGATAGATAAAAGATATCCCATAGATAATAAAAGTCTTCTCTTTATATAGCTCCACTCCTTCCAAAACTAGGTTTGTCTTCAAGGAGTCCATTAGTTGGAAATTCTGCAGCCCACCATGGAAAGCAGTGTAAAAATTATGTCCCAAAAACGCTCCTTGGGAAAACTGGGATTATGGCCGGAATCCCGGGAGGAAAAAGTGGCAGGAAATAGCATCTCGGTGTATAGGCAAAGTCAAACCGGTCAACGAATTCGGGACGGGTACGGAGTCGGCTCAGTCAACTCCTTGATCGGACCGGGTCAAGACTTCTGTGTAGTCGAACGAGTCAGATCGGGTGATGGAGTCGGAAGTCAGGGAGTGAGTGCAGTTCAGAATCGACTTTGCCTGAGGCCATTGCAACCTTGCAGAGACCGTTCTTGTGGTGCACAATCATTGAGCTTGACACTTCTTTGTGACCATAATGGCTGCTCCTGCATAATCCGTCCTATATTGCTCCTAAGGCATCTGTACTTCCATCTCCATTCTCATTTCCTTTGAATCCCGGTTCTTGCACCCAGGTTATTTGCCCATTATGAGCAGCTGTAACTTCTCTTCTCGAGTTCTTGCTCCAACTCTAAGCCAACTCCTGATGCAACACAATAATAGCGCGGCTCATTCATGTCATTCCTGCGCAACATTGCGACACCGGTTCGGAGTGCAACATTTCCATTCACCTTAACCGGCCTCTTTAACATCGACTCGAGGCCATTTCCCCGGTTCCCCTACAATACAAGCACCGGAATAAGACATAACCATCTCACACTGTAATGCTCCACATACATCAGCTCCATCACTACCTCCACCCGCGATCATGTCTCACATAGTCCACAATGCTACCAACACAACGGCACCCAGTCGTCAATGTCGACGCAACATCATCTCTCGCTTCCATCGAGCCACGAGAGTTCATCCGGCCAAGCCAGTATTCTCTCTGAATCTTTGCCATGGCTAGCTCTCTATCACCTTCTCCCGATGCTCAAACTCTTAGTTAGATCTCTGTGACATCAAATCCAAGCTCATGACCCTAATCTGTGGCCTTCAATTTCTCATCTGCAATGAATCTCGGCCACTTCTCTGTACGCCCATTGCACAACCACACGATCCACCAACAACATTGTACTACCTCCATCAATCCATACATTTCCTCTTCAACAGAAATCACCATCAAATCAAAGCCCAGACCTGCATCGTCACCAGCACCATGTGCATTCCCGGTCCATTACCACTACTCAACCCCCTATCACTTGCACAATTTGCACAGCTCCACAGTCCACCATCATGATCCACTTCTGCCAGCCAATTCACTCTCTGCCCTTTCCTGTATCTCTCCCAGCTATGATGGCTATGCTTGCGTTACGCACACCACCATCGACTCATTTGCGATTACTTGGCTGCCAAAACACCACCCAAACCATCGGTTGTAGCTGGCCATCTTGGTTGTACCCTTCTTAGTTCCATTGCCATCCACTGCCAATGCCGCAGGACACCTCATTATGCTCCATCACACCATCACTGCCTCCATCTACCTAGCTCCCGGCTCGAGACACGGCCCAATTTATACATTCTCTCGAGCCCTAACATAGTGCTCGACTCATTATACACCAACATTACCATCAATAACAAACATGACTGCAGCTTCTCTGTCCATCCCATAATTCCATCTCCAACTCACTTCATTAACGGCCTGAGAATCCCCTCACTCAGATCATCATTACTAGCATGTCCATCTTGTAATCATCTGGTCAGTGATAAAGGCATTCGAGCCTTTTTACAAATACTTCTTGTGCGGGTTCTTGTGTCTGCGGATATGGAACTTCTTATTGATTTCAAATCACTCTATCTCCTTCCTGTGATCACACACACAAACCCATGTTCTCGATGCGTACGAAACACTCGAGATAGGCTTGAATCTCACCATTACGCCTCTAGTTCAATGGCAACAGCTCTCGGTACTTAGATGATTTTTCACCTGGAATGTAAACCCAGTTTCAATTCTCACGGTTGAACA
The DNA here is from genome assembly GCA_023531295.1 of Papaver armeniacum. Lineage (NCBI taxonomy): Eukaryota > Viridiplantae > Streptophyta > Magnoliopsida > Ranunculales > Papaveraceae > Papaver > Papaver armeniacum. The sequence continues at coordinate 747 of JAJJWW010014183.1, read as the reverse complement.
GAAAAGTAGCCATCTCGTCGTCCTCCATCAATTCATCCCTATTCTTCTGTATTTATCAATTGAACCCTAATTCCATTTTTGGGGAAGAACGGAGAGAAACCCTAATTCAATCTCAACACCAGCTGCTCCAATTCCACCTCTATTTGCATCTTCTCGACATCACAGCATCACCATCTCCAATTTCTTCTCCCTGTTGTTCAACATCGATCTCAAAATAATGTAACAGCAGCAGCAGCCATGGCTTTCTCGGCGTCGGGCAGAAGGAAAGAAAGTGAATGATTGAGAGAAATAACTCTCGAGAGTCTCGACCCTAGGTTTTGGTAAGAATGAAAGTTGATACGGGCACCGGCCCGATGGATACGGGCTACTGTGATGACCCATTGGCTCTCCTTTGAACTAGAGCTAGCAGCCCCTTAACCTTTGGTCGGCTCCAAATAGTGTTTGCCCACGAAATGACGATTTGCCCTTCTTAGTCCTCCAAGTTCTTGTTTTGCTCATAACTTCTTCATACGAACTCCGAATGACTGGTTCTTTCGTCATTGCCCCTTCGTCTTCTCGTCCTCCTACCTGATAGAAAAGTAGAAATCTTGTATTTGAGCAGTTCCAATTGGTCTTTTTGCTCCAAATGACTCCATTGCACCTAATAAACTCAAAAGCACATAAGATACATAATTTTACAAGAAAACTAGCTTAAGAAAGCATAAATACTAGATATTAAATACGGTGTATTCTACACCTATCACCTCC